>CM021105.1:215580647-215953147 GCA_007115665.2 Sequoiadendron giganteum | reverse complement strand
CCACTAAAATTTCTTATGAACTTCCTATAGAAGCTTGCCAACCCATGAAAACTACAGGCTTCAAAAGTAGTCCTTCGTGATAGCCATTCAATGATAACCTTTACTTTTTCTGGATCCATTTTCAATCCTTCTTTTGAAAATACAAATCCCAAGTACACTAACTCCTTCATGAAAGTAAACTTTTTTCAGATTCACCATTAGTTTTTCTTCTTTCAATTTTTGCAAGACTACCCTAATATGTTCTAAATGTTCTTCTTTCATCTTACTAAAAATTAAAATATCATCCAGATAAACTATGAAAAACTTACCAAGATAGGGCTTCAACAGTTGATTCATCAATCTCATGAATGTACTGGGTGCATTTTTTCAATCCAAATAGCATGACCAATCACTCATACAATTGCATGGGAGTCTGTACACATCCTCCATTCACCTCCCTTCTTAGGTGCTAATACTGCAGGTACAACACATGGACTGAGACTTTCCCTAATCAACCCCTTGTCCAACAACTCTTGGACTTGTCTATTTATTTCCTCATTCTCTTGAGGTGTCATCCTATATGGTGCCTTGTTTGGTAAACTTGCACCCAAGATCAAATCCATATAGTGACTAATTTCTCTCATTGGTGGCAGTCCATTCGATAACTCCTTCATCATTATGCTAGCATAAGTTCATCAACCAATTCTTGAACTTCTATCGATAGCCTTTCTTCTTTTTCTATTGTCAATTTTTGAGATGGTTGGGCTACAAATGCATAACATACACCATCCTTTTCCAGATCCTTCAAGAAATTATTTTCTAAGACAAGACACTCTGGAAGTACCTTCTATATCTTCATCTCTATCCTTTATAGGATTCAAAATAAATTCTTGACCATCCTTCTTAATGGTATAGGTATTAATCTTACCATCGTGAACAACTTGTCTATCAAATTGACACGAACTTCCTAGCAAGATATGACAGGCATCCAATGGCATCACATCATAGAGTATTTCATCCTTGTAATTACCAATCTGGAAATTAACCAAGCTTTGTTCTCTTACCACCAATTGGTGCTCCTTCTACAACCACGAAACCTTGTATGGGCTGGGATGCTTCATTATTTTCAATTTCAACTTTACCATTTATTCAGACACAATATTGTTTGTGTTTCCATTGTCGACAATCACTTTACAACACTTGTCACCTGACTTGTATTTGGTTCTAAGAAAAAATATTCTTTGTATTGGTTCCATTTCTACCTTCTCAAAACTTAACAAAATCTTTCTTACCATCAAAGACTTTCTATCCTTTGGGTCTTCTCCATGCTTCAAAGTTTCTACCACTTCATCTTCCACGTGGGCCACATGAACTTTGGCCTCTTTTCCCTTACCTCTACCTTGAACTTGTGGACAATCAAGAGACTTATGCCCAATCTCCCCAGATTGGTAGCATGTAACGGTGAAGCCTTTTCCTCTACCTTTTCCAAAACTACCTCTTCCTCGAAAAGATTCTCCTCTTCCTCAAAATTTTCCTCTTTCTCCCATCTCCTAAGAGGTACCATATTCATCTTGTTTGGCAGAATATCCTCTTCCACCACTTCCTTGCCCTTTTTCACAAGAATTTTTACCTCTACCCCTATTATTGATTTGTTGTTTCCTATTCAACTTCTCTTCGGCCATCAATGCACATTGGTAGGCCTCTTCCACACTCTATAGTCTGAGAAATCTAATCTCATCTTGTATGGACACCCACAAGACATTTAAATACCTTGCAACTTTCTCAACCTGATTCTCCAAACGATTTGCTCAAATGTTCAACTGGTAAAACTCTTATGTGTATTCCTTGACACCAGATTCTCTTTGCCTCAAATTCTACAATTTTCTAAATAGATTTATCTGATAGTCTATAGGCATGAATTTATTCTTCAATTTGTTTACCATTTGGTCCCATGAATTTATCTTCTCCTTGCCTCTTCTTTGTCTATCAATCTACAAATGATCCCACCACAGGGATGCATGCCCTTTTAACTTTGTACAGACATATTTCACCTTCTTGTCTTCTTTTGTACCTTCAAATTCAAAGAACTTCTCCATCTCGGTGATCCAATCCAATAGTTCATCTGAATTCAAGTTACCACTATAGTTTGGAGGGTTAAAATAGGGTCTAGTATTTATTTTGGTTAGGGCTTGAATGAACCTCTCTTCTCCTTGATCAAGTTCAGGCTGGTTTTCTCCTCCTTCAACTTCAACCCATTCTTCTTCATTTTCACTCATGTCTTCAACATGATGACCTCTTCGTTGTGCAGTTTCAATGGCTTCCAGTCTGGTCATAATTCCTCTCAACATCTCCATCATGATAGGGTTTTCATATCTTCGTGCCCCTCTCCTATACCATGTATTCTCTGTGCCATTTTATGCACGCCCTCTACAGTTGCGGGTCTTCTTCCTTTACTCACTTACCCATAAAAAAATCCTTTTAGGACTTCGTAATATCTTTGACACTTTCTCCAAGAGAAAACCTTCTCTTATACCACTTGACAGTATGGATTGAAGATCCTTATCAGTCTATCAATCAAGCAACAAAACCTCACTAAAATGCAACAAATATCAACAAAAAACAACCCTCCTTTCTATTCAACTTAATACATAATACATTCCAAAGTTCAAAAAAATATAGAGCCCCCCTTTTCACTCTAGCCCATTGAAATTCCCCATCAAACAAATTCTCCCCGATACTTCACATGAGGCCATCCATTCCCTCTTCCCCAGAACCATCATTCTGTATTCCAAAAACTACACCCCAGACAATTGTTACAACTTCCACCCAATCCATGCCGAAGTGACAACACATCATTCAGTCTTCAACTGTTGAGCCAACTTATTAACCTATCGAGGAGACAACATAAATCTCCCACCGACAAAGGAAATTTTCTTTGATGCAGCTCAATACGATCCATGTGGTCCCTCTTCCATGTCAACATTGGGTGAGAGACATAACCAAAAGTCCATCGACCTATCATAGAGATGACATTCCAAGTCTCGATGATATAACTACCTCCTGCTGAAGAGCTCAAGGATTTATATCGGGCCATCGAAGGGATAGCTTAGAGACTCTCACGAAAGTGGAAAACTCCCACCGAACACACAATTTCATACCGAAGAAGAGTCCATCGAGAATATCGTATAGAGTGAAAATTCCATTCCACTGAAACACAACTACTAGGCCGATGAAAGAGTGACACCAACCAAAGAGGAAAAGATTTTAAAAATGAACTCCAATGCATCTGCAAAACACAAAAAAATTGAAAACAAAACCATGCTTATGTAAAAGTTGATGTGGATATCCAAAAAGCCCGATATGCTCCTACATCACATTATCTAGGGGATTGGACCTCTTATGAACCCTTTTAATTGATAGTTTCAATAAATCTTTCAATGAACCTTGAGTGAAAATCACATGTTGGTAATATGTTGTTTCATATGTTTTAATCCTATTGATACAATCATGGATGGATGATACAATGAATGACACACTATCACTTGATGTAGTCATGGATAAAGGATGTGATGAATGATGATATAACTATGTAGTGAAATGAATAAAACACATTCACACAACATAAAATTTATGAAACAACAAAATAAGCATACGATGTTTATTGATTATTAGTCACAAATAAATTATAATCTACTGAAATAGGCTTCCAACATGCTAGGCATAGTCATTTGATTTCAAATGTATAAATTACATAATTCTAAGGATATTGTAATACAATTCTCAATCTCAACTCCAAACTTGAATCTCTAACTTTTCCCTCTATATGATTGTGAGTGATGTTTAAGTATAAACGCCTTAATTAGCAGTGACCTCAATTAGCTACAAGCTAGAATAAATCACAATTCCTTAATGAAATGTGTAGTCAACCAAAAATATAGGTAGAACCTTCCAAATTAGATGTGGTGATGATAGGTTGATAAAAAGAAATGTGGTGTATACCCTAAGATCTCTTAGGTCCAATGTATCTAGACATGTGTTCCTTTCCTACCACAAACTATAGAGAGTTGTCACAAGCCATGAATAGTGAAATTGAGTGTAAGTCTATTAAGCTAGGTATGGTTCAAAAAATAATTTGTTCCTTGTAGTGATCATAAAATTTTGGAAAGTGAATATTACATTGATGAATTATATTAGAACATATTCCCTAAACCATAAAGTGAGATGTGCAACTACAATAAAATGTCATAGGATCTTGGTTACTAAATATGGCTAGAATATGGATGAATTCTTACGAACAAAATAAATAAGTAAAATAAAATAGTTTTTATTGATGCAAGATTAATCTTACACCATAGGATGTTCCTGCATCACCTATAGTATCCCAAAATGTGGGATCCACATAATAATAAACTACCTTAGTTCTAAGAAATGAAGGATGAGAAGGTATAGATAAAGAGACATTATTTAAAAAAATTACATTTCAAGGTTAGATAATTAGTCCTTAATCAAATCTAAAGCATTTACTTATGTTGGTGAGCTCATGTCATCATCTAAATCATTTAGCTTTTGTGTTTGGTTCAAACAAGTAGTTGAACATATATTTTGATTAACCTCTTTTCTTAGTGTTGATTATTCATTATCTAAGGTACCTCCTAATAGATCCTTCATAATTTGTGTCTAATATTCTTGCACTTTAGCCTCTTCATATCTTATCAACCTTAATATGTTTACAATACTTGTCATTCCACCTTCTTCTTCAATAAATAATGCTTCACTTAGCTTCATATATAATTTGAAAGTGAATTTATATTAGATGACCAAATTCTCTAGTCCTTCACAAAATATTTTATATGTAAGGGAGAGATTCAAATATTTCCTATCAATTTTGCTAATTTTATCCTTATTTTATTGTGGGGATGCTTTGACATCCATTTGAATCTTATGTATATTGTGGAAGCATTTATTGAATGGTAAATATAAAATTGCATCTAAAGTCTAAATCTTATGGCTAGTATGCGTAGGAAAAGTGAAAAGGTAAATGCCTAAGGATCTCACCTCATAGAGTGTGCAAAAAGCCAAATGGTTTCCATGTCCATAAAAAATAACCCGAGATTAATAATTGTGGGTGAAACTCCACAAGGGATTGATCTAAAAGAATATGTAACCAATTTAAGAAGAGATCTTTGTTCATCCAAGAATTTGGTTGGGATGTCATGCATATCCTTGGTTCATAGTTAGCTATATAGTTTTGAAACAACAAAAAATGGGAGATTGCTTTTGTATGGTTTAGGACATAGAGAAAACCTACTTCCCAATCATTTCATTGAGGGAAACCCTAAAGATCTCAATCTAAAGTATGCAAAGGAGAAAGATATCTTGCAATAGGGATATCCTAAGGTCTGATTGTAAACTAATGAGGGTTTCACCACCAAGCTAGAGCTTGGAAAGATAAATAAAATGAAAAACCTAATAGTTAAACCTAATGCAATGCAGTCTTTCACTAAATGACCTAAAAACACATGTAAAATAGAACAAAAAGCTACAAGATGAAATGTATGCACCTAAAAATCTATAGGATGGAATGAACTATGAATTGCTAGAAATTCTAATTTTAAAGCCTGTTGGGACTCATACACTAGTTTGGGCGATTTAGTCCCAGATTTGGGTTTCTGTGTAGAAACTAGAATCTAGGAAATGGGTGTCTAAAATTGCAAAAACCTAGAAAATGACCTAAACTGGGACTCATATGCCAAAACTAGTGTATCAACCCAGTTAGTGTTTTCTGAAGCTTCAAAGTCTAAATCTGGTCTTCAATGTCTGCTCTATACTTCCCAATTGATTTCTAGATTTGAAACCTTGATTTGCAACCTGTAGAAGTCTTCCAAGTATCTCCAATGCAAAGTGACAACTTTGAAAAATTTGAACACTTTGACAACTCTCTCTAAACTTACTCTTCAATGTGTCTTCAAACTAGACATACAAATCATACACTAAGGAGAGGGAAAAATGTTGTTTTGTTAGTAGATAGGGGTTTTCCTTGGTCAAACCATGTTTTGGTAATCAAACCTTGAAATGAAATGAAATAGGAATGGGGAATGATGAACGAACAAAATATGATGTTGCAACTCACCAAAACTTAGCAATAAAGTGTTGCAAACATGTATGAAGTGGCTCCAATGGATGTAGATCTTGAATCTTTCTTGAATAGGATAGATCTTGAATGGAATGATAGCTTGAATCATAAAAACCCTACATCACAATTCTTAGCTCAAAAACAACATGATGCATGAATAATGCTCTAAAACATGATAATTTACCCTTGAATGCTCATGAATTCTCATGTAAACACTCGAATGCTCTTGTGAACTAAATTTTTCTATAAGGATGCTCATTCAACTTTCTAGGTGTAAAATGAATAAAATAAACTTGTATTTATTCTTAATTATGCAAAAATTCCCAGAATTACAACACTACAATATGACATCAGATCTAGGAGGATAAAATTCTACCAAGAATTTGAATTAATTTTAATTTTGGGGCACACAGGACTCATACGCCCAAGGTGGCATGTGAGTCCCATTAGACATAAATTATGGGACCATTTTCAAAAATGCATAAAAAGGTGTGAAATCTAGATCGAGACCCAAAACCCTAGGTGGGACCCATATGCCCAAGTTGGCATATGAGTCATAGACAACCAAATCTAGGCCACACAACCTAAAAACACCTGAATTATGATTGGATGTTGATTTATGTCAAGATCATCCTCAGAAAGATGCATTAAATGAGGCTTGCAGATGCAACATAAGGCCAAATAAAGCGTAAAGAAGCCCAATTATTTAATAAAATGCTAGAAAAGTCTGACAGTGTGTTACAACACTTCACAACACTCCAAATAAGACATCAATAAGCTCATTTAGTTCACAAGGGCCCAAGACCTAATGTGAATATGTTAGACATATTACAACATTAAATCAAGGCCATGTTAGGGAGTACTTTTTCCGTCATTACATCTAGCCCCCACTTTAGTGGGAGGAGGAACTTACTTCCAACTCAAATTAAAGTAGACCTATTCACATCAAGAGGGGTCCAAATGTACCAATGCTAGTAAGACATGATGGTCATGATCAAGAGGGTTGTGTAAGCCCCCATGACCAAGTTCCTATGGAAGACAAACATAGGCACAAAAGAACACACATGAAAATTATATAAAGAGAAATAACAAGGCACATGTATACACTTCCAAAGACAAAGAGAAGAGAAGAACAAAACAAAAGAGGGATGGCTCAAGCTTCAAATGTTTGTCCAACATGATGTGGATCAGATCTAGGTTGCTTGTCCAAAAAATGCATGCTCACTTTGAGGCAACAAAACTTCAGGCTGTCTATTGGGTGAGTAATACAAGATGGTGAGACACATACACACATGGCTAGTATACACTCACACAAACACACATGAGTGGATAAGGGAAAGTCATGCCTCGGTTCAGTTGCTCGTTAAACCATACCAGAGTTATACTTCCTGATAAATTTGATAAGGTGCCACACAAAAAGGAACTTTGAGCTTCATGAGGAAAGAAAAGATTCGTATTTTTGGGGCTCATGAACAAACAAGATGGATCCATAGACATGTAAATTGTGTTATGCAAGGTGACCATATAACCAAAAAATAGAAATGAAACAATAAGGAACGTTCAAAGGAGTATTACTTAATTCATGAGGTCTTAACTTAGGGAACATTGTGCCTAATGTCTCCAAGAGAGGACCAATCAAAGAATATAAGATTCACAACTTAGGGGATGTAGTGAATTGCATCAAGTCACTAAGAGAAATATAATATGCTAAGAGAGATCACACTTTTGAGGGACATCACACCCAATGCCACCACAAAGCAAAAAACACATCATATGAAATAAGAAGACTGTACCATGAAGCATGAAAAAGAAGAATGCAAGAGAATAATGCCAATGTATGCCCCCACTTTAAAGAAATTACTAAACACCATACTGTGAGGGGTATGTGCAAGATCATCATGGAAAAAAAGGCCCTTAAGTGGCGATGCAAATTCAGAAAATCAGAGTTAGGCAACTTGATGTAAAAATTTGAATAAGTTATCTATATTATTTCAAAAATATGTAAGAATAAAATTATAGTAAATTGAATATAGTTTCTAAACTGCTAGGTTTATTTAAAAAAAAAAATCTATTTGGTGAAAATTTGAAATTTCAATGCAGTAGTACTTAAATTTCAGGGAAAAAATAAGAAGTAGGTGTTTATATAACCACCCTAACCAAAATAAAATGATAATATTTTTTTATAAGATTTTAGATATAAGTAGAGGACTCATGTCCCAATGTGATGCATATTGTTTTGTAATTTTTTTACAAGTAAATAATTAATTATGAATTTTTTATTACAAATTTTAAAAAATATAAAAACTCGTATGTCTGACCACCTTAACCTAGTCAAAACATCATGAAATTCATTTTTTTTTAATCCTATAGTATGCAAAGCATAGAATGTGACACATGTTTCAGATTAAAAAAATGCGATACCATTTGAAAGCTATAGATATTTTTCAATCAGCCTATCAATTCGGACATTAGTCGTAATTCAAATAAAAAATGAATAATAATTATTTATTAAATTCAAAGTAAAGAATAATTTATATTGGTGGAAAGCTAAGAATCTCCTTTAAAAACCCTTTTCGTTTCATCAATTTTGGGTAAAAAAAAGTCATCAGCCACATGGGCCATCATATCACTTACATATCACCACTTTTTGGCCCATCATGATTGTACACATACCCTGAGCAATTACTTTAAAGTAGAAAATAAAAAATGCTAGCAATAAATAAGACATGAGAGCTAACTTGGAAATACCTATGCCAAGTCATATGTTTCTAAGTGAAGCTATGTCATGTAAAAGAAAAGCAAAAAGGGGTTGCCCCCAAAATGAAATTCCAAAAACACATAAGGGATCTATGGATTTGGGGTCAATATGTTCTTGGTATAATGTTTTTAGAGAGACCTCATAACTATTATAATTTCCCAAATACACATAGAACTAGAAGAATGACATAAAGAGAGCGAAAACAAAGAAAAACCTTTTGGGTCTTGACATGGAAGAGACATGAATGCCTCAACGCCTTGCATCATCCCTAAAAGGAAAAAACAAGGCAAAAGATAAAGAAAAGGAAAAGCTTTTGGGTCAACATGGAAGGGAAATGAATGTCTCAATGCCTTGCATCATCCCCAAAAGGAAAACACAAGACAAAAGATAAGGGAAAAGTGAAAAGATGTATGACATAGAGAAGAATGAAGGTACAAATAGAGGAATGTCACAAAGAGAGAGAACATAAAACAAAACGTCATGGGGGATCACATCATGTACATGCAATCACACAAAAGACAATGCAAAAGAAAGAATGCAAAAGACTAGTAAGGCACATGCAATTCAACCTAAATTAGGTCGTCCACATCCCAATCATGTTTATTGTATGCCGAAGGTGGGCAACTAGCCAAAGGGATAATAACAAGTGTCAAACTAGGGTCATGACCATGTTCAACACTCTTCCTAGGAGAATTGTTGTTTAGGCTCATGGAAGAGGAAATTAAGGTATTAAATTCATTATGCACCTCCTCATGAATTTTAGTAATCTCCTCATCATCACCTAAATTAATCATAATAGGAGGTTGAATGATAATGTCCAAAGAAGGGTTCAACTCTTCTTGCAATTGCGTTATAGGATATTTTTGTTTTGGGGAGGGGGTAGAATCATCATGCATTGCTCCATTTAGGTTTGGATCTTGGTTTTCTTTGTTTATTTCTTCATTTAACCTTTGAGAAAGGTCATGACTTCTACACCTACTCTCTCTAGCACCTTTGTTTCTTTTAGTTTTGTTTTCAAGTTGTGTTTGTTTAGGAGTGGGATGATCAATAATAGGTTTCTTTTCTTCCCTAAGGGGAGGAACAAAAGGAGCCATGGAAGATTGTTCAACCACTTTCTCTTTTGACTTTGTAAACTTTTTTTATTCTAGGAGGTGTGATAGGGTTGTTTTCACTATCTCTTGGTCTTTTCTAGAAAGTAGGTGAAGGTTGTCTATTAGGTTGGTCTTGGTTATTTGGAATTTCTTCTGGGTTAATCATGGTTTCATCAATTATGGTAGGATCGGTGGTAGGTGGAGGTATATTTCAGAGGGATAATTCTACTATTTTCTTTGCCTTGTGGTGGAACCTTTAAATTTTAAAATTTTGTGATGGTTCCTTGCTTTGTTATTATCCATTGCATCTATGCGCTATAGTTGGGTTTAGGGTTTTTGGTTCAAAATCCATTGTTTCAATTTCATGGTCTTTTACCCTAGGCATTCTATTCCTTCATTGAATTGCTATACCCAGTTGTAGGTCATTTAAGTCATGACTTAAGCCGTCAAATGTGTGTTGTCACCAGCCCCATGGTCTAGGTTTGTCAATCATCACATGTTATACTATCACCTTAATATTTCGTAGGGTGAAATAATTCCCATTAAAATGACTTAAGTCTTAAGTCCTTAATCACATGGGTCTTGGTCCCGTTAACCTAGTCGACCCCCTTCTTTAAGACTAAATTTTCCGCATGTGCAGATTTACTAATGGTTCGATCTTAGGATTTGATCTTAGTCATTCCCCACTAGCCCCACATGAATACAATAATGTTTTCAAAAAGGCAGTTGGGCTAGCGGGCTGAAGACACATGGACAGTTATAGGTGTGGGGCCCGATCTCCACTTACATATCCGATACCATAATATTTAAACTAACGGTCAAGATGCATTGTGATATTTTAATCTCAATCATTCCCCGCTAGCCCCACGAGGGACCCACTGGAAAATTTTATCAAGCACAGGGGCTAGCGAGCAATTGACATGTGGATTCTTTTGTTGCTTGGAAAGAAGGTGGAGTCTATAGAATGAACAAGTTAGCATTCTAAGTGGAAAAATATTATTGGCACAGGATGAGTTGGTGAAGGCGACAAAAAATAAAACTTTCTTGATTCAATATGAGTCATCCAATGTGCCATCTCACAATCTATTCGATGACTAACATTCAAAATTGAAGATTTGGCTATGGGAGCCATTCTGCTTCACACGAGCAAGCAATAATGGTAGAAAAGACATTCAAAGCTACCCAAATTTGATCCTAAGGCACATAAAAGATTTCTTTTTCACATAATTTAAGATTGCAAACAAGTTATAAAGTATCCAAGAAATCGAAGTGAGTGTTCTAGAGTTCAAGGCGATCATAATTATGGTTTTCTTCAAGCGTAAAATCTATAAGTGAAAACAAATGCCATTCTCCGTGATTTATTTAAATTTAATTGGATTAGGGTAGATGTTCGCTATATCTTTATGTCAAATTTTTTTGCGTACCATTGAGTTTTTTTATAGTGGTTTGAGTTTCTTATAGGGTTTGAGGTTCTATCAAAACTATTGAATTTTTTACCTACTAGTCATGCCCTAAGTTTTACAAAAGGATATGTCTTAAACCTCTCTAGTTCCAAAACCCTAGATTAATTAGAGTCTACCTATTACCAATGGCTCCAAAGACTCAAGTTTCCGGTTCTGAACTTGCACCAGGGCCTGCTTCCCAAGATATCCTTGACCAATTGAAACCCTCAACCAACAAAAAGGATGAGGGAACAACTCTGTTTCAAGGCCCTAAAATTAAAGAGGGGTTAGTTGAAAAACAATTCTATATCAAGGATTTTGATGTGGCTTACATAGGGTGGAAAATGTTCCAAAATTGGTTTGGAAACAAAAATTATGGAGTTCTTGTCTGTAACCCCTAGAGATTGGATTTGGGGAAGTTAGTAGTGCCAAACGTATACATGGATGTGGATTTACTGAAGGATATAGCTATGAGGTATGATCCTATTTCCAGAGTGGTCAGGGCATATTATGGTGTTGAAATGGTGAAGATAACCAGAGAGGAGATTGTAGAGATCTTCAAGCTACATGAATGAAGTCAAGATATGATTCCCATTGACCTCAAAGCTTTCAGATGAGAATATGAGAAAACAAAGACTATGTTTAGGTTAACAATGCTTCCCATGCATATTGCAAGTATAGGTGTTGGGGAATCAAGGAAACAAATAAAGATTGGAAAGGATGCAAAGGAGCCCTTCCCAATGAAGTACTTTTTAAATTACTTCAAGAAAATAGTTTTCTCCATGTGTCAAATTCTTGGTTTTGATTGACCATCCACCATGCCAATAAGTTAAATGTATATGGAAACACACCTTTAACACTCGGTGTATAATGTAGTGTATGATTATGCCACATATATGGTAGAGATAATTCATCAAGGTTTGTTTGCACTTAAGACAGGAAAGGATTGGGTGAGGTTTTGGTGGTAATCTCTCTTGATTCATATGTTCTTATATAAAGGAGAGAAGAATTTTGCTGAAGACATGACATTGTAGAAGGTACATGAGGGTATTGAAATGTCAGTCTAGTGTTGGACCTAGATTTTAGACAAGGATGACTTGAAGTATGATTATTTTGTCTTCCAAAATGTTTTTTGCCTCTAAATTGAGAAGGTTTTTGATTTTAAATCCACCAAGGATTCCAAAGGAGATACACGATTTTTTGAGGCCCTTGGAAAGGAGGTCTGATTTGATTTGAACTCATAATTGGGGGGACATAATATCATACCCCAACACAACAATCTTCAAGATCTATGGCACAAATGTGAACCCACATGTATTACCAAGAGATGTACCATTGAGGATTGGTTTCATTGAAGTTATGAGGAAATTGAGGGAACACAAATGGTACACTTACCTAAGAAACAAAAGAAAGGCTCATTCTTTCTTGAGTGGACTGTGTTTTCAAATTTTGTGATGGCTAAGGGAGGATGGAAAGACTTGGAGAAAATTATTGCACCTTACAGGTTGAAAACTATGTGCCTAAGAAACCATGACCTAGAGGGTTTCATTGCTTCTTTGAAAGCAAGGGTTGGAGGTGGTCCCTGATGGAACTTCAAATTTTTCTCTTTGTGTTCCATTGTTATCTCACCTTTATTCTAGTCTTTCTTATTGTTTGGGAAAAAACCTAAGGTTGGGGTTTTTACTTCTGTTTTCATGAAAAACCCTAGTGTTTTATCATATGCCTTGGGTGGGATCTATTTGGCTGTTACTTTTTGAGGAGGGTTTTAAAATGACTTATGCCCCATCGCTTTGTCTAAGCTAGGCCCATTTTGATTTATTGTTTTATTTCCTTTGCCTGACTTTATTAGTTGCTAAGTCTAGGTTGGCCCCGTGCTCTCATGTTTAAAAACAACTTAAGCCATTGTTTGTCGTCAGCCTAGTGATTTCCCCTCGAACCTTTTAATAAATGTTTTATATTTTGTAGGGGACAAAATTGCATGACCATAGATCAACCATCGTTTGATCTCAACTGTTCCCCGCCATCCCGTGATGACCCCACCATAGGGTCTTAGTTGATTGTGATATCACGGGTGAGCACCATGTGTCTCATTTGGTGAATCTGAAGAGATAATAAAACAAATTTATTACATTTGTCTGGCTTTAATACATTATGTGGCAGGTTACTAAAGTGGTTACGAGATGCACGTGCTTCAAATCAATGAAGATGTTATAATCTTGATGGAAAAGATGCTTGATGGTTATTAGTAAAGCTAGCGACTATGTTGAATGAACGGGATTGCCGATGGTTGAGATCTACGATTTCCCGCCATCGCGTGATCAAAAGTTGTGAGGTCTTTATTTATCGCGATATCACGGGTGGGCACCACGTGGATTTCTTTGGTGATGCATAATATGGTGGGCCCTTATTGTTGTGATGGAGGTCGTGTCAGTTTGTTTTGAAGGCAGTCATTCGATGATTTGACAAAAGTGAAGGATCAACGGTTGGTATTTGAATTTGCATCAAATGTGATTGGAGCCGTTGGTCCTGCCCACGAGTAAGCTTTAATGGTGGACGAGACGTCTACTGGCAATGTTTTGATCAAAATAAAGTAACTTTTATCTTGCCCTATTATCTCACAAATCATTCAAACATCTTTGTGGAGCATTTTAAGAGTCAAGGACGCACTTACAAGTTGTCACAACAAAGATTTGGGTTTCTGCAAAGCATAAAGCCGTGAGTTATTTTTTGTACCTCCTAGTTATTTTGATTGAGAATTTGGGGAAAATTGTGGTGCGCTTGTCGGAGAGCTTATTGATAACTATTTTTAGGGCTATAGGTTAGTTGAATTGTGAGGAATTGGAAGGTTATATGCTGTAATTACATTTTCTGTTTAGCCCTAGTTTGTTTAAAGGTTTGAAATATCAAGGAAGCCCTAGTCTGCCCAAGATGGCACCAAAAATGTAACATTCTGGCCAGATTGACTATTTACATATTAATTTATATGATGACTTCCTGGATCAATTGCCATCATCAACTAATGATAGGAAGAAGGGGTTGGTCTTGATGTGAGGAATAACCCTAGGGGAGGGATTAGTTTATAACTATTCCAATATTGCCAATGCTAGGGTTCCCATCATAGGTTTGGAGATGTTTGAGTTGTGGTATGGAAAGAGGAATTTTCCCCATCCTTTTTCAAACAGTTGGATGTATGATATGGGGAAGTTGGTGGTGCCAAATGTATTCCCTGATGTGGATTTTCTTAGGGCAGTGGTCGCACGTTATGACCTTGTTACACGGGTAATAAGAGATAATGACAGAGGGATCTTGTTGAGCATAAATAAGGAAGAGTTTCAACAAGTTTTTGATATGAGTGAGCCTAGCACATTCCTGGTTCCTATTGATCTTGAGGAGATGAAACATGAGTATGGGAGATTGAAGTCACTTTTCAGAGTTAATTTGCTCCCACCTCATTTGGCTAGGGCAGGAGGTTCAAATTTTTATATTAGCCCTAATGACCAAGAGCCTTTCAGGCTAAACTGTTTTTCCAATCATTTCTTGGCCACCTTTTACTCATTGTGCCAGATTTTGGGTTTTAGTCCCAACACGGTGATGCCAATTGCTTACATGTTTATGGGGTTACAAATACAACACCCTAACTTCTCAGTAATCTATGATTTTGCCTCCTTTTTGTCTGAAAAGATACATGAAGGGCTATTGAAATTGCAGCAAAAGGATGCAGGCACTCCATTCTTCTAGTATTCCATGTTGATGTACATGTTCTTGTACAAGAATGCTGATTTCTTCTCTGAGAAGATGGAGTTAAGGAAAATGGTTAATGGAGAAAGAATACCAATGTAGGCATGAATTGCAAACCTATCTTATCACAAAGAGAGTGCTAGTTTTGTGTAGTTTGATAAATGTTTTTCTTCTAGATTGAGGGCTCAGTTGATGGTAAATGCACCTAGAATTCCTTAAGAGTTATATGATTTCCTCAGACTTAAGCGGAGGAAGCCTGAATTGAAAATTTTTCACAACTGGTGTGACATTATCCCGTACCTAGTCAGTACTGTTTTGAGGGTGTATGGTCTCCAAGGGACTCCACACATACTGCCATACAATGTGCCTCCAAGAGTAGGATTTGTAAAAATTATGTGGTAGATTGGTTGCATCCATGAGGACACCCTTACCGGGAAAGGAAAAGGAAGTTTTTTCCCTGATTATACTGTAGTGTCAGATTTTGTGTTTTCAAAAGGAGGTTGGGTCCACTTTGGGAATTTTTTTGATGATTACCACTTGAGGTGTGGTCGCAAGTGACAAAATGATCCCGAGGGCTTCTTTGCCCATTTTAGACAACAAATAAAAGTTGGTAATTTTTTGCATGAGTTCAACTATCTTGAGGATTTTATTAGAAATGAGTTTGATCTCAATAAACAGGAATTGAGCAAGGAGAAATGGATAGCTTATGACAATCTATTAACTATTGTGCACAAAATGGATCCTAAATATGATCCATTGATGGAGTTTAGTCCATTTCACAAGAAAATTGGTTTTTTGATGGACAACTTCAAGGAGATCATGGGCATCTTGATGGCCAAGAAGATAAAACTTGGAATTGGATCTGGGCATATAGGAACAAGATGCTAGGCCAATTGAAATGAGGCCAACATACTAGCTTCTAGAGAAGTGGCCTATCTATAGACGAAAAAGAAATGATAGCAGTGATGAGGAAGAAGAAGATAAAAAGGGAAAACAAATCATGAAAGCGCTAGCATAGCCAGGTCCAAGGTTCAAGATACTCGGGGAAATCAAAATCATTGATTTGGAATCATCACCTAAAGATAGCCCTTCACCACCACCATCAGAGCCAAGCCCTAAAAGGCAAAGGATCGAGAAAGTACAAGAGGATCTAATGGATGAAATTGTTGTCACAAACCAAGTTATGCAAGTTGGTATGCCTTCTCCTCCTAGGCCAACTAAATTGTTCTTGTCTGATTTAGATATGAAAGGGAAGTGTGTACAAGATGAAATGATGGAGGCATGCAAGGCCTTTTTGGATGATGATGCATTTGTCAAGACTCTAGATTTCTTGCAATTAATATGGAGAATGAAACTAAAGGAGTATTAGGAAAAGTGCAAGAGGAGAAGAGAAATGAGACATGATAGGTCAGATTAGGATAATGACAATGAGGTGAAAGATGAGTTAATGGAAGAATTTAAGAGCATTACCCATAAGGAGGGGAGAAAATTAGTAACTCAGGATGGTGTATTGATTTTTCCTGAGTGGGACATAGCTGATGCAGTAGATTTTAGCACTATTCTAAAGTCCAAGCATCCCCTGCAGGATTTTGAAGAAGAGGTCAAGGCAGCGTTGCAAGATTTTGCCTTCAGTGAAGAATATGAGACCTTAGAGAATTGGGCTTTGGATCCTCAAGGTAAAAAGCCAAATGTCACTGAAATTAACCCAAACCTAAGGGGAGGGTTAATAATAAAAAGAGCTTAAGAGAACGCAGCCACAAAGGCTACTAACTTGACTGTGAATGTGGCCAAATTGGCCCAAAAGACTTCTGAAAGGGAGGAGGTTGAAAAGAAAATCCTAATGGAGAAGTATAATTTTATAATTGGAGAGTACAACAACGTACAAAAAAGGAATTTTGAGTTGCAGACTGAGGTGGATAGGTTAAAATATAGGTAGATTGGGGAGACATCAAGTGCTCCAGGGATTATGACATTTCCTTCCACATCAAGATCAGTGCCTCCTACTTCTCCTATTGTTTCTACACTAGGGTCTCCTAGCCAAGTTCCTTCCCTCAGTCCTACATTAGATCCAATTGAGGAAGAAGTGGAATGCTTCGTTGATCCCACAAAGAAGCATCTAATGCATAAGATTACAGAGTTACAGGAAGCCTTGAAGGCAAGTGAGGAGGGAGCACTTGTAAATCAAGAGGAGATTGTTAACACAATTTTGAGACATTTGAATGAGAAGGTTGATGACAGATTGCCATCGGTGTATTCTTTATATTCTTTATAATTGGATGCAATAAAGAACATTAACAGGGATTAGGAGGTAGTACTACCATTGATTAAAACATGGATCCCTAGGGCCAATGATTTAGATATAATGTACAAGGCCTCAAGATTTGATACAAATAATAGGCTCCAATCATTAAGGCCTACTCAAGTGTTAGTTAATTCATTGCAAGGTTTTAAGGCCTTACCAGATGACTTGAGTAGGAAGATCAGAGAATTGGTAAAGAATTTTGATGATTGGAGTGACACATCTTTATGTGATATAATTGGTGAGCAGGGAAATGTTAAATCACTGCAACAGTGGTAGGATAGAGAAAATGAGGTCATCAATGCATAAATTAAATTGATTTGTGATGACTCATATTATGACTTATTGGTGAGCTGTATGGACAAGATCATTAGTACTAGCTCATTTTTGAAATATTTTGAGAGAGAAGATTATTAGGTGGCGATTAAGTACACACCTTATAATGTCAAGGTGAATGAGGTAGTCAATTTTGATTGGCCAACCGATGAAGAATACCAAAGATGGGTAAATGTTTACTTAACCAAGGAAGAGTGAAACAGAGTTGGTTACTAGTGGTTAACAACTCAACTATTGTAGTTACAACAATTTCTAGTTTTGTTTTGGTGGCAGTCTTGGTATAGGATTCTTGAAGTTTTGTTGATGCATCAACGATTCTTAGCGAGAAGGATAAACAAGAAGATTCTCTGAGGATGAGTTGTTGTAACATTTTTTTTGAAATATTACAGGGTGGTCCAAGTGGCTGGTGACATGTGTAATTCTATCCCGATGCTTGTTTTCTCCTTCATTTTCTATAAGAAGGATTTCAAGGCCAGAAGTACGGGTTAGCAAGTTAGATAATTTTGGTCGAGTCTAGGTGAAGTTGCAGAGAAATTGTAAAGCCTGATGGTTTTAGTGAAAATATAATTTCGGTTTTGAGTCATTTTGTAGTAGATTTTGAACTCATGGGAATTGGATGTTTTATGACAGTACTGGCAGTTGAATTGAAATGATTTATTTTGAACTCATGTCTCTCCATTGTATACGCATATCAAAATTTTGAATAAAATGATCAAGGGTTGTTTCGTTCATCTCATTGTTATGGTGTGTATGATTCTTATTCTAGCTTTAATTCAAATAATTAATTAAAACACTTGAATGGATTATAGGTGGATATGTTTTGTATAAGGATTTGATAAGTAGTATTGGGTTAGAATACATATTGGTGATATTGTAAGGCAGTATTATCATAGATCTTACATGTTATGTGTTAAATATGTCATAAACCCTTAGCTGCTTATGAATTTGACTCCTCCAATGGTATATGGCATTGATATAAGTTGTACTTATTTGTGAGGTTTAGTATTTGTTTGTCTTTACTTAGAGCTTGCTACAAATTGCAAATCAATGACTATCTTATACTATGAAATGTTGTTGTAGTTATCTCATGCTCCAAATAGTTGATATTATTGATGAACAACCAATTTTATTCAGTATTATCCTATTGTGTTGAGCTATTAAATGAGATTATCTGTTATTGTTAATGTTGTTGTTAGGTTTGTCCTTATCTTCTATTGATTCAAAGTGTTTTGAGTTATCTAGTGAAGTACATTTGTATGTTGTTAGGACGAGGTTCCAAAGGTCTTTTGAATTTCACCAAGTGTCTTTGGATAGTTGGTATTCCCAAGATAATTGGGTGGCGACTCTGAAGTCTCTGCACCAGTGTGCATCTTATTTTGAAGATTTAATATAAGTTGAAAGATCTTTTGGACAAGAACGTAGAATGAAGAACACTAGGTCATTCATGAAGAATCATCCAGAACAAAAACTGGAGGGTGAACTTCCTAAAATGAAGAAGAAGGACTAGATAAGAAAAATTCCAGAATCTATCAATCCTGCTCCTGTGTCACAAAATCCTATACACCAAGGTACAAGTAAGCCTTTACATCTTATCCCTGAAACTCTTGAACAAGTGTCTAGACATTCAGAATTAGATAGCTGGGAATTTTTGATGCATTATTTAGTACAACTATTCAAGAGGATGTAACATGTTAGAATAAGGAACCTATTAGTGTCCAATATGTTGAAAAGAGAAGAGGTAGGAGTAGAATTCTAAGCCATCACAGAGAAAGCACCAGTGATGTGCCTCATCCTCCTACTGAAGATGATGGAACTCCTTTATTGTCTTGGCATGTACTTGAAGAAGTAAGCTTGATAGATTTAAGTGATACATTGAGTTTTGATATGACTTTGCCTGACCCTGATGATGTTTTTTGAGATATTGACTCCTTAAGGTGGGAGATCAATAAAAAAGTTGAACTTAGGATGAAAAATGATAAGGAGAGGGAAACATAATTGATGCATGCTATAATTGAGAGGGATAGGTTAATTAGACAGTTAGCAACAATGAAGCTCCTGAACCAAGAAAAACATGAGCCAAATGAGGAAGGTCCTGTTGTATGTGAAATCTTGGACAAGGGGGTAAAGCCATTTTCTAAAGTAAACACTGTAGGTCAAGTTTATTCCCAATCAAAACCTTCAGACCCAAAACCCTCGAACCCTGTTAAGCCTCAACCAAGTAATCCAAACCCTAAGCCTATTCTAGACAAAGGAAAACAAAAGGCTGAGGGGATTAAGATAAATGATAGGGTGACTTCCCACGCTCCTAAACGAGATTCCCCATGAAATGTATCATTACAAGCTGAAACTGCCTTAGAAAAGGTTAGAAGGGAGGGTGAGGCTCTTGCAAAAGAGTTAGAGAGGATTGCGATTGAGGTTGCAAATGCAAAAATGAAGAGGAAGATAAGTTTCCTAAAGATGTCAAGTGTGGATGAGGTTACACAAGATGCAACCTCATAAATTCACCAAGATTGCTTGAAAAATGGTCCTAAAACCAGTCTGGACACTACCACAAACAACTTGGGCCCAAAGGTTCATTCAACCAAGTTTGTAAATCTACATCAGAATGGCCCTAAGATACAAAATTTAGGTCCTGGTGTTGATTCTCAGAAGACTGAGGGATTATTCCAAAGGAGAACTATACAATTGGAAAGGTATAGGCAGATATTCTTTGATGGTATTCTAGGTTATCCAAACCCCATCCTTGATGATCTGAGAGAAAAGATGAGTAAATTTACTGGGAACAATGTTGTGACAATAGAGGAACATTTGAAAGATTTCATGGATATGCTAAATGATTATGAGGTAGAGCATGAAGATGTTGTAATGAAATTGTTTGTACAATATTTGGTGGAGGATGCTAGGGATTGGTATAGAGGTTTACCTAATCCTAGTATTGGTTCATGGGATGAATTTGAAAAGTGCTTCAAGGAATAATACGGTGATAAAACTAATGCTAGTTTCATGCTGAATGAGCTCAATAACACCAATAAGTCATTGAATGAACCTATGATAGAGTTTAATATTAGATTCCAAAAGGAAATGTATAAGTTGTTTTAGGTTTTGAGGCTTGATGAAAATGTTTGTCTAACTACATATTTTAATGCTTTTGATGCTAAAATGACATATCTCCTCAGAGATAAGGACCCTCAGACCATGAGAGATGCTTTCAGGGTTGCTATAAATATTGAAAGTAATAGGAGAGCTTCTGGGAAATATGGAGGAGAGAGGAACCCACACTTTTGAAAAATCCTAAGGATAAGAATGAGAAGGTTTTTGCTACAAAGCCTAAGGATGATGAGAAATGGGATAAGGTCTTTAGTACTTTGAAAGACATAAAGTATACCATTTCCAAGCAAGAAAGGGGTATAGGAAATGAAAAGAAATAGTATAATAAGAATGATAGACCACCTAGGCTGCAAAATTATCCTTATAACACAAATTGGAAAGATGGGAAACCAATCTTGCCTAGCTAGAAGCCTAAAAATGATCAGCATACTCCAGATCCCCTGCAGAAGCATTTAATAAATCTGGTATAGGATAGACCATGGTGTGAGGTGTGTGAACATCCACATGATTAAAATTACTGTGGTATTGCTCGGTTGCTTGTTGTTGAAGGAATAGAGGAGGATGCTCATGAGTAGACTCCTGACTATGAGTAGGATGATGTAGATGTTTGTATGGCCTGATCATATATTGATGAAGTAGAATGTTCTTCTGATGATGAATTACAGGGAGTTTATGTGGATAATCAGAGATAGAGAAGTGAGATGTACCATCAACAAGTCTTCTCTAATGAGGAAGGTTATTTTGACCATAATGCTTGCAATATGGAGCAGGCTGAAGATTCAATGTCCTTAAGGAGACCATAAGAAGAAGATATTGCAAGATTGACTGAGGAAATGGCTGCTCAAATGAGGAGTTCACTTCGGCTAAGAAACATAACTGTGGGTGGTAAACAGGGTAAACCTACTAGCCTATTTATAAAAGAGAAAAAGGATAAAAACAAGGGTGTTAAGGTTGATAGTAAAAAGGATGCTGTCAAAATCAAAGAGGTTAAGAATGATAAGATTTGGGAAAAAAAGAATGAAACCCCAAAGCCTCAAGAAGATGTTACTTCATCATTGGTGAAGACCAAGGTGATTACAAAGTTTTTTGAACCTCTTTCAGAAGACAAGAAGCAAAATAATCTTGAAGGAAGTAAGCAACAAGAGAAGAAAGAAAATGATGAAGGTATGATTTTTGATCTGCCCAAATATACACCCTTAGACATGTTTCAAGTGCTTTCTCAGGTTAAAGTTTATGTACCTTTGCTGGAAATGATGAGAATAACTGAGCACAAGGAAAAGACAATAACCTTGATTACAGGTGTTGCTAGTAATGAAATTGAACAAGGTAATTGTAAAGAAGCAAAGGATGAAAGAGAAAGAAAAGAGAAATAAGTGGAAGGAATTGTGTCAAAAATTCCCCCTATATATTTAGGGAATTCCATTAACATGTGCCTTGAAAACATAAACCCCTTTTTCTTAAGTGTTGACATAAATTAGAAAACTTTGAGAAATTGTATGATAGATTCAGGGGCATCAAATAATGTTATGCCAGTCAAAATCATGGAGGCAATGGGCTTGATAGTGGATACTGCTCAAGGTAAATGTTATGCTTTGGATTCAAGAGATGTGCCAGTTATTGGAACTATCAAAGCATTGCCTTATAAACTAACTCAATATCCTGAGAAGGATTTAGCCATGACTGTATTAGTTGCAGATATCCCACCTCATTTTGGGATGCTTTTGTCAAGGAAGTGGAGCACATCAATGGGAGGTAACATGTAGTGTGATCTATCATTTGCTACTTTCTACATTGATGGCAAGGATGTCAAGATTGAAAGGGAGTCGAAAGTATCCCATATGATTGAGCATGACCTGACTGAGAATATGACATGTTTTATTGACAGTGGCATAAATTAATTTAGGGCTGAGAAATACCCTAGCAATTGTGATAAGCCTACTACACCTATTGATACAAAAGTAAAACAATTGTCAGAGTTTGATGACTTGTGAACTATGTACTTTGATGGTGCAAGTTCAAAAGAGGGATCTGGTGTAGGTGTTTTGTTATGATCTCTGAGTGGAAAGACATTCAGGTTCTCTTTCACTTTGTTATTTGAATGGACCAATAATGTAGAAGAATATGAAGCCTTGTTACTGGGGCTAAGATTAGCTAAAAAACATGGGATCAAGAAGCTTAAGGTAATTAGAGATTCTGAGTTTGTGGTTTCCCAAGTTAGATCCAGGTATGTATCAAAGAACAAGAGATTGAAAAAGTACAAGAATGCTGTTTGGGATGAATTGGAGAAATTTGATACATTTGGTATAGGTTGGATGGAGAGAGGCCACAACAAAGTGGCAGATTTATTACAAAAAATTTCATTAAAACTAGATGATATGACTTACGTTGGAATTTCAAAGGTTGAAGTGCAAATTAGGCCATCCATTCCTGATAATATAAAAAATTGGCAAGTTTTTGATAGTTTTGATGATATACTAAGGTTCTTGAATTGTGTGGATGAATATGAAAGTCAAGAAATTGACTTTGGAGCTTTTGTGGAAAAAATTGATGGTAAAGATACTGTGTTTGGTAATGAAGTCATTCAATTAAAGAAAAATACAATTCCTAAGGGTTTAGTTGTGTTAGAAAGAGTGTTTGATAATTAGGATAGGACAAAGGCTAATCATATTGCTTCCCATCTTGATGAATTGGAAGAGATAAACCTTGGAAGAGAAGCATCACCAAAAAAGGTGTATATTGGAAAGAGATTGTCACCAAAGGTGAGAAGGATGCTAATTGACTTATTGAGGAAGTTTAGACATGTGTTTGCATGGTATTATGATGATCTTAAGGAATATAGGGAGGATTTATTTCAACATGAAATTCCTTTGAGTGATGGTGCTAAGCCATTTAGGCAAAAGCAAAGGCCTATTAATCCTACCTTGGCCCCCAAAATGCAAGAAGAATTAATGAAATTAAGAGATGCAGGGATCATCAAGCCAACTAGACATTCATCTTGGGTGTCAAATTTGGTACCTGTGAGAAAGAAAAATGGAGACATTAGGTTATGTGTGGATTTCAAAAACTTGAATGTGTCTTCATTGAAAGATAACTATCCATTACCAAATATGGAAGCCATGTTGCAAAGGGTGATAGACTGTGAATTAATGTCTATGATGGATGGGTTCTTTGGTTACAACTAGCTCATGGTCAAGGATTATGAGCAGTTTAAGACAACTTTCACTACACCCTAGGGAACATATGTCTATGTAAGAATGCCTTTTGGTCTGAAAAATGCAGGGGATACTTTTCAAAGAGCCATGGATGTGGCATTCTCAGATTTCATTAATTTTTTTTTGGTGATTTATCAAGATGATTTGACAGCATATTCCAAGAAAGAAGATGACCATTGTGAGCACCTGGAGAATGTATTTAACACAACACTAGAATATGGTATTTCCTTGAATCTGAAGAAATTTGCATTTGGAGTAAGAGAAGGAAAACTGTTAGGACATATTGTTTCCAAGGATGGGGTCAAAATTGATCCAGAGAGGGTAATTGCAATAGATAAAATCCCACAACCCTGAAATTTCAAAGGAATACAATCTTTCTTTGGAAAAATAAAATTCCTGAGGAGGTTTGTGACAAATTTTGCTGAGACAGTTCGCTCGATTTCTAAGATGCTTAAGAAGGGAGCCAAGGTTGAATGGGAAGAGGAGTTTGTATAGGCTTTCTAGACCATTAAGCAAGAAATAAAGGAGGCTCCTATGTTACGAACCCCTGATTTTTATAAACCCTTACAGATTTTTTCATTTGCTTCTTTCCACACAATTGCATTTGTGCTGTTGCAAAATAATGCAAAAGGTTTTGAACAACCTAGAGCCTTTCTCAGCAAATCTTTACAAGTTGTGGAACTTAAATATGATATAAATGAAAAAAAAGCATATGCATTAGTAAAAGTAGTAAAAGCATTCAGAACTTATTTGATGGGAGCTACTGTACTAATTGCCTATGCACCCAGTGCTGCTATTAAAGATATTTTCACACAACAGGAAGTATCAGGAAGAATATGTAGATGGATCAACCGGATCCAGGAATTCAACATTGAGATCCAGATTACTAAGCTGGTGAGAGGACAAGGATTGGCCAAGCTTATGGCCCAAAGTAATTTGGAACCAAATCAGATAGATTTTCTAGAAGAAGAGAATAGATCACACATATGTGATATGGAAGATTCTGAGTGGTATAAAGGTGTGATCTATTATTTGCAAAAGATTTAATGTCTTGATAATTGAGTGAAAATGAAAAGAGGACATTGAAGTTACATGCTATTAAATATGTTATCATAGCTGGAAAGCTCTGGTGGAGAAATGGAGAAGGTGTCATGTTGAAGTGTGTTGACCAAGATCAAGCACAAGAACTTATGAATGAGATGCATGGTGGATTTTGTGGAGGGAATTATATGGCCAAAACAACTGCACATAAAGTAATGAGGGTTGGATTTTGGTGGCCTATTTTTTTCAAGGATGTACACCAATTAGTAAAGACATGTGATGCCTGTCAATGTTTCTTTGGTAAGTTAAAATTCTCTGGTAATCTACCCCTACAACCAGTAGTAGTGCAATCTCCTTTCCAGCAATGGGGTATTGATTTTGTAGGAGAAATAGCATGTAAATCTAGTGGAGGCCATTCATGGATATTGGTGGCCACTGATTATTTTACCAAGTGGGTGAAAGGAATTCCAATGAAGAAAGAAAATAGTAAGGTGGTAATTGACTTCCTGATGAGCAATATATTGACTAGGTTTGGGTGTCTAGAAAGGATTGTGTCAGATAATGCAATGTGTTTCAGATATGAGGAATACACAGAATTCTATGAAAAACATGGCATCCAAATCTCTTACTCATCACCCTATCACCCACAAGGAAATGGACAAGTAGAGTCAAGCAATAAAATTTTGGCGAAGATTATTAAGAGAATCCTAGATCAAAATAAGAAGGCATGAGATTCTAAATTGAGATTAGCAGTCTGGGTAGACAAGGTAAATATGAAAAAGGCAATAGGTTGTGCCCCATTTGACTTGGTTTATGGGATAAATGCAAGGTTTCCCCAAAATAACCTGATGGAAATGTATAAATTTGTCCAGATGTATGATGAAGAAATTGATGATGAAATGCAATTGAGAGTGGAAGCTCTCATAGAATTGGATGAAACCAGGAGGGAAGCTCAAAAAATGCCAAATTGTAGTTGCAAGTGAAGAATTTGTATGAAAAAAGGGAAACTGCAAGGAGTTTCCAAGGTAAATATTTCATCTTAATGTGGAATGCCAGATTGGAAGATAAAGGAAAACATGCAAAATTTGATGTCATCTGGTTGGGTCCATTTTTGATAAATAGTAAGTGGTGTGAAGATTCATACTTCCTCCAAGATATGACAGGGGATACTCTTGAATTGCCAGTTCATGGACAGTTCTTGAAGTTGCAATTCACTTGAAGTATTGTTTTCCATGAACAATAGTGTAGGTTTGTATATATGTTAGTGGTAGGTTTCTTTCCTGCTGGGTTGTTTTATTTGGACAATCCTTTTTGGTCATCTCTGCAATTGGTCTTCTCAAATAGAAATTCTGAATTCTTGATTCATTCCAGTGGAATGAATGTCCCCAACTGGAGCCACTGATGGAACTTCAAATTTTTCTCTTTGTGCTCCATTGTTATCTCACCTTTATTCTAGTCTTTCTTATTGTTTGGGAAAAAACCTAAGGTTGGGGTTTTTACTTTCGTCTTCATGAAAAACCCTAGTGTTTTATCATATGCCTTGGGTGGTATCTATTTGGTTGTTACTTTTTGAGGAGGGTTTTAAAATGACTTATGCCCCATCGCTTCATCTAAGCCGGGCCCCTTTTGATTTATTGTTTTATTTCCTTTGCTTGACTTTATTAGTTCCTAAGTCTAGGTTGGCCTCGTGCTCTCATGTTTAAAAACAACTTAAGCCATTGTTTGTCGTCGGCCTAGTGATGTCCCCTCAAACCTTTTAATAAATGTTTTATATTTTGCAAGGGACAAAATTGCATGACCATAGATCAACCACGTTTGATCTCTGTCGTTCCCTGCCATCCCGTGATGACCCCACCATAGGGTCTCGACTGATTGCGATATCACAGGCGAGTGCCATGTGTCTCATTTGGTGAAGCCAAAGAGATAATAGAAAAATTTTATTACATTTGTCTAGCTTTAATACATTATGTGGTGGGTTACTAATGTGGTTACAAGATGCACGTGCTTCAAATCAACAAAGATGCTATAATATTGATGGGAAAGATGCTCGATGGTTACTGGTAAAGTTGGCGACTGTGTTAAATGAAATGGATTGCCAATGGTTGAGATCTACGATTGCCCACCATCGTGTGATCAAAATTTGCGAGGTCTTTATTGAT
Source organism: Sequoiadendron giganteum (assembly GCA_007115665.2). Lineage (NCBI taxonomy): Eukaryota > Viridiplantae > Streptophyta > Pinopsida > Cupressales > Cupressaceae > Sequoiadendron > Sequoiadendron giganteum. The sequence continues at coordinate 215,925,851 of CM021105.1, read as the reverse complement.
AGCGATATCACAGGCGGGCACCACATGGATTTCTTTGGCGATGCATAATATGGTGGGACCTTATTTTTGTGATGGAGATTGTGCTAGTTTGTTTTGAAGGTAGTCGTTTGATGATCTAAAAAAAGTGAAGGATATAGGGTTGGTATTTGAATTTGCATCAAATGCGATTGGAGCCATTGGTCCAGCGCATGAGTAAGCTTTAATGGCAGATGAGACATCTACTGGAAATGTTTTGATTGAAATAAAGTGACTTTTCTCTTGCCCTATTATCTCAAAAAGCATTCAAACATCTTTGCGGAGCAGTTTCAGAGTCAAGGACGAACTTACAAGTTGTCACAACAAATATTTGGGTTTTTGCAAAGCATAAAGCTGTGAGTTATTTTCTGTACCTCCTGGTTATTTTGATTGATAATTTGGGAAAAATTGTGGTGCGCTTGTTGGATAGCTTATTGATAACTATTTTTAGGGCTATAGGTTAGTTGAATTGTGAGGAATTGTAAGGTTATATTCTGTAATTTAATTTTTTGTTTAGCCCTAGTTTATTTAAAGGTTTGAAATATCAAGGAAGCCCTAGTTTACCCAAGATGGCACCGACAAAGAAACATTCTGGCCAGATTGACTATTTACATAGAAATTTATATGATGAATTCCTGGATCAATTGCCATCATCGACTAATGATAGGAATAAGGGGTTGGTCTTGATGCAAGGAAGAACCCTAGGGGATGGATTAGTTTATAACTATTCCAATATTGCTGATGCTAGGGTTCCCATCAAAAGTTTGGAGATGTTTAGGTTGCGGTATAGAAAGAGGGATTTGCCCCATCCTTTCTCAAATGGTTGGATGTATGATATGGGGAAGCTAGTGGTGCCAAATGTATTCCCTGATGTGGAATTGCTTAGGGCAGTGGCCGCACGTTATGACCCTGTTACACGGGTAATAAGAGACAATGATGAAGGGATCTTGTTGAGCATAAACAAGGAAGAGTTTCAACAGGTTTTTGATCTGAGTGAGCCTAGCACATTCCTATTTCCTATTTATCTTGAGGAGATGAAACAGGAGTATGGGAGATTGAAGTCACTTTTCAGGGTTAAGTTGCTCCCACCTCATTTGGCTAGGGCAAGAGGTTCAAAGTTTTATATTAGCCCTAATAACCAAGAGCCTTTCAGGCTAAATTGTTTTGCCAATCACTTCTTGGCCACCTTTTACTCATTGTGCCAGATTTTGGGTTTTAGTCCCAACATGGCGATGCCAATTGCTTACATGTTTATGGGGGTGTAAATACAACACCCTAACTTCTCAGTAATCTATAATTTTGCCTCCTTTTTGGCTAAAAAGATAAATGAAGGGCTATTGAAATTGTAGCAAAAGGATGCAAGCACTCCATTCTTATGGTATTCCATGTTGATGTACATGTTCTTGTACAAGAATAATTCTTCTCTGAGAAGATGGAGTTAAGGCAAATGGTTAATGGAGAAAGATTACCAGTGCAAGCATGGACTGTAGACCTATCTTATAACAGGGAGAGTGCCAATTTTGTGCAGTTTGATATATGCTTTGCTTCTAGATTGAGGGCCTGGTTGATACTAAATGCACCTAGAATTCCTAAAGAGTTATGTGATTTCCTTAGACCTAAGGGGAGAAAGCCTGAATTGAAAGTTCATCACAACTAGGGTGACATTATCCCGTACCCACTCAATACTATTTTGAGGGTGTATGGTTTCCAAGGGACTCCACACATACTACCATACAATGTGCCACCAAGAGTAGGATTTGCAAAAGTTATGTGGTAGATTGGTTGCATCCATGAGGAAAACCTTACCGGGAAAGGAAAAGGAACTTTTTTCCCTCATTATACTATAGTGTCAGATTTTGTGTTTTCAAAAGGAGGTTGGGTCCACTTTGGGAAATTTTTTGATGATTACCACTTGAGGTGTGGTCCCAAGCGGCAACATTATCCTAAGGGCTTCTTTTCCCTTTTTAGATAATGAATAAAAGGTGGTAAGTTTGTGCATGAGTTCAAATTTCCCAAGGATTTGATTAGAAATGAATTTGATTTCAATAAACAAGAATTGAGCAAGGAGAAATGGATAGCTTATGACAAGCTATTGACCATTATGCACAAAATGGATTCTAAATATGATCCATTGATGGAGTTTAGTCCATTTCATAAGAAAATTTATTTTTTGATGAACAACTTCAAGGAGATCATGGGCATCTTGATGGCCAAGAAGATAAACTTGGAATTAGATCTGTGCATACAGGAAGAAGATGCTAGGCTAATTGAAATGAGGCAAACATATGAACCTACAGAGAAGTGGCCTATCTATAGAAGAAAAAGATAAAAAGGGAGAACAAATCATGGAAGTGCCAACACATCTAGGTCCAAGATTCAAGACACCCGAGGCAATCAAAATCATTGATTTGGAATCATCACCTAAAGATAGCCCTTGACCACCACCATCAAAGCCAAGCCCTAAGAGGAAAAGGATTGAGAAAGTACAAGAGGATATGATGGATGAAATTGTTGTCATAGACCAGGATATGCAAGTTGGTATGCCTTCTCCTCCCAAGCCAGCTGAATTGGTGCTGTCTAATTTAGATATGAAAGGGAAGTGTGTACAAGATGCAAGGATGGAGGAATGTAAGGACTTTTTGGATGATGATACATTTGTCAAGACTCTAGTTTTCTTGCAATTAATATGGAGAATGAAACTAGAGGAGCATCAGGACAAGTGCAAGAGGAGAAGAGAAATGAGACCCGACAGGTCAGATCAAGAGAATGACGATGAGGTGAAAGCTGAGTTAATGGAAGAATTTTAGAGCATTACCCGTGAGGAGAGGAGAAAGTTAGTAACTCAGGCTAGTGTATTGATTTGTCTTGAGTGAGATATAGCTGATGCAGTAGATTTTAACGCTATTCTAAAGTTCAAGCATCCCCTATAGGAATCTAAAGAAGAGGTCAAGGCAGCATTGCAAGATTCTGCCTTTAGCAAAGAATATGAGACCTTAGCAATTTGGGCTTTGGCTCCTCAAGGTAGAAATCCAAATGTCACTGACATTAACCCAAACCTAAGGGGAGGGTTAATAATAAAAAGAGCCTCAGAGACCTCAACCACAAAGGCTACTAACTTGACTATGAATGTGGCCAAATTGGCCGAAAAGACTACTAAAAGGGAGGAGGCTGAAAAGAAAAGCCTAATGGAGAAGTATAATTTCATAATTGGAGAGTACAAAAAGGTGCAACAAAGGAATGCTGAGCTGCAGACCGAGGTGGAAAGGTTAAAATATAGGCATATTAGGGAGACATCAAGTGCGCCAGGGATTATGACATTTCCTTTCACATGAGGATCAATGCCTCCTACTTCTCCTATTATTTCTACACCAGGGTCTCCTAGCCAAGCTCCTTCCCTCAGTCCTACATTAGAGCCAATTGAGGAAGAAGTGGAATGTTCTGTTGATCCCACAAAGTAGCTAATGCATAAGATTATAGAGTTATAGGTAGCCTTGAAGGCAAGTGAGGATGGAGCACTTGTAAAGTGAGGGGAGATTGCTAACACAATTTTGAGACATTTGAATGAGAAGGTTGATGATAGATTTCATCAGTGTATTTTTTATATTCTTTATTATTAGATGTAATAAAGAACATTAATAGGGATCAAGAGGTAGTACTACCATTGATTGAAAAGTGGGTCCCTAGGGCCAATGATTTAGATATAATGTACAAAGCCTGAAGATTTGATACAAATAATAGGCCCCAATCATTAAGGCCTACTCAAGTGTTAGTTAAGTCATTGCAAGGATTTTAGGCCTTACTAGATGACTTGAGTAGGAAGATCAGAGAATTGGTAAAGAATTTTGATGATTGGAGTGACACATCTTTACCTGATATAATTGGTGAGAAAGGAAATGTTAAATCACCGCAACAATGGCAGGATAGAGAAAATGAGGTCATCAATGCACAAATTAAATTGATTTGTGATGACTCAGATTATGACTTATTGGTGAGCTGTATGGACAAGATCATTAACACCAGCTCATTTTTGGAATCTTTTGAGAGAGAAGCAAATTAGGTGGTGGTTAAGTACACACCTTATAATGTCAAGGTGAATGAGGTATTCAGTTTTGATTGGCCAACCGATGAAGAATAATAGAGATGGGTAAATGTTTACTTAACCGAGGAAGAGTGAAACAGAGTTGGTTATTGGCGATTAACAACTCAACTGTTGCAGTTACAACAATTTCTGGTTTTGTTTTGGTGGCAATCTTGGTATAGGATTCTTGAAGTTTTGTTGATGCATCAACCATTCTCAGCGGGAAGGATAAACAAGAAGATTCTCCAAGGATCAGCTATTGTAACAATTTTTTTGAAATATTACAAGGCTGTCCAAGTGGCTGGTGACATGTGTACTTCTAGCCCGATGCTTTTTTTCTGCTTCATTTTCTATAAGAAGGATTTCAAGGCCATAAGTATGGGTTAGGAAGTTAAATAATTTTGGTCGAGTCTAGGTGAAGTTGCAAAGCTATTGTAAAGCTTGATGGTTTTAGTGAAAATACAATTTAGGTTTTGAGTCATTCTGTAGTAGGTTTTGAACTCATGGGAATTTGATGTTTTATGACAGCACTGACAGTTGAATTGAAATGATTTATTTCAAACTCATGTCTCTCCATTGTATAAGCATATCAAAATTTTGAATAAAATGATCAAGGGTTGTTTCGTTCATCTCACTGTTGTGGTGTGTATGATTGTTATTTTAGCTTTAATTCAAAGAATTAATTAAAACGCTTGAATGGGATTATAGGTGGATATGTTTTGTATAAGGATTTGATAAGTAGTACTGGGTTAGAATACATATGGGTGATATTGTAATGCAATATTATCAAAGATCTTACATTTTATGTGTTAAATCTGTCAAAAACCCTCAGATGCTTATGAATTTGACTCCTCCAATGGTATATGGCACTGATCTAAGTTTAACTTATTCATGAGGTTCAATATTTGCCTGTCTTTACTTAGAGCTTGCTACAAATTACAAATCAATGACTATCTTATACTGTGAAATGTTGTTGTAGTTATCTCATGCTCCAAATAGTTGATATTATCGATGAGCAACCAATTCAGTTCGGTATTATCCTATTGTGTTGAGATATTAAATGAGAATATTTGTTATTGTTAATGTTTTTTATGGTAATGGTGGAGAGGTTGTAAACGCATTAAGGGATCACCCTCTCGGGTCTTGTAGAGCCCAAAGTGTGGGAGTTTTGTTAATATCCTTGTCAGTTGGTCCAGGTCCTTCGAGTTGCCCTTAATTGGAATTAGCATTTCCATAGGTAGATTAGAAGGTCAATCTGGTTACAGTAAAAACAACCAACAATCCCTTCGTCCATAATTTTTATTTTCCTGAGGATGTGATTAGGAACATTTTTTATTTTGAAATCCAGAATGAAAGGAAGGAAATGTATCTTGCATTCATTAAAGTGGTGAATAAAATAACAAGGTTTGATCCCAGTTATGACCCTTTCCCCAATATTAAGGGTGAGTTCAATAGGGTCATGTATGTACTTTGCCATTTTGAGAACATAGTGGGTGTATTAAGGGAGGAAAACACAATAATAGATAAGGGGAAGGCAATGGTTGTTGAAGAAGAACCAACAAGAATAGAGGAGGAGAGACCCTCTTATCAACCATGACACAAAGTTAGAGTGTACTCCAGGAAGAAGGAAATAATAAAGGAGAAGACACTTCCAACCACTACTGCATTAGAGGGGCAAGAGTATCTTCTCCTATGAGGTCAGTACCATATCCTCCCAGAAAATCCCCCCCTACTATAATAGACCTTAATTCACCTCCTAGAGGTCCATCTCCATCCAAGCAACCACCAACCAAGAGGCAGAGGATTGAGATAGGAGGGATAGTTGATTATCTTGGGTCAGATGAAGATGACATTCTTGTCACTGATGAGGAGGTACAACAAGTAATTCCTTCTCCCCCAAGGGAAGTTACATCAGGCACGTGAGAGAGCAGCCTCAAACTAGGGAAAGTGGATTTAAGTGGCTTAAACAATGCTGATGATCTAAGGCATGAGGCTTGCATAATGTTTTTGAACAATGATTCTTTTGTGAAAACCAAAGCATTTAAAGATTTTATAGTGAGAGCTAAGGCTCAAGAGTATGCTGAAAATGTTGCTAAGGAGAGGAGCTTTCACCTAGAATTTCTTGAGGAGGTTATTCAAGCAAATGTAAGGAAAATGATGAATAATGAATTCTAAAAAATCACATCTAAAGAAGGTAGAGAATTAGTGCATAAAAGTGGTTTGTTATTGCTGCTAGAGTGGGACATTATAGATACAGTTGTGTTGGATACAATAAGGAGACATGAAAGACCCTTATTTCAAATAGAGGAGGAAGCCAAATTGGCATTGCAAGGGTCATCTTTCAGTGAAGAATGGGATGCCTTGGCCCTTTGGTCATTATCTCTAGGGTCTAGAAAACCAAAAGTTGCAGAGCCAACCAACTCCAGTGGGTAGTTGATCATTAAAAGAGTCTCTAACACTCCAGTAATCAAAGCAGTAGAGATGACAATCAATGTTGCTAAAATCACTGACGAAATTGTGGAGAATGTCACTACAGATAGAGACTTGTACAAGAGAAAGTACAATAATATCATTGATGAATATAATAAGAGTCAACAAAAGGTGGCTGAACTAGAAACAAAATTGGATTTTTTTAAGAAACAGGTAGAAACACTGAAGGCCTAGGGCCCATCCAATTTGTGTTATGCTACACCTACTTCCCCAATGAAACATCCCCAATCTCCTCCTCCTCCACCAAAGTAATCATTGGAAATAGTGCCTTACAATTTGGGCCATGAACCAATTTCAATTGAGGATCCAAGAACATCAAGTGTAGCTCCATCAGATGAGCCCACAAATGAACAATTGATTCAATAGATTGAAGAATATAAGAAGCTATTGTCACAAGTTCAAGACATAGTTAATGATAATAGTTTGAAGGTTGTTAATGTGGTTTTGGAGCATATGAATACAAATATTCAATGCAACTTGAAGAAAATTCATTCAAACAATTCTTTAATGTTGCAAGGAATTAAGTTGTCTCAGAGAGACAAAGATTTGGCTACTCCAATCAGGGATAGATGGATCCCCAAGGTTGAAAATTTGAAGCTTATAGCATTTGGGTTTGCACATCAAAAGGACAAATATCCAAAGATTGAGCCAACATATAAATTTATTAATGAAATTAAGGAGCAAGGGTTTCGAAGGTATGCTGCTCCTTTGGAAGAAAAAATAAAGGAGTTAAAGTCAAAATTTGATAAGGAAGAATTGGGATTATTGCATGCTATTCAACATATAGATGATGAGGTAAAACCTCTACAGGAATGGAAAGATCAAGTGAATACAACTATTGCTGCCCAAGCATCCCTCATATGTGAGAATGTTGATATTGATGTTGATTTATTGAAAATTACTCTTAAAAATTTGTCTCTCACCATTAGCTTCCTGGAAGACCTTGAAAAGGAATCCAATTGAGTAATGGCTAAGTATGTGCCTTATAGAAAGAGGATGGATGAACTCTCAGGTTTTAATTGGCCTTCGAAAACAGAGTATGAATTGTGGAAGAAGATATTAATTGATGAGCTGGAGTTGTAGACACATAATGGAGAACATATATTCATGGTCAAGTATAATACATGTCTGGCCTTAGAAATTGTAATGTATAAAAGGTATGTTTCTCCTAATTCAAGATGTAATAGATAAATGCTGACTATTGGTGACTTGGACTAGTGCTCGAGGGTGTCCTAGATACTGATCCACATTATTCTTTCCTTTTGCATGCCTTTCTATCTTTTGGTGGTGAGGAATAAAGATGCTTCAATGGTTTGAAGACCACTCTCTTCAACAAACTACCTTTTGGAAGGCGTGAGAATCTGCATTGACTCGAAAGTGACCTATTTCTCATGGGAGAATATTCTCTCTGTTTGTTGTAACCATTCTTCATGGAATGATCGGTATGAGTTGTCAAATGAAAATGTGACAAGTGTAATTTTGGCCCGAGGCTTGTTTTTCTCCCTTGTTTCTTATAAAAGGGAATTCTGGGTCACTGGTGCAGGTCTTTTTTTGAATTCTGGATCTGAAAATGCAAATGTATAACATAGAGAAAATACATTTTGAGTCTCTATGTTAGGTTTTGAGTCAAGTGAATAAGTTTTATAAATTGTAAGGTTTTCAAGCATGTACAGATTAACAATGCAAACCTTTGAGTCTATTGTCTCTCCATCTGTAATATTTAATATGAATTATTAATGGAAACCTGATCAATAATATTTTATTATTTTTCATTGTGCTTTGTAGTGAAATATGTTTTAATTTTGGCTCTGATTTAATGAGTCAGTTAAGATACCTTGATTAAAGCATGAGTTCATGTGAATATTTAGTTGATATGATAAGTAGTCATAGAATCTGAGCATTTGATATGTGTATTGTAATACAATTATGTAGAGATCATGGCTGTTTGAAATTAAACTTACCTTATAGTTCAATTTATTTTTATTTGACTCCTCACCCTAATATAAGACACTGATCTAGCAAGTGTTAAATCATTTCCTATGGTTTTGATGTTTCAATTTGAGAACAAAATTCCTAAATAAGTGTATAATCAATTTATTTTGTTTAAAGTTGGTACCATATTATATTCTCAGCTTTAGGTGTTTAATCCTTTTAAAGGAATTACTTGTTTCTTGGAGGATTTCATCTAATCAACATTTTGGTGAGAATATATCTATTTATTATACAATGTGTGATATAATTGTTTATATGATTGTAGGATACACATTGTGGGATCATCCTCCCAGGTTTTGCAGAGCCCAAAGTGTAGGAGGGAAGCATTGTAGCTTCCTCTCGTTCATTGGCCAATCACCTCCTGAGTATTCAAGGATTGAATCTGGAAAATTCATAGATTCTTGGTGAGATTTGCTTGGTTCTTTAAAAACCACCAACACCTTGAACTTTTGGTAGTATTTGAAAATAAATTCTTCTCATGGTTTGATTGGTTCTATAGGTTTGAGCCAAAATAAATCTAAGGAAATGTTTTTGCGAGAAGACAAAGGGTTAGAACCACTATGATGCACAGTAAAGAGTCCATCGTCAAAGGGAAAATTTAATCATTTATGTACAACCAAAGGGACTGCATTCATGGAGTGAAGCCATGGGTAGCCTAGCTTCACATGAAATTAGTCTGACTGTAGGATGATGGAGAATGAAATATCTAATGTATTTAGTCCTATTTGTAAAGGAAGGGTGATCGATCCTATCATAGGGCAAGTGAAACCGTTATGCTTCTTGATCCATGCTTTTGGTTTATCATATATATCTTGATAGAGTTCATGTAGAAGCAAGAATTATTCGGTGATCACATTCTCTCCATAGATGAGATCTATTAATATCCCATTAGTGGGCCTATCATAGATTCAACTGGCTATGTAAATAGGACCATCAGGTGCATGTTTAAGTATCCATAGGATCATTATTATCTATAGGATCATGTTGAACAATATTATTGATGTCATCATATGTATCAACATTCATCACATCATTATTTTTAGTTTCACTAGCTCTGATGAATGAAATATAATGATTAGGCATTAGGTTGGTAAAGTTTTGTAAGTTTTGGTTAGGAGGGGCAAAAAACTTATTTCCTTGATCAATAATACCTCCAATGGAAAGATGATCAAAATCAATGAAGTCTTGCATAAGATGTTTAAGACACTTGCAATGTTGTGTATCATGTCCATTTTATTGGTGATAATGACAATAAGAATTTGATCTAAAGCTTGGAGGTATAGGTTTATTAGGATTAGGTGCTTTGATAGGAGGCAAGGTAATCATTTTTTGTTCCAAGAGTTGTGTTATTGTGTTGTGAAGGGTATCAGGTAAGGGAGTGAATTTCCTTTTCGGGTCCCAATAGCTAAAGGGTATCATGGTCCTTTAACAACAAATACTTGGTTTTTGAAATTTTGAGTTGTTTGTTGAGGTGGATTAAATTGGATGAAGCCTTTATTTTATTTTCTAAAAGGTTGATAATTGTTTTGACTTGCAGACTCAAACTTCTTAGTATGACTAGAAGTGGATTTTGTATCTTGACTACTAACTGAATTTTGATAATCACGGATAGCAGTACTTAAGTGCATGAAGCAGGGGAATTTCATCATGGAAAGCTTATCTTGTATCTTTCTTTGCAAATTTTCTATGAACATATTTTGAATTTTATCATGGTAAGCTTATATTGTTCATTTCTTTGCAAATTTTCTATGAACATCTTTTCATAAGGAATCTTGACATCGATTTGGGAATAAAGTGATTGATAGCACACAATAAAGCCAATAATCTTTTCTTCTTCTTTTTGCTTACATCTCATCAAATCGGCCAAGGTCATCTTAGGAGTAATATGCACTTGGAAATGGTTTATAAATGCTTCAACAAGTTCATTAAATGAACAAAATGAGTTGTTCGGTAATGAAGAGAACCATTCCAATGTAGTATCTTTCAAGGACCTAGGGAAAATCTTAGCCAAGAGTTTATCATCAAGGAAAAAGTCACTGCATAAGGAAATGTGGGAAAAAACATGGTTAAAATAATCTCCTTTACCTCCATAATTATTTAATCTAGGAACCTATACACCTCGTGGCATCGATGTTCACTATATCTCGAAGGACAAGGGACTACTTTTGACATAACATGTAGGTGGGCCATTTTGATTTTGATTGATGGTGAAAACTTGCTTTTTAAGGGATGAAACGGTTTGCAAGAGTTGATTTATGAGAGGGTCATTGCTTGTATTATGAGATGGTGGTGAAAAAGGTGAAGGGGTGTATGTGTTTGAGGGGCAAGTGAATGGGATACTTATACGTGGTAAGTTGTTAGGAGATATGACATGTGATTCCATAAAGGTATTAGAGATGCTAGCAGAAATACACAAAGAAGGAATCACATTACTAGTTGGTTGCATTGTTGTTGTGACTTGAGGGTTGGTATAGGTAGGAATAGAGGTGATTGTTGTGGGAGGAGGAATTTTAATTCCTCCTTGGCTTATGACATTATTGGTAGGTAAAGGACAACTAGTATTGGAGGGGAAGTGTTTTCCAAAGATTTGAACTATTTTTCACACAAGGTCAAGTCCATCTTCACTTTCAATCATGTGATGAATTTTATCTATGGTAGGGATGGTGATGGTTGAAATATGGTCATTTTGCACTTGATGTTGTGGGTTTGATAAGTCTTCATGGATTTGAATTATGTTCTTGTGGAATACTAGCAACCATTATTTCAACATGCATCAAACTACTTGAAGGCAAGGAATTATTAAGGGTATGGTCCATACCTAGTATACTAGTGTCAATACTAGGAGTGAAAGAGATAGACAACCCAAGATCCATGACAATTGTGCTATTGTGGGATGACATGAGTCTCAAACTTCGTCTCAAACTTTGTCTCAGTATAGTATTAGCAATAGGACACCAAATACTCATGCAAGGGATACTAAATGCAATGAAAGCTAAATGCAATGAAATGAATATAATAGGAACTCTATAAATTGAAACATAAAATAATCCACAACAAACAAAAGCACAAAAACAGAGTTTTAAATTTTAGAAAATGTAGTTTAAAATTAGCATTGGGACTAAATCGCCTAGAGGGGCATATGAGTCCTAGTGAGGGTTTTTTTCAATTTTTTAAGAAAATTTTAAGTGATTTTTTTATGCTTTTCAATTTGTATGATTTGTAACCTATACGCAAATGCATATTTCAGATGATTTTTAATGATTTGAGATACAAAAAAGTAGCCTATATGCACTTTCACTAATGCAAGATTTAGAAACCCTAGAATGCCAATTAAATAATGCAAACCTTAATGCAAGCAAGATCTAGGATGATGATGCACTCCAAATCAGAATTATGATGTTCTAAATTCTGGTTCATCAAAATGAAATAACCAAAAATAGGAGATTGATTTCGTATGGTTTAGGAAATAGACCAAACCCACTTCCCAATAATTTAATTGAAGGAAAACTCTAAAGATCTCAATCTAAAGTATTCAAAGGAGAAATAGATCTCGCAATAGGGATGTCCTAAGGTCTGATTGTAAAATAATGAGGGGTTCACCACCAAGGTAGGGCTTGGAAACATAAATGAAATGGAAAACCTAATAGTTAAACATAATGCAATGCAATCTTTCACTAAATGACCTAAAAATACATGTAAAATAAAATAGAAAGTTGCAAGATGAAATGTATGCACCTAGATATTTGTAGAAGGCTGGAATGAACTCTAAATTGCTGGAAATTTTGATTTTAAAGCTTGTTGGGATGCATACGCCAGTCTGGGTGATTTAGTCCAAGATCTAGGTTTCTTTGCAAAAATTGGAATCTAGCAAATGGGTGTTTGAAACTAAAAAATCGTATAAAAATGACTTAAACTGGAACTCATACACCAAAACTAGCGATCAGTTTAGTTAAGGTTTTCTGAGGCTTCAAAGTTTGAATTTGGTCTTCAATGTCTACTCTATACTTCCCAATTGATTTTTAGATCTGAAACCCTAATTTACAATTTGTAGAAGTCTTCCAAGTATCTCCAATGCAAGGTGACAACTTTGAAAAATTTGAACACTTTGACAAATTTCTCTAAACTTGCTCTTCAATTTGTCTTCAACCTAGACTTGCAAATCACACACTAAAGAGAGGGAAAAGTGTTGTTTTGTTAGTGGATAGGCATTTGGCATAGTCAAACCTAGTTTTGGTAATCAAACCTTGAAATGAAATGAAATAGGAATGGAGAATGATGAATGAAAAAAATATGATGTTGCAGCTCACTAGACCTTAGCAATAAAGTGCTGCAAACATGTATGAAGTGGGTCCAATGGATGTAGATCTTTACTCTTGCTTGAATATGATAGATCTTTAATGAAATGATAACTTGAATCATAAAAACCCTACATCACAATCGTTAGCTAAAAAATAATGTAATGCATGAAGACTTTGAAATGATGCTTGATGCTTGAATAATGCTCTAAAACACTTAATAACTTTCCATTGAACGCTCGTGAATGCTCTTGTAAACACTAAAATGCTCTTGTGAACTCAAATTTTCTATAAGAATGCTCATTCAACTTGCTAGGTGTAAAATGAGTGAAAGAAACTTGTATTTATACTTAATTATGCAAAAATTCTCCAAATTACAATACTACAAGGCGACATCAGATCTAGGAGGATACAATCCTGCTAAGAATTTGAATTAATTTTAATTTTGGACCACATGAGACTCATATGTAGAAGGTGGCGTATGAGTCCCATTAAGCATAAATTATGGGACCATTTTCAAAAATGCATAAAAGGGTGTGAAATCCATATCATGACCCAAAACCCTAGGTTGGACCCATATGCCCAAGGTGGTGTATGAGTCCTAGACCACCAAATCTGGGCCACACAACGTAAAAAAACCTAAATTATAATTGGATTTTGATTTATGTCAAGAACATCCTCAAAAAGATGCATTAAATGAGGCTTGTGGATGCAACATAAGGCCAATTAAAGCATAAAGAAGCCCAATTATTTAATAAAACCCCATAAAAGTGTGAAAGTGTGTTACAACACTTTACAACACTCTAATAAGGCATCAATAAGCTCATTTAGTTCACAAGGGCCCAAGACCTAATATGAATATGTTAGACATATTACAACATTAAATCAAGGCCATGTTAGGGAGTAATTTTTCCATCATTACAAGTTATTTTATTGTCTTTTTGTCTTGACAAGATAAAATATAAGTTTGATGTTCCCTACTAAATTAATCAAACACAATATTATTATCCACTCTCTATATTTTGATAGGATTTGAAGAACATTTTGATTGCATAGTTTTACACTAATTCACATCCCACAATTTCTTCCTACTTGTACACATATTTTACCATAATTGCATATCTTACATGTCTCATATTGATTTGCGGTATATAATTCCTCCAAGTATCATAGAAATCCACCATAATGTTTTATTGCAACTTCATTTATTTATTTATATTAAGACCATGAATAGTCCTTATTATCAAATCTAGATAGCATGTTGAAACTATCTCACCATGATCTACTTGGTACACCATTTTTTAAAGGATTTAGCCTTGATCGACAAATGCACACTACTTGTGAATATAGTTTTTATTGAATTTAGGACCATGACCAAGTTGAGCCATTTTTTTTACTATTGAACTATGTACAACTCTACTTTATTTGATAGAGTTTTCCTCTCCTTTTTGTGGTTATCAATCTTGATAGCTAATTAGTGAAATTATAGGAGGGGACACCTATTTTTTTGTAGCTACTCTAATAGATAACACATTTTCCTCTACATAATTCATAGAACCATCAATTTCCTCTTGTTTCCTTTCCATTATAATGAAATTTATGTTCATATTATGTTGGGAAATTGACAACAACAAATCCATAATATATTCATCATAATTGGATTATAATTGATGTTATTTTTAAGTGGGTTGATTGAAGTGTCAAATGTTGAAAGAATGAAGAAGGTTTTCATTAATGAGTTGTCATTGATGTCAAAACCACATGATGAATGGTAGAATTCTAGAGAAAAGTTGATTTTACAAAAGGATTTTCGGCTAAGTGTTTATACTAGTAGTTTCAGCACACAATGCCCTCCAATATTTTGGTTTGCATTTGTTCTTCTTTTTAGATCTACTCCTATGGTTATAGTATGTTATTCATAGATATCTTTAGAACAAATTATTTCACAATTTTAGTTGTTTTGGTTAAATTGTTCAAGAGTTGGAAGTAGCAGAAGTTTGATAGATATAGTGTACATAGTTTTTTTATGTACTAGACCTTACCTAACTAGTCTGCATTCCTTCGTGGATTTGAATTAGATGTTACAGTTTTGGGAAAAGGTTTAAAGGTGTCATTAAATTATATTTTTTAGTTGACACAACATTTTCTTCTTTGTATATTTCTTGGTGCTAATCAGTTGGAGTATTCTACGTTTTGGTTCTACACTTGACCAAACTAAGATATGCGAAGTGTTGAGAATATTAAATACTTGATGCGAATAGAAAGAAGAATTGATATAGGTCCATTCCAAGCTATATTACTTATTTTTTGAGCATGAAGGCAATTTTGGTTTGAATTGGGTGTCGACAAGGCACTTTTTTGCATAATTTGAGGAGACATCTAATTAAGCTGACCTAATTGATGTTTGTGATGGAGTTCAATATATATACAAGGTTAATTTATGTTGAGGAAGAGAGGCTATACTAAATATATGATCTGAATGTAAGCAATGATGTGAATATTGAAAAATTATGTGAGTAGGCTGTGGGCATTAATTTATTGATGTGTGAAGATAGAGCAGAGCAGAGATTGGTAATTTGAGTTGATTGCAATATGTGTAATGAGCTTCAAAGGAACTGAATTCATCATAAGCTAGATGCATTTCTATCAGTTCAAACTCTACATACAAAGCCACATCTCTTGTATCTCTCTTTTCTTTATGAATAGAGAATTCACTTGGATAGTGAGTCCTCCCGACAATGAGCCTTTCTGTAATATCTTATAACCAGTTATAACAGTGAGTTAATCCTCACTGTGGTTTTTCCCTTCTTGGGTTTTCCACATAAAAATCTTGGTGTTCATGTGTTGTGTGTGTTATGGGTTATTTATGCTTACATTTATTATAATTATTAAATATGATTTAGAAATTGGATGGTTGATAATTGGACGGTTTAGTATGTAATGCCCAGCCATGTAACCCTAGAGGAAGTTGAAACAACTATGAAAGTGTACAATTTTTTTCTTTTAAAGTGCATTAATAACATGAAAGGTGCACTACACTATCACAAACATCCTCTAAGGCATGCAACTAAGCTTACAACTGAATCCCATAACATAAACATTAACTCATTCATAGCATATAAATTATTACTCTTGAATTTAAAGAACATACATTCGAAGCAATAAAAATCACATAAGATATAAGTACATAAAGTTCCAAAGATTACATTTACTTACAAATGGTATTTACAATACTCATTCCCAGAATGAGGAAGAACGTACAATAGTAAATACAATTTATAAGAGAACTCCTCGAATAAAATTGAGGAGTAATACATATACAAATGTCTGACTGATACAATAATCAAATGAATGGAATAAAACAACTGGTACACACGAGATCTCCAACTGGAAGATCCTGCCATCATGAACATACAAAGGGAACCCAACAGAGTAAGGTGCAGGTTCCACCCAACCGAGTGGTACCTGAAGGCCCACCCCCCATGCTTGGAGATAGTAACTAGGCTCCCTAGAAAAAACCAACTACCTCAAGACACAAGCTATCACAAGACTGAACCAATCAAATACAATTACAACACTAACACATTGGGTATAATGATTCAAGAGTTAAATAATTAAATAAATCAATGAACTAAACATATTGCTGACATAGGAGTGTCACCACAAAGTTGCATGGGTTACCCCGACATATCTTCTCAGACCTCAAACCCCATCAAGAGTCACTCTCCTACTGGTAACACGTGGAAAAAATCCACAATCCAAGGGTAACTAGTGCATAAATACAAATATTAATACCCAATCCAAAGATAAAAGACATCACATCCCCATTCGTGGTAACTGAATGATTAACTGAATACACCTATATGCACTATCTAAGGGAAATCAAAAGGCTTGACAATAAAATAAAACAACCCCCAACTAAATTATCACATCTCAAAGTCTTATTAACACTTCTAAACAATTTTCCCCCAAAATAAAAAACAAAAGAAATTTACATTTTAAAGGACAATTTAATCAGAAAATAAATCTATCTTTCAGATTTTGTAAATCCAATTTCTCTTCAATGAAGTACAGTAAAATTATTTCCCAAAGATACTATTTTATTAAAATCTCTTTCACAGACAGAAAATAAAGCCAAAACTATCTATTATTTCAATTCCTCAATTACTTTTAAATTAAAAAAAATACCAATTTCTTCTCTTAATATATATCTTTTACAAATCTTCTAACCATGCATTTACTGCATGCACCGATTTAATATTCTATTTAAATATATAGTTATATAATATTTAAATATTTTTAATAAAACAACTGAAAATTCCCAAAATAATATATATTAATATATACATATATTCATACATATATATACATACATGAATATGTATATAAATATATTTATGTATATATATATTTATAGATATATATTTATGTATATATATATTTATAGACATATATTTATGTATATATAAAAATATATAATATATATATTTATATATTTTAAATTAAAACTTATTTACAGCCAAATTGAAACCTTATAGATTCGGTGGATGAAGTTTCAATTTTTTTTAGGGCTTGATATAAGGAGTGGGGGGGGGGTGGGGGCAGCTGTGTTTACCACAACCGAACCCCCCAAAAGCAAGGGGCAACCATGGGAGGGGGCAGCACTGGCGCTGCCTCTAGCACCGGCTCCCCTATATGGGGGTGGCAGCTTGGGGTAGCCCCAATGCTTCCCCCCTCAAACTAAACTCCTTCAAACTTTATAAAAAATTTTCCCTGAAAGCACAACCTGCGGATTACGAAATTCTGGTGTACGAAAAAATTAAATAGGGTTTTTCTTCAATACAAATATTTCAATATGGATCTTTGTATGGAGATCTACAATATTAATAAATGTATATATATTTTGTATATATATATGTGTATATATATATATATTTATGGATATATGTATATAAAATATATATATAAAGAATTCAAAACAATTGCTCTAAATGGGAAATTATTTTCACACAAAGTTTCTCTATAGGAAGATTCATAAATTTTATAGAGAGAAACAATTTTCAACATAGGGGTTTTTCAACTTTTCCAGATAGAAAATCTATAGGAAGATGAATAGTAAATTTCTACAAACAAAAAATCCAATAGGAAAATGGAGCAATATTTCTCTACATATATCATTTACCCAAATTTCTCGAGAGGTTTTCTACCAAGAATTTCTACAGAGAATTTTAATTTCTTTCCAATCAAGATTTTTCCAGATCCATAATGTTTTCTTCTAGGTTCTTCATTGTTTAACAACAATGCCTTATAAAAATTACAATAATTTTCAATAGAAGATTTCATAGAAAGTTTCAGAGACGACATTTTTTTAAATTAACAAAAAAGCTCAAAAGCTTCTTAGTTTACACAGACAATCTTTTTCCAGACAACAATTTAATCTAAGGATCTTTCTAAAATGAAATGAAATTAAACAATAGAGGAACCTAAATTCCAAATGCTTGAGAGGATGTGGATTGGTGTAAATCCTCTTCTACACAACCAAGCTTCTTCCAGAACAACCAGAGCTTCCTCTAGAAACAAACAAATTCCAGAGCACAAAGAATTTTTCTGAGATTGTCTTTTCCCCAAAATCTCAACAAACAAAATACAACCACCAAACTTAATTTTAAAACAACCTTTCCCCACAAAATATCCCCTCCCCTCTTCCGTGAAGAAACTTCTTGCGTCTCATGGTTACAACCATTATTCTCTCTGTGAAAATATTTTTCCCAACAACCATCATTAATTTTACCAAGCACATGTTGAGATACAAATATCTTCTAAAATCAATTAACACCAATCCCTCTAGATATTTCTAGAGATTAAAACATTTTAATAATTTAAAAAATACACAGTATTTCTAATTTAAACTTAATTCAACTAATTTAATTAATTAATAAAATAAATTTAATCCTAAGATTGAATTATTTTACCAAATAAATTAAATTAAATTACAATCTTCTAATAAAATAAAGAAGATTAATTAAATAATCAACTAAAAATTTTAAATCATTTATTTACCTTAAACACACTTTGCAACATAAATAATATCAAGGACAAATTGAACAACATTATAACAAAACATAACCAACAGAATCAACGACACACTATGACTAAGGTGGCGGCTTGACATAGAAAACCTAGCTACTATCTCTCAATCAACAATACCATTGGGCAATTGACACACTCAAGCCTGTGAAACCAAGTGGAGTCGATGTCATGTACCTGCAAAGCTTCAAACAAAGCATATATCAAACATGCATATATATATCATAATAAAACACACCATGAAGAGAGAATCATGGAATCACAGGGCACTCACAAGCGAGTGATGCAATTCCGTTCCCTTCACCAATACAATATCACAACAAACTGACAAATCTAACATCAATAAACTACTCATGAGCATATAACCATATTAACTCAAATAAACTCTATGCTAATTAAAAGCATGTCATAATAATAAGCATTAGAATAATGTACCATCACATCATAATATAAAACCACATCGCTCCAAAGTTAGCGATCAAATAATAACAAAGAATCATAGTCTACCAAAGTGAAGGTACTATCAGAAAACATAAGGATAACAAAGAATCACACTATCTGAAAATAAGAGAAAAACGAAAGGGTGTTACATAGTAAAATATTGATTCACCCCCCTCTTAGTATTATGTGTGATCAACAATTGGTATCAGAGCTTGTTTCCTTGGAAGAAGTTTGACCACTTTGGGAAGATCTTGGAATTTGAACACATGGCTTCAGAAGTATTTCTTACTATTGGATACACAAAAAAGATTGCATATTTGAAAAATATGGAGAAATCAAAGTTTCTCTTGAAGACCTAGAAAAATTGAAGATGAACATAGAGATCTAAAAGAAAATATTAAAGAAGAAAATGATTGCATCAAAAAATTAAGAGAGAAAATAAAAAAATTTAGAGAAAGATATAAGGTCAATGAACAATTGAAACAAACAAATGAGAACATCACCAGACTGAAAGAGTAAGTGGAAGAATAGAAAAGAAAAGAATTGAGGAATGTATGAATGCAATGGTAAAATTAAAGACTAATGAATGCATAAGATTTGAACAAGAAGTGGTAAATGTGAGATCAGATCTGGAAAAAGCAAGAATTTATGAGGAAAAATTCAAAACAAGTTCTAAAGATTAAAAAACATCTAAAGATAAAGGATGTTTGGAACTTGAAAAAGGAGAAATATCAAAAGATCATACATCTAATGCAAAGAGGATTAGTGAACCAAAGAAACCAAGGCCATAAGAAGAATGACATGTTCTAGAAACAAAGAAGAAATTCTAGAAGACCCTCTACCAGACAACCAAATTCTCAAAGGTACCCATATTTTAATGGTATTTTCTATTTTTGCAATAAATGGACATAGATCATGAAATGTAGAAGCAAAATGAATTAGAGTGTTCCATCCTTTATTTGTCAATGTTTTACATGAAAAAGATTTGATCATAGAGTAAGTGAATGTAGAACTCAAATGATGAATGCATATAACAGTGGTAGAATAATTCAATATTTTAATGGTTACTTCTATACATGCTATGGATTTGCACATAAGGCTAATCAGTGTAGATTAAGAATAAATGGAGGGAGTAATGCTCAGAGAAATATCATATGTAGCAATTGTAGTAGACCTAGACATATTGCTAGATTTTAAAAAAGAAGAAATTCAAAGGATAATCCGGCAAAGAGAAATGAACTAGTTAAAAAGATCGATCCGATTGAAGTAAAGAAGGAAATGGAAAGGATTTGGAGAAAGAAAGAAGAGATAGATAAAAAGGAAGAATCTGAGATCGCAAATGAATTTGTACCACCCTCTAATGTGGATAATTCCTTTGGGAATCAAACCTAGGCATTAGCTTAGGGGGAGAAATAACTGAAAAATCGTGTACCCCCTGCCGATATGAAGTGTCATGGCTTGGAACAAAGATATGAGATGGATATGGATATTATGGATATATTGAAGAAAAAATTGAAAGAAAATATGCAAATGCTGAGATTTGTGGAGCAATTTAAGGTCTACTATTGCACATAGAAGGTTTTACAAACTTTATTGTTTGGTGAATTAAATTTGAATTAGGGTAGAATTGAAATGATTATATACCTATCCCTTGTACATTTCATTTCACTTTTATTCAATTGAAGTGAGCAGTACGAGTTGAAGTGAATTCAAGAGTCTGAAGGTGATTTGAGAAGTAGAGTATCTGAACCCTAATTTCGGTTGAGCAAGAAAAATGTATTTATCATTATTTGAAGATTTTTTTTTGAAGTATTTAAATTCAAGATGGCAACATCTACGATGGTTAATGTGACTAAGAAACCACAACTCAAATTCAAAAAGTATCCCATGAAAGTGTTTGGGAACAAATTTCTAGGAGCATTTTCAAGTATACCATATAATTTTTTACCTACTGAGGATATTAGGGAATATATTCATGCAAAGATGGAAGAGTACAACCATGTGAAACTTATAGACCTATGGAATTTTTTTTTGACTAGAGATGATTTTAGTATTAAGCCCAAATATGAAAACCTAGTAAAGAAGAAATTTAATGTATAGTAGTGGTTTCCATGCTTTAACCATGATGATGAGCTCAATTATGTGACAATAACACTAAGAAGAGTGTATGATAAATTCCCATGGACGGATATGCTTGGATTGATAACCAAAGAAGTCATAAGGGAGGTTACTGGACTATGTGACACTAGGCTAATAATTATGCTAAAATCCATAAAGAACAAGGATGTAATGGAGTTGACAGGAGCCACTTTTGACCAAAGGACTCTCAATGTAAACCATAATGAATTTGACAAAAAAGTATGCTACTATGGCTATTGGATACAAAACTTACTACCCCAACAAAGATAATTCTATGTCCACCACAACAATTCATGTAGCTCATGAAATAATAAAAAAAGGAAAATATTGACCTAAATGAGTTGCTTTGGCAACAACTGTTTGATATTTTGAAGTAGAGCAAGGATAAGAAATACCGATTCAAATTTGGTTCCTTGGTAGTTTGCTTGCTATTCTATTTTTTGAGGGAGCTTCTAGGAAGAAGCAACATTGTATGGAGTAAGGACATAACTATATCCCATCAAGTATTTGAATATCTACACAACCTTGGAGATATGAAAGAATGAGATGAGGCACTTACTGATTTCTTTGTAGTATTTCTGAAAAATGGTGCATTAAAGGGAAATGATCCCTAAGTCTTTTGTGGATAAATACTGAGATGAGATTACATTTTTGGTTGAAACTGATGAATGTATAATTGAAGTTGTGGAACCCAAAATTATCTAAATATAACCACTTGGGTATGAGGTCATTGAAAATGAGGTTGATGGCTATGTTTCTATGTTATTGAATAGTCCTAAAGACCCTACTCAGAAAATACATGGAAATTATGAAGAGAAATCCATGAAAGTACATGCAAAACTGAGAAAGCCTAAGATAAAAATAATTGTGGATAAGTAAGTACACAAATATTTCAAGGACAAAGGAATCTCAAATGAACAGATAAGAGTGTTAAGAGAATATGCAATAGAAGAATTGAGCACAACAATTAGGTTCCCCAAACCTAGAAGATCTGGAAGAACAACTTCCACTATCCCCCTAGTATTCAAAAACCATTTGGATTAGTTTCCACCTCCAAAAAAATAAAGAGAACGCATGAGTGTTAATATCACGTGCAACATGGTGGAGCTTTTAAAAATTCCCCCCCCTTGTGAGTTTGTTTTATTTTGTCCTTGGCTCTAATTGGTTGGGTTTTGGGTTTTACAAACAAGTTTGGGTCATAGGTGTTCTATTCGAGCGATGAATTATTTTTAACGGTGGTTGGTCATTTAAGTATGGTCTTAACCCCTTTTGGTCATGACATTACTGGCCCCTCTTTACCTATCCTCTCGGTCTTTTGCGTCCTGACCGTATTTTATTTTTCCTTAGTGTTGGGTTGGTAAAATGTTTTAGATTAATCTCTAATTTTTTTTTTCAGCCTCGAGGGTTGTTTCCCCATCCACCTAGTCAGTCCCCTTTTTATAAATAACCTTTTTGCATGTGTAGATTGCATAGCTGTTGGATGGAGTGATTCGTATCATGACCGTTCCTCACAGACCTCGCAAGGTCTTTTGCTGACATTATTAAAGTGGTTCAAAGTGTGTGAGATGCTTCCACCTGTCGCATATGATCTTGGGGACCAGTTATTGTTCGCTGACCAATGAAAGATGCTGAGGTTGAGAACTATTTCTTTACCGACGCATCGTATCCATTCCTCGCTGACCTCGTACAATTAAAACATTAATTTTAATAATGTTGTGAGGTGTACAAATTGTTGACGTGTGGATGCCGATGTTGCACGACAGATGATTGGGGTGGGGCCCATTTCGTGCTGAGGTGGTGTCCGGTAGGTGACTTTCTGTTTGCCTAAAGATGGGTGAACAAATGTGGAATTTTCAAACCTTTTTGACTCAATCTGAGCCATTCTTCTAGCCTACATTGTTTTGGATCAATGGTTGGCATTTGAAATAGGCTGGTGTTGTGCTATAGCCATTTTATCTCGCATGCATGAATAGTAATGGTCGAGTTTGACTGTTCTCTCATAATTAAATGCTAAAAGATCAGTGAATTTCTATTTTTGTGTGTATTTCCACGTTGAGGAAGAATCACCTGGTACCGAGCGAAGCAAGCCGTGTTTGTAAATTTTCAACCTCTCTATCATTAACATTTTGCAAGTAAAACCGTAAGTAAGCATATACCATTTCTTGTGTTTTAAGAAGGTCTTATGGTTGCTTGAATAAAAATTATCGATTGATTCTTGTTCCATTCTTGAAGGATTGTTCGAGTAGATTTTCTCTAAAGTATCTTAAAGCTTGTCTTGATAATTGCTGTGGCTTTTAGAATTGTGAAGCATTTTCTGTTTAAAGCTATAGGGTGCAAGTTATAATTGTTTAACATCTAAAAAACCCTAGCTCGAGCTATTCTCTGTTTGGTGTAAATGACACCCAAGGCCCGAAGCTCTGGCTCTGAAACCACTAATAGGTCCTTTTCCTAGGATATTATAGACTTATTAAAACCCTCTAGTAGCAAAAGGCAGGAGGGAAAGGCTTTATTCTATGTGCCCTTACTCCTGGAAGGGTTAACTAATAAGCGGTGTGCAATCTGGGATGTTGAGTTATCATTTACCAGATATCAATTATTCTCAAATTGGTTTGGGAAAAGGAATTTGTGTGTTCCTTTGTGTAACCTGTGGAAGTTGGATCTGGGTAAGCTGGTGGTTCCTAATGTCTACTTGGATGTAGATTTGCTAAAAGATATTGCTGCAAGGTATGACCCTGTAACCAGATTTGTAAGAACAAACTCTAGCATAGAAATGGTAAAGATAACCAAGGAGGAAATCACATAAATATTCAGTCTACATGAATGGAGTTAGGATATGGTTGCTATTAACCTTGAGGCTTTTAGAGAAGAATATAGAAATACCAAGGGTTTGTTCAGAACATCTCTTTTGATACCTCATTTGGCAACCTCAGGAATAGGAAAGAATAAGAAGTAGGTAGTGATTGGTAAGAATAAGCCAGAACCTTTTCCTATGGACTATTTCTCTAACTATTTCAATAAGACCGTTTGTGCCTTGTACCAAGTTTTGGGAATTAGTTTGAAGACTACTCTGCCCACTGATATCATGTACATCGCTGTAAATCTCCAACATCCATGTTTTAATGTGGTATATGATTTTTCCACTTACTTAGCAGAGAAAATGCATTGGTGTCTAGTGGCCCTAAAGGAAGGAAAGAATTGAGTTGGTTTTAGGTGGTTTTCCCTGTTAATGCATATGTTTTGTATATGGGCTAGTCAGTGTTTGGGAAGGATATGGAATTAAAGAAGAAGGAGGGTAATGTTGATATGGTTGTCCAATATTGGACTAGGATCCTTGATATGCATGATCACAAATTTGATTATGTAACGTTCCAAAATGTCTTTGGATCCAAGTTGAAAACAACTCTAGTTTGTGACCCTCTCAGGATTCCTAAAGAGATTCATGATTTCTTAAGGCCAATGGAGAGAAGGCCTCAATTGAATTTGACACAATTGGGGAGATATTATCCCTTATCAGAATACAAATTTTTTTAGAGTATATGGAACCAATTTCAACCTAAATGTTCTACCTAGGGATGTGTGTCTGAGAATTGGATTTTTTTAAATCATGAGATAGTTGGGGTGTGCTCAAGAAGTACATTTGTTGGTAGAACAAAAGAAAGGATCTTTCTTTCCTGAGTACACAACGTTTTCTGATTTTGTTATGGAAAAGGGAGGATGGAAGGAGTTATACACATTGCTTAGACCTTATGGATTAAAGAGTGTATGCACCAGGAATCATGATCTTGAGGGTTTTATTTCTCAAATGAAGGCCAAGAATCGAACTGGAACTTTTGTCAACAATTTCTATTTTCCTGAAGATATTATTAGGAACATTTTTGATCTAGAGATACAGGAAGAGAGAAAGGCAATGTACATTGCCTTTACCAAGATGGTGAAAAAGAAGCAAGAAAGGATACCTGGTTTCAATCCCATACCAAATACCAGTGATGAGTTGAGTAGGGCGATGTACACCATTGACAATTTTGAGAGTTTGGTGGGGATTTTGAAGGATGAACGGGTTATGGAAGAAAGGGGAAAATCACAAACTATTGAGGAGTACCCTAAAGTAAGGTTGGAGGAGAGGCCTACTTATCAACCCCTGAAGAAGATAAAGGTTTTTTCTAGGAAAAGGGGAAGTCGGGCTGGAGATGTTGCTAAAAATGTTGCATCATCTTCTTCAGGGTAGTCATTGCCAAATATTGTTGATCTGGATTCCCCTCTGAGGATTTCTGAATAGATATGTCCATCATCACCAAAGCGATAGAAAATTGAAAGAACAAAGGTGGTTGATTGTGATAGTGATGAGAATCAAGATATTATTGTGAATCCTGATGAAATGCATCAGGGAATGCCATCTTTCCCACTTGACACTGCACCAAGTTCTAGGGCAGTTTCTTTGAGGTTGGGAAAAGATGAAATAAGGGGAATACCAAATAATGATGACCTAAGGATGTAGGCCTTTAGAGAGTTCATGATGGATGACTCTTTTATCCAGACCAATACTTTTAAAGATTTTGTATGGAGGGCACATATCTCATTATATGATGAGAGGGTGGCCCAAGAAAGAAGTTTGCACCCTGAGCTCCCAGAGCAAATAATTCAGTCTAAAGTCAGGTTGTAGTTGAAGGAAAGATTCAAAGAAATAACACCAGAGCAGGGCCGAGCATTGGTACAAAAAAGTGGACTATTGTTACTTCCTGAATGGGATATTGTTGATGTTGTGGTGTTCGATACAATAAGAAGGGCCAATAGGCCACTTCTTGCAACCGATGAAGAAGCTGCACTGACAGTTGAAGGATCAACCTATAGTGAATATTGGGATGCTTTGGAAATTTGGTATTTCTCCACTAGATCTAAGAAAACAGTAGTTGCAGAACCATCTGATTTCAGTGGTCACCTAGTTGTAAGAAGAGATACTGATACCCCAACATTGGAGGCTACTGATACGGTAGTAAATGTTGCCAAATTCACTAGGGAAATTGTTGAGGATTTGACCAAGGACCGGGACATTCTGAGAGGCCAACACAATGAAATTATTATTGAATATAATAAGAGTCAAAAAAGGGTTGTAGAGTTAGAAACTGAATTGGCCTTATTGAACTAGCAAATGGATACATTGAGGTCTCAAGGGGAGGCTAGTTCTAGCCGCACTATCTCTGACCCACCAGTGGAGCAATCTCAACCCTCTTCACAAGGTCAGTCATTATCTATTGTTCCATATAATATGGGACATGTGCCTATTGTAATTGAAAGGGCTAGCAGCCTAGGAGAAGGACTCTCTAGGGAGAAAGTAATTTGTCAGGTTGAGGAATATAAGGATATGGTACAACAAATCCGAGAATCAGTAGGGAGAAGCAATTCAGTGATTGTGGAAACTGTTTTGAAACACTTAAACAAGAAGGTCTAGAGGAAATTAAATAGTGTTCATACAAACTATGCTCTAATGTTGCAAGCACTTAGAATGTTCCCAAGAGATAGAGAGTTGGCCACCCCATTGCTAAACAAAGGGAGCCCCAGAATTGAGAAACTGAGATTCATGGTAGTAGGGGCAAAACAACATGGGGATAAGTATCCTATGGTCATATCTACTTATCAGTTTTTCAAGGGAGTCGTGGAGCAAAAGTTTCAGGGGTATGCTGCCCCTATGGAGTTAAATATTAAAGGGTTAAAGGCCATATATGATAGAGTGGATTTAACTCCATTTCCATACATTCTAAATAGTCAAGACGAGGTGAAGCCTTTGTAGGTTTGGAAAGATCAGATGAATAATATAATGATTGCTCAAACACATGAGATATGCAAAAATATTGACATTGGAATGTTGGAGAATACACTTGAAATACTTTCATTTGTCATTAGTTTCTTAGAAAACTTTGATAAAAAGGCCACATCAGTAATGGTTAAATATGCACCCTATCAAGATAAAGTTGATCAGGTTGTGGCTTTTAAGTGGCCGTCTGAGGAAGATTTTGAATTATGGAAAAAGGTGTTCACTGATGAGTTTGAATTATGAGTGTTATAGTTGAGAAGTGCAAATTGGTCATGTATAATACAGATCTGGCCTTAGAAGTTATATTTAAAAATATGCACATTCCTTTCGATTTCAAGTGCAAGGTGCTGAGGTGGAATAAAGTACTATAATGGTTAAAGATGCCTTTGGTTTGAAATGAGTGGCCCTTTGAGCGACGGTTTCTTTTCGTCCATATAAATTAATGATTATTCTTGTCTTATGCTTTTCCTTTTCATTCACATGATGTAAATGTAACTGATTTAGGTATTAGCAGTCCAATGAAAAATGGACATGTTTACTCTCCATCCTGAAGCTTGTTTGCTCCCTTGTTTTCTAAAAGGGAATTATGGGCTGTGAAAGGAGATGGGCTGAAATATCTGAGATGTGAGAAATAGGAGTTTGGTGATACAAAGAGTATGAATGTAAGTCTAGGTTTTAAGGTTTTAAGTTAGATAAGAGAACTTGGTCAATTATGGAGTTCTTAGGCATGTTTGTGTTAAACATGCGAATGTTTTGAGTCTGTTTTCTCTCCTATTGTGATACTTTGCTTGGATTATTAATGAAATATTGGTCCATGATGATTTTCATTGATCTTCATTTGTTCTTTATTGTGAATTGCATTTAACGATAGCTCTAGTTCAAAGGATGAGTTAAATGCTTCAGTTAATCAGAAGTTTATGCTAGCTAACAATAGGATTCATAAACAAGTAATAGACTTAGATATAGATATATGGATTGTAATGCACTTCATATGGATCATAAGTATTTAAGATGAAATTTTCCCTGTAGTTCAATTTTATCATTTGACTCTGTGCTTTAGGATATGGCACTGGAACTCTGATCACGATTTTTATTCTCTCACATCTTCTGTTGACTTCAGGACATTTTATTCAAATATTTCCTATCGATCTACTTTAGTCATTTTTTGTGATTCCCTGCTAACTGGATCCGAGCCTTTTCAATGAATAGCCAATTTCTTGAAGGATTTCATCCTTTTAGCGTAAATGGGGAATCTATCTATTGTTTATGAATGTGCAAAATGAATTGTTTAATGTTGTAAAGAGAACATTTTTGCAAATACCCTTCTTGTTCTTATAGAGCCCGAAGTGTAGGAGAAATAGCCTTATCCCTTTTTCTCGTCGAGTTGGCCAAACGCTTCCTAGAATTTTATCATTGAACGTGGCAAGTTCATAGAAGCTCTTGGGAAGTCCGCTTGGGTTGTAGTAAAAAATAAAAACACCAACAAAATGGTGACTCTGTTGGGGAACTATCAAATGAAAAGTCTCTAGTGTAGATCTGTTATAGTCAGAGTCATTTGTCACTATATAATTGTTTTAAATTGTGTGTCTATTTGTAATGTTTAGCACATGCGTCTAGTTTTTCCATGTTTTTTGTGAGTGTGTCAGGTAATTTTTAAGATCTTTTCCAAAGTCATGAGTGAAAAAGCGAAGTGCAATCACTTCATAATTCTGAACATTTTGGGGTGCGACTTTGATATGTCAAACATAAATATTCATAATAAGTACAAAAAGCAACATGCAAAGGAAAGTCCTCGTACACCGAAGACCATGAAGAAGACTAGAAGCTATGCAAAAAAGAATCCAGAGCCAATGCTAGAGCTCAAACCAAGACAAGACAAGAAATGGGTAAAAGTAAATGATACCCCAAGTAAGTTTGTTTTGTCTCCTACTTTAAATGCCAAAATGAATAGTGCTTTTATCAGTGGGGATTACTTAGAATTTATTATGTCTAAAATGGATCATGGTAGTTTTCCTTTTGAAATGACTCGAGAAGTTGAACCTGATATGTTTAAAGAGGAGGAATCATGGGGTTTCTGGGAATAGGATAAACAGTTCCCAGAAGCCACAACACCTAGTACTATGTCTATTTTTACTTGACAAAATTTCAAACAACATGGGACCTCTTTGAATGAGGAAGTGCCTTTTCTTCAATGTGAAGATCAGGCATAACGACCTTATTATAATCTTGGTCAAGTGAGGCGGGAGATATCCTTGAAAATGAAATGGATATAGATAGGGATATGCAAACCTTAATTGAAGAAGAAAAGAGGTTGCAAGAGGTAGAAGACAATAGGGACAAGATAAGAAAAGAGAACCTAGAGAGATTTTGGGCTAAGCAGCTCGAAAGAAATGCTTAGAAGAAGAAAGTTGAAAAGATGAGGGAAGAAGTAGCTAAGAGAAAATCCTTCGAGGAAAGGGTTGCTAAGGTAACTACTGAAAGGGATCATGAGGTGCCTAAAGAAACAATCTGTATGGGAACCTCTGCCACTCCCAGATATACCCCTTTTGTATCAGCTACCAAAACTTCAGACCCATTCACTGAAGCTAAGAAGGCAACCTTTGTGGACCATGGGAAAGCCCATGTTGATCAATCCAAGAAAAAATCCCATGGTTGTTTCAATTATAAAAGCCATGTTAATACTAGTGATGAAACAAATAATGTTGCTGAAAAAGGGGTCGAAGCTGATCCCAGGCCATTAGATTTCCCCCAGAAACCCGAGCTCCTAAGATTGCAATTAATAAATGATCAGTTGTAGGATGATCTAAGAAAGGTAGAAATAGAAGCTGCTAATGTTGAAATGGCAAGAAAGATAGCTTTTTTAAAGATGTCTACACCTACCCCCAAGCTTCTAGTTCAAGACAAAGTGAAAATGAGTCACTGAGAAAAAATTCTAAAAAGAAAATCCCTAAAGGGGGAGTTGGTGGTAACCAAGGTGGTGGAGGAGGAGGTGGTCATAAAAATTTTAACTCTTACTCAGAGAATGAAGAGGGAAGCACTGGAAAGGCTAAAAAGTAGGGTAGTAGTGAGAAGGATAAAGGGGGGAATGATAAGAAAGATGTTGAGCAACAAAGTACTTCCAGAAATGGATGTGGTGAAGGAGCACCCCAGATTGATAGATATAGACAACTATGTTTTGGTAATATTCGGGGGTACCCAAATCTAGTCCCAGATAATGCATGAAAACATCTCCCAAAATTCACTGGTAATAATTCTTTTAGTGGGGAAGACCATTTGAAATATTTTCACGGCTTTGTTGAAGATTTTGAGCTATGGGATGATGGTGTAGTAATGAAATACTTTATGCAGTCATTGGTTGAAGATGCTAGAGATTGGTATAGAGGGTTACCTGATGCTAGTATTGATTCCAGAGATGCTTTTTGTAGGGTGTTCAGGGAACAATACGGGGATCAGAATAACCCAACATTTAAATTAAATGATTTCAATAACATTACTAAGGGGCATAATGAATTGGTTACTGAGTTTAATGCTCGTTTCCATAAAGCTATGACAAGAGTTCCTGCATACTTAAGGACTAATGAAAGTGCATGTTTAGTTGTGTATTGTAATGCCCATGATTCTAAAATATGTTATTTACTGAGAGATAAGGACCCTCAGAATTTGAGGCAGGCATATAAGATGGCAGTCAATTTAGAAAATAATAGAAGAGCTTCTGGTAAAGTGGGGAGAAGAGAAGATCCCAAAGATTTTAAAGGCATAAGAAATCAAACCAAGAAGGTTAGTAAACCCATTGTTGCTGATGAGAAGATAGATCAAGTCCTTACCCTGCTGCAAAAGCAAGCAAAAAATGACAAGCCTCATTTTCAAAGAAATGAAAGCCCCCCAAGCTGCAGGACTATCCCTACAATACTAAATGGAATAATGGGAAACCCCTACAAGGAAATCAAAGAAGCAATCAAGTTCCACCTGATCCTTTAAAGAAGCATTCTCTGAACACCACAAAAAATTTACCATGGTGTGAGGTGTGTGGAATTCCACATTCTCCACAACAATGTGCAGTAGCACAATCAATGGTAGAATCTCAGGATGACCCGGGAGATGCTTAGTCTCCTTAGGATCAAGATACTGTGAATAATGTATTACTGGGACCAGCTGATTTGGCCTATGATGATTACTCCTCAGATGATGAGCCTTGTGGTAGGGATGTTTATATTCAGAGACACCAGTATGATGTACACCACCAACAAGTGTTTTCAAATGAAGAAAACAATGATGACTATTTTGTAAATGAATTGGAGGTAGATAATACTATTTTGAGAAGACCTTCTGATAAATAAATTGAAAAATACACTGTTGCTCTAGTTGCTATGGAAAGGAGCAACATACAATTGAGAAACTAGACTATTCAAGGTGATTCAAATAGGCCTTCCATCCTGTTCATAAAGGAAAATGATGTAACTAGAACAAATACCAATTTGGACGCTAAGAATGTAGATTCAAAGCGTAAGGAAATAAGGGAGCCTAGGATATGGGCAAAGAAAGTAGATAAGAACAATACAAAGAGTGAAGCTTTATCCCACAATAACAAAGACGATAATGAACACTCTCCTAATGATGAAACTCCTAAGGGAAAAGAAAATGTAATTTTTGAGAACACAAATTTTCCTGAATTACCAAAGTACACTTCAATAGATATGTTCCAAGTACTTTCTCTAGTTAGGGTTACTGTTCCTTTCTTAGAAATGATGCAAATAGATGAACATAAGGACAAAACTGTTGCACTTATTAATAGTATTCCTACAAGTAGAAAGAGTAAAGTGGTTTCTGGCTAGATAGATTCAAAAGAGGATCAAGAAAAACAAAAAATTGTGGAAGAAATTACCATAGAAAGCCCTCAAATATACCTAGGAACTACTATTAAAGCTAACCCCAACCATTTCAATCCATTTTTCTTAAGCTTGATTATTGATGGAAAAATGTTGAGAAATTGTATGATTGACTCAGGAGCTTCTAACAATGTAATGCCAGTGAAAATAATGCATGCAATGGGTTTAAAAGTAGACAGTACATATGGTAAATGTTATGCAATGGATTCTTGGGAAGTGCCTGTCATAGGTATTATAAATGATGTTCCATATAGAATGGAAACATTTCTTGAGAAAGGGATACACATGAGTGTTACAGTAGTGGATATCCCACCTACTTATAGCATGTTGTTATCTCGACCTTGGAGTGCTTTGATGGGTGGGGGAATACAATGTGATTTGTCTTTTGCTACATTTTCTATTGAACAGAAAGATGTTAAAGTGGATAGGGAAAAGAGAGCCCCTCACATGATTGAAAATGTGGAGGAGCCACTAGAGCCTATCAGAATTAACTTTGGGGAAACAGATCTGGAAAAATTCTGTGTTGACGAAGATAAAACAAAAGAAGAGATCTAGTCAGCACCTATTGATAAAGAAGTACTAAAGATATCATCAGAGGGTGACTTATGGATAATTAATTTTGATGGAGCATGTTCCAAAGATGGCTCAAGAGCAGGAATTTTATTTACTTCCCCACAAGGTAAAACGTTAAAATATTCTTTCTTGTTGCAATTTTCTTGTACTAACAATGTCGCTAAGTATGCGGCTCTCATACTTGGTTTGAAGATAGCTTCAAAGCATGGTATTAAAGTGTTAAAATTTTTGTTTGAATCTGAGTTAGTTGTTTCCCTAATTAGATCCTTCTTTGTAGCTAAAGATAAAATACTTAGGCAATACAAAAATGCAGTGTGGGATACCATCGAAGGATTTAGTGCTTTTGGTATTGAGTGGGTCGAAAGAAGACAAAATACTAAGGATGACTTGTTAGCAAATATTGTTGCTAAACTTGATAATGTCACCTTCGGTGGCATATCACAAATAGAAGTGCAAACCAGGCCTACAATACCTGATAACATATGCAACTGGTAGGTGTTTGATGATGACACATACATTTTGAAATTCCTCCATTGTGTGGATCAATATGAGAGCCAGGAAATTGATTTTGGCTCATTTGTAACTGAAATTGATGGGAAGGAAACCCTATTTGGGAATGAGGTGATTCAAATCAAAAAAATACCATCCCTCAGGGCTTGGTTGCACTTGAAAGGGTTTTTGATGGTCTTGATATATCATATACTAAGCAAGCACCATCTCATAAGGAAGATCTACAAGAAATAAAATTAGGAACAAAAAGTGCTCCTAAGAACATTTATGTTGGAAAGAAAATGAAGCCACATGTTAGAAGCATGTTGATTACCCTACTTAGAAAATATAGACATGTTTTCACTTGGTCATATGAAGACCTTAAATCATATAGGGAGGATCTATTCCAACATGAAATCCCATTGTAACCTGATATGAAGTCATTCAGGAAAAAATAGAGACCAATTAACCCTACCTTACAACCCAAAATGCAGGAAGAGCTTTCCAAACTAAGGGAGGCAAGAATTATCAAACCAATTAGGCACTCATCTTGGGTCTCTAACTTGGTCCTTGTTAGAAAGAAAACTGGGGACATTAGGTTGTGTGTTGATTTTAGAAACTTGAATGTTGGTTCTTTGAAGGATAATTACCCACTGCCTAATATGGAGGCTATGTTGCAAAAGGTCATAGGATGTGAACTGCTATCCATGATGGATGGATTTTCCGATTATAACCAAGTAATGGTTAAAGAGTCTGAGCAATTCAAGACTAATTTTACCACACCATGGGGGACATATGTTTATGTAAGAATGCCATTTGGACTAATAAATGTTGGAGGAACTTTTCAAAGGGCTATGGATCTAGCCTTTGCAGATTTTGTTGACCTTTTCCTTGTAATTTACCAGGATGATCTTACTACCCATAGCAAGAGTGAGGAGGACCATTGTTCTCATTTAGATTTTTTTTTTTTAGAGCTTTGGAATATGGGATATCTCTGAATCCTAGGAAGTGCGCATTCAGGGTAAAAGAAGGAAAACTGTTGGGGCATATTATTTTAAAGGATGGGGTTCAGATTGATCCTTAAAGAGTGGCTGCTATTGAAAAAATTACACAACCAAGAAATGTAAAGCATATCCAATCTTTCTTTGGGTAGATAAATTTTCTAAGAAGGTTTGTCTCAAATTTTGCTAAGATTGTCCGCCTAATTTCTAAGATGCTAAAAAAAAGAGAAAAGATGGTATGGACAGGGGAGCCATCCAAAACATTCCAGGCTATCAAAGATTCTATCAAGCAGGTTCCTATTCTCAAGTCACCTGATTACTTAAAACCTTTCCTGTTGTTTACTTTTGCCTCTTTTCACACTATTGCCGGGGTTTTATTGCAGAAAAATAATGATGGTTTTGAGCAACCAATTGCATTCTTTAGTAAATCATTGCAAGCTATGGAATTAAAATATGATATATCGGAAAAGAAGGCATGTGCTCTGGTAAATGCAGTTAAGAATTTCAAGCCATACCTGATGGGAGCAGTTGTTGTTGCATATGTACCAACAACTGCAGTTAAAGATATTTTCACCCAACAAGAGACTACAGGAAGGAGATGTAGATGGATAAATAGAATCCAAGAGTTTAATATTGACATACAAATCACCAAGATTGTAAGGGGTCAGGGTTTAGCCAAATTAATGGCTGAAGAAAATCTGGAGGCAAATAAAATAAACCAGATAGAGAAAAAGAACATTGCACCTATCTGTGATATGCAAACTTGTGGCTGGTATAGGAGGATTGTTGAATATTTACAAATGATGCAATGTATTGAAGGTATGCCTCTTAATGATAAAATAACCCTTAAATTATGAGCAATTAGATATTTGATTATTGATGGTGAGCTCTGGTGGAGGAACCCTGAAGGTATTATACTCAGGTGTGTGGATGGAGATCAAGTTGAGGATCTACTGATAGAAATGCATAAAGGAGCTTGTGGAGGCCATTAGATGGATAAGACAATGGCTCACACAATTTTAAGAGCAGGATATTGGTGGCCTACTGTATTCAAGGATGCTCACAAGTATTTCAAAAAATGTGATGCTTGTCAGAGGTTTGTTGGGAAGTTGGATTTTTATGGTAATTTGTCATTGAGACCTGTGTCTGTTTCAGCTCCTTTCCAACAATGGGGTATTGAATTCATAGGAGAAATATCTAAAAAATATAGTTGAGGACATGCGTGGATATTGGTGGCAACTAATTACTTTACTAAATGGATTGAAGCAATCCCATCCAGAAAGGCCACAAGTAAAGTTGTTATTGATTTTTTGACTGATAACATTTTAAGCCGATTCGGGGTACTTGAAAGAATTGTTTCAAATAATGCAATGTGTTTCAGATCGAAGGAATTTTTTAATTTCTATAATCAGTATGGTATAACTATTTTATATTCTTCTCCTTATCATCCCCAAGGAAATGGATAGGTAGAGTCTAGTAATAAGAGCCTGGTGAAGATTATCAAGCGCATGATTGAGAAAAACAAGAAGGCTTGGGATTCAAAATTGAAATTAGCACTATTGGTTGATAGGACAACTGTCAAGAAGGAAATTGGTCATTCACCTTTTAACCTAGTTTATGGGATGGAATCACGTATACCACAAAAAAATTCGTTGAAGATGTACAAGTTTGTCCAGGAATATGATGATGATGTGTGTGATGAAATGCAACACAAAATGAAAGAATTGAATCAATTGGACGAAACTAGAAGAGAGGCCCATAAGAGAAATGAAAGATTGCAGCTTCAGGTGAAGCACCTCTATGATAAAAAATTAGTTGAGAGAAAATTTGATATGGGAGCAACGGTATTGCTCTATAATGTGAGATCAGATGATAAAGTCAAACATGGAAAGTTCGATCCCCTTTGGCTAGGTGCATATATAATTATGGATACACATGGAGAAGATTCATATTTCCTACAGTCGCTTACAAGTGAAGGTCTTGAACTACCAGTACATGGATAGTTCTTGAAATACTATTTCTCTTGAAATAGTTCTTTTTCCATGTAGGGTGTATAGTCCTGTAAGTAGTGTATATAGGTGTGTTTACTTTTGTTTTTTCTTTTATCTGCTTGTCTTGTTTGGAAAAATCCCTGGTTTTGGTGCTCTCTTTATCTGGTTTGCGTAACCAAAGATTTTGGAATCTTTCTATGCCCCTAGGGGGCATACATCCCTAGTCGGAGCCACCGGTGGAGCTTTTAAAAATTTTCCCCCCTTGTGAGTTTTTTTTATTTTGTCCTTGGCTCTAATTGGTTGGGTTTTGGGTTTTAAAAATGAGTCTGGGTCATAGGTGTTCTATTCAAGCGATGAGTTATTTTTAATAGTGGTCGGTCATTTAAGTATGGTCTTAACCCCTTTTGGTCACAACGTTACTGGCCCCTCTTTACTTGTCCTCTCGGTCTTTTGCGTCCTGACCCTATTTTATTTTTCCTTAGTATCAGGTTGGTAAAATGTTTTAGATTAATCTGTAAAAAATCTTTTCGGCCTTGAGGGTCATTTCCCCGCCCACCTAGTCGGTTCCCTTTTTATAAATAACCTTTTTGCATGTGTAGATTGCATAGTCATCGGATGGAGTGATCTGTATCGTGATCGTTCCTCGCAGACCCCACAAGGTCTCCTGCTGACGTTATTAAAGTGGTGTGAGGCGTGTGAGATGCTGCCACCTATTGCATATGATCATGGGGACCAGTTCTTGTTCGCTGACCAATGAAAGATGCCAAGGCTAACAATTTTTTCTTTATCGACGCATCATAGTCATTCCTCGCTGACCTCGCGCAATTAAAACGTTAGTTTTAATAATGTTGCTAGGTGTGCAAATTGTTGATGTGTTGATGCCGATGCTACATGAGGGATGATCGAGGTGGGGTCCATTTCATGCTAAGGTGGTGTCTGGTAGGTGAATTTTTGTTCGCCTAAAGACTAGTGAATAGACGTGGCATTTTCAAACCATTTTGACTCAATCTGATCCATTCTTCTAGCCTACATTGTTTTGGATCAATGACTGGCATTTGAAATAGGCTGGTGTTGTACTATAGCCATTTTATCTTGTGTGAGTGAATAATAATGGTCGAGTTCGACTGTGCTCTCATAATTAAATACTAAAAGATCAATGAATTTCTATTTTTGTGTGTATTTCCACGCTGAGGAAGAACTGCCTAATACTGAGCGAAGCGAGCCATCTTTGTAAATTTTCACCTCACTATCATTAACATTCTGCAAGTAAAACATAAGTAAACATATACCATTTCTTGTGTTTTCAGAAGGTCTTATGGTTGCTAGAATAAAAATTATTGATTGCTTGTTATTCCGTTCCTCAAGGATTGTTCAAGTAGATTTTCTCTAAAGTATCTCAAAGCTTGTCTTGATAATTATTGTGGCTTTCAGAATTGTGAAGCATTTTCTGTTTAAATCTATAGGGTGCAGGTTATAATTGTTTAACATGTAAAACACCCTAGCTTGAGCTATTCACTGTCTGGTGTAAATGGCACCCAAGGCCCGAAGCTTTGGCTCTGAAACCATTAATAGGTCCTTTTCCCAGGATATTATAGACTTATTAAAACCCTCTACTAGCAAAAGGTAGGAGGGAAAGGATTTATTCTATGGGCCCTTACTCCTGGAAGGGTTAAATGATAAGCAGTGTGCAATTCGGGACATTGAGTTACCGTATACCAGATGGCAATTGTTCTCAAATTGGTTTGGGAACAAGAATTTGTGTGTTCCTTTGTGTAACCCATGGAGGTTGGATCTAGGTAAGTTGGTGGTTTCTAATGTATACTTGGATGTAGATTTGTTAAAAGATGTTGCTACAAGGTATGAATCTATAACTAGAGTTGTCAGAATGCACTCTGGCATAGAAATGGTAAAGGTAACCAAGGAGGAAATCACAAAAATATTCGGTCTACATGAATGGAGTCAAGATATGGTTGCTATTAACCTTGAGGCTTTTAGAAAAGAATACAAAAATACCAAGGGTTTGTTCAAAACATCTCTTTTGATAGCTCATTTGGCTACGTCAGGAAGAGGAAAGAATAAGAAGCAGGTGGTGATTGGTAAGAATGAGCCAGAACTTTTTCTTGTGGACTATTTCTCTAACTTTTTCAAGAAGACCATTTGTGCCTTGTGCCAAGTTTTGGTAATTAGTTTGAAGACTACTCTGCCCACTGATATCATGTACATGGCTATAAATCTCCAGCATCCATGTTGCAATGTGGTATATGATTTTTCCACTTACTTAGCAGAGAAAATGCATGGGTGTCTAGTGGCCCTAAAGGAAGGAAAGAATTGGGTTGGTTTTAGGTGGTTTTCCCTGTTAATGCATATTTTTTTGTACATGGGTCAGTTAGTGTTTGGGTTGGATATGAAATTAAAGAAGAAGGAGGGTAATGTTGATATGCCTGTCCAATATTGGACTAGGATCCTTGATATGCATGATCACAAATTTGATTATGTAACGTTCGAAAATGTCTTTGGATCCAAGTTGAAAACAACTCTAGTTCATGATCCTCCCAGGATTCCTCAAGAGGTTCATGATTTCTTAACATCAATGGAGAGAAGACCTAAATTGAATTTGACACACAATTGGGGAGATATTATCCCTCATCACAATACAACAATTTTTAGAGTATATGACACCAATGTCAACCCAAATGTTCTACATATGGATGTGCCTCTGAGAATTGGATTTTTGGAAATCATGAGACACTTGGGGTGTGCTCAAGAAGTACATTTTCCAGTAGAACAAAAGAAAGGATCTTTCTTTCTTGAGTATAAAACATTTTCTGATTTCTTTATGGAAAAGGGAGGATGGAGGGAGTTATACACATTGCTTAGAACTTATGGATTAAAGAGTGTACTGGTGGGGAGTGCTATCTCTCAAGAGCTCATTTGCTCTTCCTAAAACCTATTCTTTGGTCTTGCTAGGGTATTCTTCACTACCCTACTCAGAGGTCACTCCTAAGACCCCTATCTCCTTATAGAACTCTCCACCAATTTCAAATGCTCACCTTTGCTCTCAAATCACCATGAGCTTCCATGGGATCAATTTTTCTACAAAGTTCCCAAACCTTTCTTGGGACTAGGAATAGGTCTTCCAACTATTCTTTAGGTTATATTACTCCACTCTGATCCATCTTGTTGGATTCTTTCTTCTTTTGTTCATCGAATTCAAGAAAACTTTGTAGCCTTTTTGGTCAATTTGGCTTCCTAAAACCAGTGTTCTTGGAATAATGCCTAAACTTCCTTAACCAACCCCCAAAATC
Source organism: Sequoiadendron giganteum (assembly GCA_007115665.2). NCBI lineage: Eukaryota > Viridiplantae > Streptophyta > Pinopsida > Cupressales > Cupressaceae > Sequoiadendron > Sequoiadendron giganteum. The sequence continues at coordinate 215,886,260 of CM021105.1, read as the reverse complement.
TTCATGGATTCTCTTTATAGACATCCTAGGCTTCAAGATTTTTGAGGTTTGAGATGCCCTTAGTGTCCGTACATAGGCCTATCACCAAACCCCTACTTTCAAGGGTTTTTAGGGTATGTAACATAGTCTAGTTTCTTTAGCTTAATTGAGTGCTCTAATGGCCTCCTCTGCACTTCTCCTTGCATACCAATGTCCAAGAAACATACCCCTACACCCCTACACCATGAATTGGCACACACAAATCCATTTAGTAGGTCTTCTTGCTGCTGTTCTATCCAAGCAACTAGCCAGAATGCCTATGCACTCGCCTAGAGCTTGATGGTTACATAACCTCCCCTGCACACAAAGACTCCCAAAGCTTTATTTACACTATGTACACAGTCCCCTACTTGATTCCAAGTTTCCATGGAAGATTTTACATGAGAATTCAAGTGGGGATCATTATTTACAAAACTATCCTTGAACAGGGCAATGAAACCAAGAACCAAAAGAACTTGCAAAACCTTAACCAGTAGAACTAAACGACTAAACCAATGCTACAAAAAGTAGGTACAGATCACAAATTAAAGCTTCAATTCATTAGTTCAATCCTTTCAATCCATTAAATGACTGGATGAAGGCTCTGTTTCAAAAACACAATAAAAAAACTTGTTCTTTCCAAGTCTCAATCTCTTCTCCCCAAATCTAAGTCCGTACAATAGCTTTCCCACTTGTCATATTAGGGATTTTCTAACCTTATATACCTTATTCCCACATTTTAGGACCCTTAGGGTCAGGCTTAGAACATTATTAATGCCATTTTCCAACTTTTAGGACAAATTTTCAAGACAACCTTGTCAAGATTTGCCTAATCTCCTCATTAAGACTTTCCCACACTTCAAGGCTCTAAACTAACCTAACTTTTCCACAACACACACATGAAATCAACCTTGGGACTTTATCAATTATTCCTTATTACCTTGGTCGTTGGCTAGAACCACCTACAAGCCAAAACTTTCCAAGATCTTTCCAAAGACCTTAAGGTGCTCCTGCACCATTCTCCCCCTACAACAAAGAAGTTAAGGAACCTATGGTGTTAAGAACTTCTCACTGATTCCATGCTTCTTGAAATCACTCTCTACTATCCAAGTAGCCTCTGACTCTGGTTGGTGTCTCCACTTCACTAGGTGCTCCATGTATGTCTTGTGCCTAGTCTTCTTCTTCACCCTTGAATCCAGAATCTTGTCAACCTGTGGTCTGATTTGATTAGGTACCTTGAGTCCTTCCACATCCTTACTCACCTCAGCAGTATACTATTCCTCATCCATTTCTGGTCCTTTATACTTCACCAAGTCCTTCACATTGAAGATAGGTGAAATGGACATCTCCTTGGGTAACTCCACCTTGTATGCATTTGATCCATACTTAACCAACACTTTACATTATCCTATCCTTTTCATCTATAGTTTACTTGGTATTCCTTTCTATAGTCTTGCCTTGTTTAAGTATACCATCACCAAATCACCTATTTCAAATTGTAGATCTCTCTTCCCTTCATCTCTTTTAGCCTTCAAATTTTGGTTAGCCTCTGTTAATGTCTTCTTTACCTGCTCATGAACCTCTCTCATTGATTGAGAAAAATCATCAGCATGACCACTGATTCCTTCATAACCTTTTAGGTCTCCCAACTCAAGTACACCTCTTGGATGTAATCCATATACAATTTCAAATGGACTCTTACCAGTAGACCTGTTTGTGCTATCATTATAGGAAAATTCTACCTATGAAATGAATTGTTCCCATCCTTGTCCGTACTCCTTAGTTAGACACCTCAACAAGTTACCAAGTACCCTATTGATCACCTCTGTCTGTCCAGCCATTTGAGGATGATATGCTGAACTATGAGACAAGTTGGTTCCTAACCTCCTCTAAAGAGTTTTCCAAAAATGTCCCATAAACTTCACATCTCTGTCTGCAACTATGCTCTTTGGGAACCCATGTATCCTTACTACCTCCTTGAAGAATAGATGGGCAATGTGACTAGCATCATGTGTTGTTTTGCATGGGATGAAATGGCTCATCTTGCTGAATCTGTCCACTACCACAAACACACTGTCAAAACCAGTCGGTGTCCTAGGTAGCCCTACTATGAAGTCCATGCTTATGCATTCCCATGGTCTATTTGGAATGGGTAATGGCTGATAAAGACCTGCATTTTTTGATGTTCCCTTTGCCTTTTGACACACTCCACATTGCTCCACATACCTTCTTACATCTCTTTGCATCTTAGGCCACCAATAGAAACTCTCCACTAAGTCTAGTGTCTTGCTCAATCCAAACTGTCCACTCAAACTGCCATTGTGCTTTTCTTGGATATGATTCTCCCTCATGGAACCTCTTGGAACACATAATTGTTTCCCTTTAAACAATAGACCATTCTGCAAAGTATAATCTGCATATTCACTGTGAAAATGGTTTTCAAAATCAGTACATACCTTGTAGATCATTGAGAAATCAGAATCTCCTTCATATAGTTCTTTGAATCCTTCAACCCCTATGCTCTGCATCTGTATCTCTTGAATGGTAAGCAATATCCTACTAAGGGCATCTACAACCTTGTTGTTAACCCCTTTCTCTTGAGTATTGATGTAGCTTAAGGCCTGATTGTCGGTGTATACCACAAATTCTTTGGGCAATAGCTAGTGCCTCCACTTTTTAAGAGCTTGTACTAGAGCATACAACTCTAAGTCATAGGATGAGTACCTAGAATTTGCTTCATTTAGCCTTTCACTAAAGAATGCCACTGGCTTGCCTTCTTGGCTTAGGACTACACCCACTGCTATGTTGCTTGCATCACATTCCACTATGAATGGTTTGTCAAAACTTGGTAAAACTAGGATAGGTTGGGTAGCTATCTCCCTCTTCAATCTTTCAAATCCTTCATTGGTTTCTTTGGTCCACACATACTTTGTTTTCAATCCTCCTTTGATGGTGTCAAGGACCGGTGCACAAATTTCACTAAACCTTCTAACAAACTTCCTATAGAATTGAGATAATCCATGGAAACTCCTAACTTCAGTCCCTGTCTTGGGAAATGGCCAGCTGAGAATGGCTTCAACCTTGCTCTTGTCCATCTTCAAGTTGCCTTGGGATACTACAAATCCTAGGTAGACTAGCTCTTTCTTCATAAACTCACTCTTCTCAAGATTTATGGTGAGCTTCTCCTCTTGAAGTTTTTTCAACACAAGTTCTAGGTGCTTCATATGTTCTTCTTTTGTTTTGGTAAAGATGAGGATATCATCTAGGTAGACTACCACAAAGACTCCTATATAGTCCTTCAAGACCTCATTCATCACGCTCATAAAAGTGCTAGGGGAATTTGTAAGCCCGAATGGCATTACTAACCACTCATATAACCCCTATGTGGTTTTAAAAGCTGATTTCCATTGATCTCCCTCTTTCATCCTAATCTGATAGTAGCCACTTTTCAAATCAATCTTGGAGTAGTACTTAGCACCCCTGAAACAGTCCATTAAGTCTTCTATCCTAGGAATAGGAAACCTATATCTAATGGTTATCCTATTTATGGCCCTAGAATTAGTGCAAATTCTCCACTTATCTCCATTCTTAGGTGCCAACACCACTGGAACAACACATGGGCTTATGCTTTTTCTCATCAACCCTTGGTCCAAAAGCTCTTGAACTTGCCTTGCTATCTCCTTGTTTTGCTCCAGTGTCATCTTGTATGCAGCCTTGTTAGGAAATGTTGCTCTTGGCACAAAGTCTATTTGATGACTAATTGCCCTCTTAGGTGGTAGTGTAGCTGGTGTGTATTCACAAATGATATCCCTGAACTAATCCAACAGTTATTTCACTTCTGCTGTCATAGGTAGCCGACTAGGTGACTCCCCCTCCTTTGGCTTCAACATGATTGCATAGACAACTCCTTCTTCCTCCTTCATGTCTTTTAGGAATTCCTTTCCACTCATCAAAAGTACATTGGATTCTACCTTCTCCACTGTGCCTTCTTCTATCAAAGACTGGATTTTGTAGGTCACTCCATCCTTCTTGAATGAATACTTGTTCTCCTTGCCATGGTCTGCCAAGCAACATATGGCATGCATCCATTGGTAACACATCACATAGTATCCTATCTTGATACTTCCCTATAGAAAACTCAACCCATACTTGTTCATTGACCAATATATTCTGCCCCTTATTCAACCAAGTAACCTTGTAAGGACACACATGGGGTATCTTGATGAGGTTCAAGTTATATACTACCTCCTTTGATATGACATTATCAGTAGATCCTGAGTCAATGATGACCTTGCAGACCTTACCTAGTATCTTGCACTTGACTCTAAAAAGAGCTCTCCTCTGTTTGTGTTCATCCTCGGTAGGTGCTTTGATCGAGATCCTTCTCAACATGAAATTCTCTCCTTTCTCTGAATCTAAACTCACCTTTGAATGTTTAGGATAGTCCTCATCTTGGACATAAGCAACCTTTTTCTCACCTTGTGAAGATGCTGACTTGTCAGGACACCTATAAGCCAAATGACCGAATTGTCCACAATTGTAACACTTCATGGAAGCAAAATGAGAACTTCTCCAAAATCCTCCTGATTTGCCTCTTCCACCATTGTTAGAGATTCTACCTCTATATCCCCCTCTACTATTTGTCTCATGGGATTGTTCACCAACCTTAGAATATCCTTGGCTTCTATTCTCATTACTCCTTCCACCAAAACCTCCTCTATTTCCACCTCTAAGGTCTCTACCTCTTCCTTTACCCCTGGTATTAGAATCTTGTTTCTTTTTCAGTTTGTCTTCCACTTTAATAGCCATCTGATAGCAACTATGGAGGGTAGTAAGTGTGAAGAGACTCAACTCCTCTTGTATATTCCATCTAAGGCCGTTTAGATACCTAGCAACCTTAATTCTTTCAGTTTCTTGCACTCTAGACCTAAGGCTTAACTTTTGGAACTCTTATGTGTAGGATGCTACATCTAGTTCTCTTTGTCTGAGATTTTTCCTCTTCATATGCAATTGGATATCATAGTCCTCAGGTAGATAGTTTTCCTTTACTTTAGCCACCATTATTTTCCAATTTCCTATTGGCTTCTTGCCTTCCTTCTCTCTTTCTTCTTGCAAGAACTTCCACCAAGTTAATGCTTGTCCTCTTAACCTTGATTTGGCTATCTTCACCTTTTGTGCCTCTATAATCCCATCACATTCAAAGTGATTCTCCATTCCCTCAATCCATTCCATAACTAATTCTACATCCATTCTTCCTGTGAAAATAGGGATGCCTTCTAGTGCCTTGCCACTTAATGCCTTCAATGCTTTGAGGAAGGGTTCCTTTGCTAATGGAGGGTCAGGTTCTGGTTCTATGTCTTCCTCAATTTGGTCCTTACCCTTGTCTTTGTCCCTTGCTAACTGCACTTTCATCTTGCCTGCAGTCTCTACAACCTCTTCTAGTTTGTGCTTCATTTCTTCCACAATTACTTCAAGATGTTTGTTCTTTTCTTATTGCTCTATTAGATCTCTAGCCAATTTTTCATTAGTCACCATGGTGCTTTCTCCGATGGATTCACTTATCTCTCACATTCACTTCTCAATTCGTATGCCTTTTTATGGCTTTGATACCAATTTGGTGGGGAGTGCTATCTCTCAAGAGCTTATTTTCTCTTCCTAAGACCTATTATTTGGTCTTGCTAGGGTATTCTTCACTACCCTACTCAGAGGTCACTCCTAAGACCCCTATCTCCTTATAGAACTCTCCACCAAGTTCAAATGCTCACCTTTGCTCTCAAATCACCATGAGCTTCCATGGGCTCAATTTTTTTCTACAAAGTTCCCAAAATTTCTTGGGACTAGGAATAGGTCTTCCAACTATTCTTTGGGTGATATTACTCCACTCTGATCCATCTTGTTGGATTCTTTCTTGTTTTGTTCATCGAATTCAAGAAAACCTTGTTTTTAGGCCTTGTAGCCTTTTTGGTCAATTTGGCTTCCTAAAACCAGTGTTCTTGGAATAATTCCTAAACTTCCTTAACCAACCTCCAAACTCTTCATGGATTCTCTCTATAGACATCCTAGGCTTCAATATTTTCTAGGTTTGAGATCCCCTTAGTGTTCATACATAGGCCTATCACCAAACCCCTACTTTCAAGGGTTTTTAGGGTATATAACACTGTCCGATTTCTTTAGCTTATTTGAGTGCTCTAATGGCCTCCTCTGCACTTTTCCTTGTACACACATGTCCAAGAAACATAACCCTACACCCCTACACCACGAATTGGAACACGCCAATCCATTTAGCAGGTCTTCTTGTTGCTGTTCTATCCAAGCAACTAGCCAGAATGCCTTTGCACCCGCCTAGAGCTTCATGGTTACATCAACTCCCCTACACACAAAGAATCCTAAAGCTATATTTACACTATGTACACAGTCCCCTACTTGATTCCAAGTGGCCATGGAAGCTTTTCCATGGGAATTCAAGTGGGGATCATTATTTACAAAGCTGTCCTTGAATCGGGCAATGAAACAAAGAAACAAAAGAACTTGCAAAACCTTAACCAGTAGAACCAAATGACTAAACCAATGCTGAACAAATTAGGTATAGATCACAAATTAAAGATTAACTGCATTAGTTCAGTCCTTTCAATCCATTAAATGACTAGATGAAGGCTCTATTTCAGAAACACAGTAAAAAAACTTGTTCTTTCCAAGCCTCAATCTCTTCTCCCCAAATCTCAGTTCGTACAATAGCTTTCCCACTTGTCATATTAGGGTTTTTTTAACCTTATATACCTTATTCCCACATTTTAGGACCCTTAGGGTCGGGCTTAGAACATTATTAATGCCATTTTCCAACTTTTAGGACAAAATTTCAAGACAACCTTGTCAAGATTTGCCTAATCTCCTCATTAAGATTTTTCCACACTTCAAGGCTCTGAACTAACCTAACTTTGCCACAACACACACATCAAATCAACCTCGGGACTTTATCAATTAGTCCTTATTACCTTGGTCATTGGCTAGAACCACCTACAAGCCAAAACTTGCCAAGATCTTTCCAAAGACCTTAAGGTGCTCCTGCAACATGTATGCCCTAGGAATCATGATCCTAAGGGTTTTATTTCTCAAATGAAGGCCAAGCATCAGACTGGAAATTTTTTCCACAATTTCTATTTTCCTGAAGATATTATCAGGAACATTTTTGATCTAGAGATTTAGGAAGAGAGAAAGGCAATGCACATTTCCTTTACCAAGATTGTGAAAAAGATGCAAGAAAGGATACCTGGTTTCAATCCCATACGAAATATTAGTGATGAGCTGAGTTGGGCGATGTATGCCATTGAAAATTTTGAGAGTTTGGTGGGGATTCTAAAGGATGAATGGGTTATGGAAGAAAGGGGAAAATCAAAAAATATTGAGGAGTACCTTGAAATAAGGTTGGAGGAGGGGCCTACTTATTAGCCCCCGAAGAAGATAAAGGTTTTTTCTAGGAAAAGGGGAAGCTGGGCTAGAGAAGTTGCTAAAAATGTTGCACCATCTTCTTTAGGGTAGTCATTGCCAAATATTATTGATCTGGATTCCCCTCTGAGGATTTCTGACTAGACATGTCCATCATCACCAAAGAGATAAAAAATTGAAAGAACAAAGGTGGTTGATTGTGATGGTGATGAGGATGAAGATATTATTGGGACTCCTAATGAAATGCATCAGGGAATGACATATTTAGCACTCGACACTGCACCAAGTTCTGGGGAAGCTTCTTTGAGGTTGGGAAAAGATGAAATAAGGGGAATAAAAAATAATGATGACCTAAGGACGGAGGCCTGGAGAGAGTTCAAGATGGATGAATCTTTTATCCAGACCAATGCTTTTAAAGATTTTTTATGGAGGGCACATATATCATTATATGCTGAGAGGGTGGCTCAAGAAATAAGTTTGCACCCTAAGCTCCTAGAGAAAGTAATTTAGTCCAAAGTAAGGTTGTAGATGAAGGAAAGATTCAAAGAAATAACACCAGAGCAGGGCCGAGAATTGGTACAAAAGAGTGGACTATTTTTACTTATTGAATGGGATATTGCTGATGCTGTGGTGTTCGATACAATAAGAAGGGCCAATAGGCCACTTCTTGCAACCGATGAAGAAGCTGCACTGACACTTAAAGGATCAGACTTTAGTGAAGATTGGGATGCTTTGGTCATTTGGTCTTTGTCCATTGGATCCAAGAAACCAGTAGTTGTAGAACCATTTGATTTCAGTGGTCACCTAGTTGTAAGAAGAGTTGCTGATACCCACACATTGAAGGTTGTTGATATGGTAGTAAATGTTGCCAAATTCACCAAGGCAATTGTTGAGGATTTGACCAAGGACCGGGACATTTTGAGAGGCCAATACAATGGCATTATTATTGAATATAATAATTGTCAAAAAGGGGTTTTAGAGTTAGAAATTAAATTGGCCTTATTGAAGCAACAGATGGATACATTGAGGTCTCAAGGGGAGGCTAGTTCTAGCCGCACTATCTCTGACCCACCAGTGGAGCAATCTCAACCCTCTTCACAAGGTCAGTCATTATCTATTGTTCCATATAATATGGGACATGTGCCTATTGCAATTGAAAGGGATATCAACCCAAGAGAAGGACTCTCTAGGGAGAAATTAATTTATCATGTTGAGGAATATAAGGATAGGGTATAACAAATATGAGAATCAGCAGGGAGGAGCAATTCAATGATTGTGGAAACTATTTTGAAACACTTAAACAGGAAGGTCTAGAGGAAATTAAATAGTGTTCATACAAACTATGCTCTAATGTTGCAAGCACTTAGAATGTTCCCAAGAGATAGAGAGTTGGCCACCCCATTGTTGAACAAAGGGAGCCCTAGAATTGAGAAACTGAGATTCATGGTAGTAGGGGCAAAACAACATGGGGATAAGTATCCTATGGTCATATCTACTTATTAGTTTTTCAAGGGAGTCATGGAGAGATGGTTTTAGGGGTATGCTGTCCCTATGGAGTTAAATATTAAAGGGTTAAAGGCCATATATGATAGAGTGGATTTAACTCCATTTCCACACATTCTGCATAGTCAAGACGAGGTGAAGCCTTTGCAGGTTTGGAAAGATCAGATGAATAATATAATGATTGCTCAGACACATGAGATATGCAAAAATGATGACATTGGCATGTTGGAGAATAGACTTGAAATACTTTCATTTGTCATTAGTTTCTTAGCAAACTTTGATAAAAAGGCCACGTCAGTAATGGTGAAATATGCACCCTATCAAGATAAGGTTGATCAGGTTGTGGCTTTTAAGTGGCCGTCTGAGGAAGATTTTGAATTATGGAAAAAGCTGTTCACTAATGAGTTTGAATTATGAGTGTTATAGTTGAGAAGTGCAAATTGGTCATGTATAATACAAATCTGGCCTTAGAAGTTATATTTAAAAATATGCACATTCCTTTCGATTTCAAGTGCAAGGTGCTGAGGTGGAATAAAGTACTATAACAGTTAAAGATGCCTTTGGTGTGAAATGAGTGGCCCTTTGAGGGATGGTTTCTCTTCTTCCATATCAATTAATGATTATTCTTGTCTTATTCTTTTCCTTTTCATTCGCATGATGTAAATGTAACTGATTTAGGGATTAGTTGTCCAATGAAAAATGGACATGTGTACTCTCCGACCTGAAGCTTGTTTGCTCCCTTGTTTTATAAAAGGGAATTCTGGGCTGTGAAAGGAGATCGACTAAAATATCTGAGATATGAGAAATAAGTTTGGTGATATAGAGAGTATTAATGTAAGTCCGGGTTTTAAGATTTTAAGTTCGATAAGAGAACTTTGTCAATTATGGGGTTCTTATGCATGTTTGTGTTAAACAAGTGACTATTTTGAGTCTGTTTTCTCTCCCGTTGTCATACATTGCATGGATTATTAATGAAATATTGGTCCAAGATAATTTTCATTGATGTTCATTTGTTCTTTACTGTGAATTATGTTTAACGATAGCTCTAGTTCAAAGGATGAGTTAAATGCTTCAGTTAATCAGTAAGTTCATGCTAGCTAACAATAGGATTCATAAAGAAGTAATAGACTTAGATATAGATATATGGATTGTAATGCGATTTATATGGATCATACTTGTTTAAGATGAAAATTTCCTTGTAGTTCAGTTTTCTCATTTGAATTCGTGCTTTAGGATATGGCATTGGAACTCTGATCATGGTTTTTATTCTCTCACGTCTTGTGTTATGACTTCAGGTCATTTTATTCTATTATTTCCTATCAATCTACTTTAATTGTGCTTTGCGATTTTGTACTAACTGGACCCGAGCCTTTTCAAGGAATAGCCAATTTCTTGAAGGATTTAATCCTTTTAGTGTAAATGGGGAATATATCTGTTGTTTATCAATGTGAACAATGAATTGTTTAATGTTGTATGTTAAGAGAATATTTTAGGAAATACCCTTCTGGGTCTTACAGAGCCCGAAGTGTAGGAGAATTAGCCTTTTCGCTTTTTCTCATCGAGTTGGCCAAATTCTTCCTAGAATTTTATCATTGAACATGGAAAGTTCATAGAAGCTCTTGGGAAGTCCACTTGGGTTGTAGTAAAAAAAAAACACCAACACAACAATAGGATCAAGCACAACATTTAGGTCCCCTAGACCTAGAAGATATGGAAGAAAAAATTCTGGTATTCTGAAATGAATAGATAAGAGTGTTAAGAGCATGTGCAATAGAAGAATCAAGGACAAAAACTAGGTCCCACAGACCTAGATGATTTGGAAGAACAACTTCCACTATTCCCCCCGGTATTTAATAGCCATTTGGATGAGTTTCCACCTCCAATAGACCAAATAGAACGAAGAGAAATTCTCCGGTTATTGAAGAATCTAAGGTGGAAGAGGTCACAAGGCTTGGAAAGAGAACAAAGACTATTTCGGCCCAGTTTCTATTGCTGCTAAATCAAGAAGGAAGAAAGAGAAATATAGAAGAGAAAAAGACTTGAGTGTATAGTTAGAAGAAGAAGAAGAAGAGGAGGAGGATAAGGATTCCCCTTTGATCATGAAAATAAAAGGAATAGTTTCAATGAATTAGAGGATAATTAGTTTTGATACTTTAGAAGAAGAGGAAGTTGAAAAAGAAAAAGAAACCTTTCAGGTACATGTACACAAGAAGGTGAAGGAAATGAAGAAAAATAAGTTAGATACAATAGAACTAGAGAAGAAAAAGAAGCAAAAAAAGAAGACATCTTTGGAAAGATAGCTCAATCCAATGAAGTTGCACTCATTATTTAAAGGTATGTTGCATGATGAGATGCTGAAAGAAACTATTACATTATATAGAAAGGAGAATGAGGGGAACAAAGCCATATTAATATAAGCCATTATCAAATTCATTATTACAATTGAGGTTGATATGGAGAACATTAGGAAGAGAGTTCCTGATGATGTATGAAAAATATTAATGGAGAGAAGAGAAGAAAATGAAAGGGAAGATAAGCTCAAGAAAAATGCTCTGGAGAAAATTGGTTTCTCCTTATTTGATGTTGAAAAGGACACTTTGGCCCAAGTACTTAATGAATAATTAAGAAGAAAGAGAAGGGCCCTACTCCTAATGGGAAGAGATAAATATTAGACTGACAAAATTTGGAAGGAGACAAAATATAAGGTTACTGATATAGCCTAGAAATATGGAATGATTTATATTACATCTAGATGTAAGAACCAATATTTAGAAATGGAAGACATAGGGGCTACTAATACAAAAGAGATTATTGATAATTTTCCTCTAGATATAGATGAACCAATGTAAGAAATTGTTGAAGATGAGGATGTTACTAGGATCAAATAGGAAAATGAAAAAGATGATACCTCTATTCCTCTAGTAACTCAAAAGACAACATATCAAGGCCACCTAGAGATACTTGTTCCCCTGGTAGATAAAGAGAAGAACACTAATCAAGGTGAGAAGCATAATGATCCAAGGCATGAGAATGAAGAGAATTAGGAAGAATTGAATGATGGTGAAAAGGAAGGAGAAGGAGGTAAAAATGAAGATAAGGATCAAGGAAAGAAGGAAAAGGATAAAGGAGATAAAGATAAAGACAAAGACAAGATTTTCGGTGAGGAAGAAGAAAAAGTAGAAGAAGAAAAGTCTAATACCAAAAATAATGAAGAATATAAGAAGTATGAGGATTTACCCAAGCCCTCTAGTGAATGCTCCTCTGAGAATTATTTTGGCTTGTTGTCCAAAAAATTAAAGGCTCAACCAATTGTTTCTTCTCAATTGTTGTAGCTTCCCATGCAATAGGGTAATGTTGATCTAGATAAGATATATCTTATATAAAAGCTGCAATTGAGTGATGTGTTTAGTGCATCGGTGTGAAAATAAATATTGAAACAAATCAAAAGAGGAGTGAATTGATAGACGAGGTAGTGAAAGTGTTGCAAGAGATCATTCCAAGTACTAATGTTGACACATATTTTCCTGTGGAGGAGAACTTAAAATTGTTGTTTGATTCCTTTAAGGAATATGCCTCCAGATTGAAAAGACAAGTTGGAATAGAGGTTGAGACAAGGATTACAAAAAATAAGCTAATGGATATTATAGAAAAATGTGCATTTGTATATACAAAAGTTGGAGAATGCTTGAAGGAAGTGCTAGCTTGCGAGGAAGGTGCGAAGGCACTATTTTATATTGCATGAAGTGGCTTGAAACCAATCAAGGAATAAAATTTGAAATGGACTCAATTGAGTCTCAAATAGCTAATGCATCAAAATCCTATGATCTGACACTAGATAGAGACAATAAAACCTAGACTACTATAGTGGACTTACATGATAGATTTTTCACTTTGGAAAGTCAGAAGAAAGAGGTGATCAAACAATTGGAAAAGCTAAGGGACATGGTAAAAACAAAGCACAAACCAATTTGAAGTGCCCTTTCTAGTTCCACTAGAGTTTCAAAGATCACTTAGACCCAATTTTGTCGAAGGAGAAGAGACATTAATAGAGCTCGAGTCTCTACAAAGAATGCTTGCAACAATAAAGAAGAGCTAGGAAGATGGAAAATCTACTTGGAAATCCATTGTTTAAAAGCTTCAGGAGTCAACATCTTTGCATTGATAGTTTCTATATTTATGTGTATTTTTTAGTTTTTTATGTTTTTAGATTCTGTTGTATATATGTAGAAATTTTACGAATTTTTGGTTAGCTTCCTAAGTGGGAGCTAGTTTAGTTTATATATGTGTGGGCCAGAACCCTTTACCCTTGATGCCAAAGGAGGAGAGCTATTTGGAGAAACATTTTTATTTTGGCACATGTTTCCATCAATGAGAAAGGGGGAGATTGTTGATAGAATGAAGAAGGTTGTCATTAATGAGTTTTCATTGATGTCAACACCATATCAACACCACATGATGAATGAAAAATGTTTATAGAAAATTTAATTTTTCAAAAGGTTTTTTGGCTGTGTTTATATTGGCAGTTTGAACACACAGTTGCCTTTGGTATTTTGGTCTATGTTTGTTCACCTTTTCAGATGTACTCTTGCAGTTCTAGTATGTTGTTCATACATATTTGTCATCTTATTTCAGAATTTTAGCTCTTTTGGTTAAGTGGTTCAAGAGTTGTAACTAGTAGAAGTTTGACAGATATGGTTTAAACAATTTTCTATGTACTGGATGTTACGTAACTAGTCTGCATTCCTCCACACATTTGAGTTAGATGTTGCGGTTTTGGGAGAATGTTTATGGGCATTATTATATTATATTTTTAGTTGGTGTGACATTTTGTGGTCTATATATTTCTTCGTGTTAATCAATTGGAGTATTCTACTTTTTGGGTCTATCCTTGGCTGACCTAAGATATTTGAAGCGTTGAGAAGATTAAACACTTGATGCAAATGGAAAGAGGAATTTTTATAGGTCCATGCTGACCTATATTAATTTGATTTTGAGTGTGAAGGAAATTTTGGTTTGAATTGGGTGTCGATAAGGCATTTTTTGCATAATTTGAGGCTACATCTAATTAGGCCAACCTAATTGATTTTTGCGATGGATTTCAATATATATACAAGGTTAATTTGTGTTGAGGAAGAGAGACTATGATGAATATATGATCCAAATGCAATCAGTGATGGGAATATTGCATAATTGTGTGAGTAGGCTATGGGTATTAAATGATTGATGCGTGAAGATATAGTAGAGGAGAGACTGGTAATATGAGTTGATTGTAGTATGTGTAATGAGTTTCAAAGGAACTGAGTTCAATATAAGTTAGATGCAATTCTCTCTTTTCTCTATGAATAGTGATTTCACTTAAACAGTGAGCCTTTTTGTAATATCCTATAACTATTATAACATATTGTGAGTGAATCCTCACCATGGTTTTTCCCTTCTTGGGCTTTCCACATAAAAATCTTGGTGTTCATGCATTGTGCGTGTTATGGGTTATTTATGCTTACATTTCTTATAATTTTTAAATATGCTTTAGAAATTGAATGGTTGATAATTGGATGGTTTAGTAGAATATTGATTCACCCCCCTCTTAGTATTCTATGTGTTCAACATCAACTTCATCAAGTCTAACAACATATAATTTAATTGTCATTGGCAAATTTCTGTTTATATTTAGATTTTTTCTTTCTTTTTTATTTCCTATTAGTATAATGCCTATGTAAAATGATATAAATGAATAATTGTTAGAATAAACATGACTTCCAAACTTTAAAGGACTCATATATAATCTAAAAACTATAAATATAAATAACATATTAATCATAAACATAAAGCATATATGAAATAAATTTTAAATATTTTTGGAAAATCACATAACAAATTTTAATCACTAATGGTACAAATATTGCTTTGTGATCAATCATTAAGATGAAAAATTATTATCTTGTACATAATCATAATTATTTGTCATGGAATATTATTGCAAAAATTTATGTACAAAAGACTTTTTGAAAGGATATGAATAAATGTATATACCCATCTAAGTTAGTTTATAAAATTACACCACTAAGTTGGTGTACTAGTGTTTAATTTTGGCTATCTCACATGAGTGAAGGATGGTGTTGGAATGCAAGAGGTTGGAAGGAATTAACACCTCTATTAGGAAAGGAATAATGGGTGGTTTGCATGGTAGCATATGGTGATAAAATGCTAATAACAAGCTCATTTTCTGCAAGTCTACAATGGAGTTTACTATCTTCCTTGTGTCAGAATATGGCTTATGGAGATTGTTGGAATCTAGTGTTGTAATTAATGGAAAACTAAGTCTTTGATCTGGCCCACACTTCAGTATTTGTTTGTATCGAAAAATAGAGTAAAAAGCTAGGTATTACCGGAAGTAAGAATGAAGAACAGGGTATCCGGTTAAAGTTAAATCTATCAATCTGTATAATTCACCCGATTATCATTTTTAGTTGTGGATCTCAAAGAAAGGTATTTTTATTTTTGTACTATCTTATCCAAGAATTATCTAGGTGTGCATTCACTAGTGTACAATCTAAGAGATCTGGTGTATTGATTTTTTGGATATAAGTGCTAGAAGTTTGACTTGGTGGATATAGCTATTGCAGATGTTTAAGGAGTTATTGATTAAATGTTTTTGTGTCTGAACATGTTTACTTAGGTTGTTACCATGCTATGACCAACTATGGATGGTGCACATTAAGAATTAGTTGTGGATTTAGCCGACGGTTGGAAAGTACTTTATGTTTTATCAAAAGATGACATATGGATGTTTGAATCTTTCATTGCGGATATATAAGAGATAGATTGTATCATTTTGGTATTGAAGCGAAGTACGTTAGTGTGTGATGAAAATTCACTTATGTATGGATTTGTGATATGAATTACAAAGAAGAGTAGAGTGAAGTGTAGAATCATACAAAAGGTCCAAAATTTGATTTATGAGCTTAACCAGAATTGTAACTAGGCATGAGTAGATGCTATTACTTCAATTCTATCCTTCAGATGGTCTTAATTTGAATATTTTGTAAGAAAGTGAGCCTTCCTATTTTGAGTAGCGAGCTCTAGGAAGTGAGTCTTAATGCAAGCACATTCCCATTTTGTAAAAACTTATATTTGAGTACTCAAATTGTGGATTGACCTCCACCATGGTTTTTCTGCTAACATGGTTTCCACATAAAAATACTTGTGTTATGGTGTTGTGAATGATTACTTTGTGTGTTTTCATCTTTCCTTTGGTTTAATGGTGAAATGGATTAAATATCAGGTTAATAAAGTTAAGATTTGTAGAACACTAATTCAACCCCCCCCCCCTCTTAGTGTTCCCTTGAGTCCAACAATTGGTATCAGAGTAGTGTTCCACAAAAGAAGTTTAGCAGCTTGAGGTGCATCTTGGAATGTAATGGACTCTAGTAGTCTTCATTAGAAGATTGTGGTGACACTTGATGATCTTGATCAGTCTAAAGCAGAAGTCAAGGAATTGAAAGTGAATCTTAAGGATGTTGAGAAATTCATTCAGACATTGAAGGATCAGATTGTTAAATCCAAAGAGAAGAGAAAGGAACTCTATGATCAGATTAGGCTAAAAGAGAGCAGAAGCATGCATGATGTTCACTTGAATCAAACCTTGAAGGAAATAATTGAAGAATGTGAAAAGCTTTCTAGAGACAATGCTACGTTAAAACATGAGATGCAATCTATGGTGATGAAGCTAACTAAGGAGATTGAAGAAAGAAAGAAGAATGAGGAGAACCTTGCTCAGTCCTTAAAAGAAAATTTGATGAATGCAAAAGAGTAAATGGAGAATTCATTCAATTGAAGATTGAACTACAACAATCCAGAAACAATGAAGAAGAGATTGAAAAATAGATTGTTAGTCTCAAGGATGAACTTACTACTACAAATGAATACAAGAAGAAGTTTAAGATTAGGTCAGTTAAGCTTGATGAACTGACTAAAGGACAAAATAACATAAATGACAAGTGAGGCCTTAGATATGAGAAGGGAGAATGTTCCAGATCTGGACAAAGAAATTTTAGGCAAGGAAATCAGATGAACAAAGCAAAAAGGCATTTGGTAAGGCAACCTAATGCTCAAAAGTTTAATAGATACTCTTTTTATTGCAATATATTTGGTCATATGGCAGCTCAATGTAGAAGAAAAATAAAATCAAGTGATTCATCATTTTTATGTGAGTGTTTCAATTGTAAAAAGTTTGGTCATAAATCAATTGAATGCAAAAAAAGTGTCAAACTACTTTGTCAATAGAAGGAATGTTGAATGTTATACCTGTGGATGATTTATACATATTGCTAAACAATGCAAATCAAGAAGAAATCAATGGAATGATTGGTCTTGACAAGGAAATACTATGTGCTACAATTGCAACAAATGCAGTCACATTGCAAGATTCTATAGAAAAAAAAAGGACAGAAGAGGTCCAATATAGAAAAGCATAAATACATAGAAAGATGATAAAGATAAAGGGAAAGTGATTGCAGATGAAATAAGAGATCAGATGAAGAAAACATGGGTAAGAAAAATCGGATCTGATGTAGGAAATAGTTTTGTACCAGAACCTGCTTCCAGTAATTCCTATGAAAATTGATTTTAGGCCATTGGCCTAGGGGGAGTTTTTCAAGAAAATCATTTTTCCCCTATCCATAGCTGGTACAAGAATGCGAAAGATTATCAAAATCTATATTAATGATCTACAGATGCTTTGGAGAAAATTCACAAGGAAATTCAAGAAATCATAGGTCCACAAAATAATTTTTGTCTCGCTGTTTAAGAAATTAGGGTAACTGGAACACGTAGGGAAAAAACATTTATTACGAGAAAAGTTAGGTGTGTGAAGTTATAAAAGGACAAGTTGAAACTCTCATTTTCCACTTTACTAAAGAGAATAAGAAGAAGAGCGCTCTGCAACAAAATCTGGAAGACGTGAAGGCATTTCGACAGCGAAACTCAAATTTATCAAGTACTTCAGAAATTTTCATTCAATTCAGTGAACGACTATTAGAAACAAAACATAAATATGAAAGGAAAAATGGAACAAATAAAAGGAACAATCAATCTAGATGAATATAATAGTGAAAGTATTAGATCTGTAAGGAAGTTGTTGTTGCCTGATGAATTGAAATGGTTGAGAGAAGCTAAACACAAAATTTGGATATTTGGAATGAGTTTCCCTATCTCAAAAAGAAAGAAATCATTAAGTTCATTTTGAATAGATTGAATGACAACACTTTGATTTTGGACAAACCCTACCTCATTTCAAGTTGGAGATCTATCTAGATTAAGCAAAATTTGGGATATACCGAGAAAGAAGTCTATCTAGAATAAAGAAGTCAAAACCCTAACTAGAGTTATTGGAGATCAAAGGGCACTAATAATCTCAATAATGAAAAACTCTATGACAAGGCGTTGTGCAGTTTTTGCACACATGCCCCACTAAAGGTGGGGACCCTTTTTTTTTTTTGCCTGCCCTTTTGTTTCCTTGACCCTCTTATGTGCTTATCTTTGAAAATCTTTGGGTTTTGGTGTTCGTGCTTGCCTTGCTTTTGGGTGCCCTTTCTGTTGGAGTTCCTTTTGGTCTTGGGGTCTCGTGGTTTTCCTCTTTGGGTGGTTTTCTTTTGCCTTCTATTTTCCCCTTTGTTGTTTTGTTTGGGTCCTAAGGGTTGGTTTCTCCCCTTAGCTCCCCCTTGTCTTCTTTGTTTTCTTTTTTCTGTCGGAGGCGAAACCGGAATGGAATAGAACTTTGAACTTTTGGCAAGTTCCCGGTTCTAGTTCTGTTCCCGTTCCGGCTCCGCTTCTCGCCTTCTTCTTTTGTTGTTGCCTTGCCCATTTTTCAGCCTAAGGGTTGGTTCCCCCCCCTTTAGTAATTTTCTTGCTTCACTCCCTTCGTCGTTTCTTTTTTTTCTACTAGAGGCAGAACTAGGATGGAATCCGATTCAGATTTTTTCCAAAGATCGTGATTCGGTTTCCATTCTCATTTTAGCTCTAGCTCCTGCCTTGCTATTTTTGCTTTGCCTGTTTTGCCCTGCTGGCTGTTGGTTTCTTTTCGTATGCCTTTGGCCGAGTCGGGTGCAGAATGGATTATGACTGAGAACTTTTCTAAAGTTCCCAGTCATGATCCCGTTTCAGTTTCGGGTTCACCCCTCATTCCCTTGTTTGTTTCTTCAGCACTTTGGTTCTTTTTCCCATTTGTGTTCGGTGGAGTCGAGCGTGAAATGGATCATGACTCGTCTTGAACCCATTCTGGTTCCGGTTCTTCCCTTGCCGATGTTTTCCTTGTTCACTCGCCCTCCCCATTGTTGGTTTCTGTCGTGGTTTTGACTACTCCGGTCTCCGACTCCGGTTCCGCCTGTGCTTCTCTTTGGTGCCTGCTTCTGTTTTCATTCTTCCTCCACCGGGTGGGTTTTGGCTTTGAATCGCCTGTTCCCCTTTCCTTTCTTCCTCCACATCTACTTGTTTCTAGTGCCACTCTCGCCTGGACTACTACTTGGTTCTCTAACTTTGGAACTCTATGGAACTATTTTATGTTTTGGTGATTTATTGGGCATTGATGGTGGCTTCTTGTTTGCAGGTTGATGTGCCCATGGGCTATGGTGGAGTGTGTGTTCTTCATTAGTTGCTAGGCATGGCTTGAGGACTAGTCCCTTGCTCTTACCACGCCCCTGCACCTTCTTCAACTTTGACTCACAGTAGCGCAGTGTTACCGTGATAATACGACCTCATTCACGGGCTCTCGTAGTAGCGCAGTGACTACCGCCACATAGCGAGCCTCTGTCTTACTCATCATGGTAGTGCAGTTACCATAGCCTCTATTTGGCCTACTTGCGGTAGCGCGGTAACTTACCATGGTACTCCTGGCTGTCCATTGCTTCACCATGGTAGGGCGGTATTTTATCTTTTGTGGCTGCAATGCTGGTGCCATCCTATCGGGCTTGCGTGTGGTTTGGCTTTCTGCTCTGGGCCATTGGAACATTAGTGGCTAGTTGGTGGAATGTGATGGTTTCCTCTTGGTTGGGACCCATCTTGATCATTCATTTTTCATCTCAAGCCCGATCGGTGGCTGGTTTTTCTCTTGGATTTGGCGCATGTTTCTGTTTGCAAGTGTGGCTCGAGGATTTGTCCCTTGGTTGCATGTGATCCTAGGTTGATCTGATGGTATCCTTTTGCTGCATTCATGGCTGAACAATGAGTTATTGCGGTCTATCGTTGCCGATCTGGTTGGTGGCTATGATTTCCTGTAACCCTGGCTCTGTTTAATGCTACGAGCAGTTTTCTATAAATGTGGCATTCTACCTCTTTTGTAGGGGTTCGATCTCCATATAGTGGGTGTTGGAATCAGTAGAGACTGGTAATTAGTAGGTTAGTAGTAGGATAGCATGTTAGCAGAGTAGAGGTAGTTTTCACATCTCAAGCAAGTGTTGTAACAAATGAGAAATGTTGTTAATACGATGATGTAATACAATTTGCAAACATTGTGTCATGACTAGTGCCTCCTTTGGATTGGATAATCTTGCATGTTTCTTGTCCTATCTTTCAAATTGGTTGGAAATGTTTAGATGTAGCTTAAATTCAATTTGTAATGCTTATGATTTAATATTCAGAATGTTGCAGCGATCCTCGGTTCATATCTTGGGCAATTTCTTGATTATGGGAATGTTGTACAAGGTAAACCTGTACCTTATATTCATGTGCTTAATTCAATTGTATGTATTCATTCAGTCCCATTGAATGAGTGCCTTCAGTCTGAAAATTATTAACACCTTAGAAGATTGCACTGTTTTCTGCAAGATTGCAAGTATAGCCTGGGTCGACCAGAAATTAGTTTAAGGGATTGGTCCATTCTAGGTCTTTCATCATTTACATGATTAGTGTTAGAAGTAGTGTTAGCAATTAGAACTTCTAAAACCCTTATCTTTTGTTGTTTCTTTTATTAAATGGTTAGGAATCAAAGTTAAGGCATCACTATATCTTAAAATTTGATGAGTTTAGAGCTTCCAGCATTTGTACGTAAGACCCTTTGTGATTACCAACATATTCACATTTATCACTGAGTTTGTTCTACTGCATTTTCATGACCTAACACTCGAGAGACCTTGGGGTTATCTCTTTGTTCATAGAGATCAACCTTTCAAGAGAGATAGGATAAATTTTATTTTGTTTGAGTTGTACAGAAACATCAAACAACATGATTGGCGCTAGAAGGAGGGAAGAACAAAGACATTTTCTGGAAGGAGGATTGAACAAGGACATTGTTGGAAGCTGAATGAGAATTTATGGTGAAATTTGAGATAGGGTAGATCTCTAAATCTGAGGTACAAATTCTGAGTCCATATGGAAAAGTAGCCTTATGTTGTCCATGGTGGAGACAGGCTCCAAATTGATTTTCCTGAACTTTGTGTATCTTTGTATAAGAGATTGTGTTGCTGGAATGGTAGGGGCTTGCACTAGAATGCTTCATCAGACCAATGTAGAATCTATAATACTGGTGAGCATAATGAGTTTGAATGCTTAATCTTTGTGGGTCAAATTGAGATAGTTTTGCAAAGGGATATTTTCATGCAAAACCTACCTAAACTACTAGCCTCCATAGATTTAGAGTCTGTTGATGCTGCAGTTGAGGCATTACTGAGGTAGTCAAGCATCAGCTTGGTGGTGGTAAGTTCTTGCATGAGTTTATCTCATCTAAATGGTGTAGAGTTCATAATGCACCTCATTTAGAAGTCACTTGTCGTTCATGTGTGGATGTTATCATTAAAGCAGGAAGATATCTGGAGTGGAAAGAGAAGTCAGTCAGAGAATGTACTACAGAGGAGGCAAATTCTGGATCTGAAGAATGTGCAACAAGTATTGATCCATCCACAAATTGAGCAACATGTCAGGAAGAAGAGTCTGAAATATTTGAAGCAATGGAGGTAGCTGATAAAAATTCAAGCAAAAAACATCCTAGAGACGCTGTGGATGCTAGTTCTATAGAGGCTAACAAAGTTTCTGAAATGGAGAATGTAGTTGAGAATGAACAATAACTGGAAGATGAGGTAAGTCAAATTCCGTCTGTCCATGATGAAGGTCTAATGCACACTAAATATGATGAGTTTGTGGCAAGATTTTTGAAGGATTGATCGAGCCTAAGTTATAGAGTATTCCTTGAGGAGTTGTTGCTACCAACGAGGTGTCAGATACATGAGGACGAGCATTCTAAATTCACTTGTTTCTAGTGCCAGGCAGCCATAAAGGAGGTGGAAGAGCAAGTGCAACATACAAGGGTTGCAGGAGAAAATACATCAAACCAACCTCCAATAGAAGAATTTCAACAAGCTAATGAAGAATGTCTAGTGGAAGAGTTAATTGGCATGGGACCTGAGAAGGGCATAGCAGTAGACACTGAGGTAACCCTAGAGGGGGTGGAGCTTTTAGCTAATGTGCCCCAACCAATCATCAATTAATGTCCCATGAGGTAAGGAAAAGGAGTTGATGTTCCTGAAGGCTGGAGTTACAAGCCTGAACCAGTGCTGACAAAAGAATTCAGGGAGTTCTCTCTTTCATCTAATTCTATTCTTCCCCTGTTTATTGATGAATTAAGAATTGGAACTGTGCTTAATGATGGGATAGCTAATGAAGTCCATGCTGATAGACAAGAAAACATGAATGAGGAAACACAAACAAGAGTGCTACACCATCAGTGGAGACCTCCCGACTTCATGCACATGAATTCTTCACAATTGGGAAAGGATGAATACAATGCTCATGCCACAGGAATTCAAAATCAGGTTGTCTCCTTCCTTGCTCCTATTAATCCTCATAGCTGCACTTAATAGTTTGATTATGGGAATGATGAACAACAGACTTGCATATGGATTGACCATTATCCTAATGAGCTAGCTCAGTTGCTAATTGTTCTTGTTGAAATTGTTGAGTTTGAATGTTGCATTGTTGAGATTTATTTTGATGAGTATACAGCTGAATTTTTATTCTTGAGGAATATTACTATCACACTACTACTTATCCATACGCTGAAAAGAAAAATAGGTGTGAGTCCTAGCTCACCTTGTTTGATCATGATCCATTCTAAGTCTTTTATAGATTATTTTGTTTGAATAAATAAAGCTTTCCTTGGTGTTATTTTGCTTTATGTTGGTTTTTGTTTTCTTTAAAATATATTGCTTTAGGATTAGTTTGCTCTAGTTAGTCTAGTAGATTAGGCTTCTTTTCTACCGTCTTGTTTCTGTCTTGCTCTGGTTAGAGTGGGGTGTCTTTTGGGCTTGCTCTGCTTTCCTGTTGTTCAAGTCTTTTGGTTTTCCTTGTGTTGTTGGGGTTGGTTTTCCCAGCTGCTTTATTGTTGCCAAGGGGGTCACCCTACTTTCTTTTGGGCTTGTTGCATCTACACAACTGGTTGCTTGTCTTGGGGGGCTGATCTGGGATTTCTTTTATAAACTCTTATCATCCTTTTGGAGTCATTAAAACTAGTAGGTTTCCTTCATTTGATGTTGCATGGGATGGGAATTGGAGTCACTTGACTAAGTTAAATCCTAGAATATATTTGGGTCTTATATCTTCACACAAATCTTAAGAATTTTGAGGTTGCATGTGGTCTTTAGGAGGTTTGACTGGGTAAAAAATCTTAAATTCTGCTCCAGCGCCGTTGTGGTTCTCATCCTTGAGTGTGGGCTTCATTGCATACAAGGTGAAAATTAAAGCTTCAAAAGAAAATCTCAAAGGAGAATATATAAAAAAAAAAAAATCAAAATGAAAATAAAAAAATCAAAAAGGTTCACCTTTTCAAGGGTATCCTAGTATCTCTACCGGGGCTATGGACTCCTAGCTGGTAGTAGAGCTATGCTAGGGAGGGTCATAGTAATAACCTCACCGGGGCTATGGATGCTTGACTAGTAGTGAGGCTCTATCCAGGTTACTTTTGGAGTTAGAATCCTTAAGTAGCCCTGTCAGACTAAATTTGGTCTTTGCTGCAACTTAGGAAAGGAAAATGAATGCATATGCACACACTTTGACCCTGGTATAGGAAAGGTTTGCTTGCTTGTGATGTTTGAAACCTTGCCTAGGTGTAACCTGATGCTTGGAAAGAAACCAGAGATTCTGAGTTCATGATGATAGTTTGTCATCGAAATGCATTGGAGCATTTCCCCAGCGGAGTCGCCATTTGTTGTACAATGTTTGCACACACGTCCCACTGAAGGTGGGGACCGTTTTTTTTTTTTCCTTCCCTCTTGGTCCCTTTTGTGTCCTTAACCCTCTTATGTGCTTATCTTTGAAAATCTTGGGGTTTTGGTCTTGGTGCTTGCCTTTCTTTTGGGTTCCCTTTCTGTTGGAGTTCCTTTTGGTCTTGGGGTCTTGTGGTTGTCCTCTTTGGGTGGTTTTCTTTTGCCTTCTATTTTTCCCTTTGTTTTTTTGTTTGGGTCCTAAGGGTTGGTTTCTCCCCTTAGCTCTCCCTTGTCTTCTTTGTTTTCTTTGTTCAGTCAGAGGCGGAACCGGAATGGAATAGAACTTCAAACTTTTGGCAAGTTTTGGGTTTTGTTTCCATTCCAGTTCCAGCTCCACTTCCCACCTTCTCATTTTGTCATTGTCTTGCCCATTTTTCAGCCTCATGGTTGGTTCCCCCCCCCTTTAGTCTTTTTCTTGCTTTGCTCCCTTCGTCATTTCTTTTTGTTCTGTCGAAGGCAGAACCAGGATGGAATCCGATTTGGATTTTTTCCAAAGATCACGATCTAGTTTCCATTATCGTTCTGGCTCCGGCTCCTACCTTTCTATTTTTGCTTCACCTGTTTTGTCCTGTCGGCTGTTGGTTTCTTTTCGTATACCTCTGGCAGAGTCGGGTGCAGAATGGATCATGATTGGGAACTTTTCCAAAGTTCTGAGTCCTAATCCCATTTCGGTTCTAGGTCCGCCCCTCATTGAATTGTTCCTTTCTTCCACGCTTTGGTTCTTTTCCCCATTTGTGTTCGGCGGTGTCAGGTGTGGAATGGATCATGACTAAGTTCCCAGTCCTGATCCAGTTCTGGTTCCGGTTCCACCCCCGCCGGTGTTTTCCTTGTTTGCTCATCCTCCCCATTGTCGGTTTCTATCGTGGTTCCGCCTGCTCCAGTCTTCGGCTCCGGTTCCACCTGTGCTTCTCTTTGGTGCTTCTTTCCATTTCTGTTCCACCTCCGGCGGTTGGGTTTTGGCTTTGATTCACCTATTCCCCTTTCTTTTCTGCCTCTGCCTCCGCTTGTTTCTGGTGCTGCTCCCACCTGGACTGCTGCTTGGTTCTTTAACTTTGGAACTCTATGGAATTGTTTTATGTTTTGGTGATGTATTGGGCATTGATGGTGGCTTCTTATTTGCAGGTTGATGTGCCTGTGGGGCATGGTGGAGTGAGAATTATTCATTGGTTGTTGGGTGTGGCTTGAGGACCGGTCCCCTACTCTTACCACGCCCCCATGCCTTCTTCGACTTTGAATCGCAGTAGGGTGATGTTACCGCGATATTGCGACCACATTTAGGGGCTCTTGCTGTAGCACGGTGACTATCACCACACCGCGAGCCTCTGTCTTACTTGTCGTGGTGGTGCAGTTACAGTGGTACCACAACCTATGTTTGGCGTACCTATGGTAGCGCGATTACCATGGTACCGCGACCTCTATTTGGCCTACCTGCGGTATTGCGGTAACTTACCGTGGTACCGCTGGTTGTCTATTGCTTCACCGCGGTAGGGTGATATTTTGTCTTTTGCAACGGCGGTGGTGGTGCCATCCTATTGGGCTTGCGTGTGGTTCAGCTTTCTACTTTGGTTCATTGGGACATTAGTGGCTGGTTGGTGGGACGTGATGGTTTCCTCCTGGTTGGGACCGATCTTGATCATTCATTTTGCATCTCAAGCCCAATATATGGCTGGTTTTTCTCTTGGTTTTGGTGCTCATTTCTATTTGTGGGTGTTCATGCATGGTGGGTGTGGCTCTAGGATCTATCCCTTGGTTGCATGCGATCCCAGGTTGATCTGATGGCATCCTTTTGCTGCATTCATGGTTGAACAACAAGTTATTGCGGTCTATCGTGGCTGATCTGGTTGGTGGCTGTGATTTCTTGTAACCTTGGCTCTGTTTCATGCTACGAGCAGTTTTCTATAAATGAGGCATTTTGCCTCTTTTGTAGGGGTTCGATCTCCATATAGTGGGTGTTGGAATTAGTAGAGATTGGTAATCAGTAGGTTAGCAGTAGGATATCATGTTAGCAAAGTAGAGGTAGTTTTCACATCTCAAGCAAGTGTTGTAACAAATGAGAAATGTTGTTAATACGATGATGTAATACAAAGTGTAGACATTGTGTCATGACTGGTGCCTCCTTTGCATTGGATAATCTTGCATGTTTCTTGTTCTATCTTTCAAATTGGTTGGAAATGTTTAGATGTAGCTTAAATTTAATTTGTAATGCTTATGATTTAATATCCAAAATGTTGTAGCGATCCCTGGTTCATATCTTGGGAAGTTTCTTGATTATGGGAATGATGTACAAGGTCAACCTGTACCTTATATTCATGTTCTTAGTTCAATTGTATTTATTCATTCAGTCCCATTGAATGAGTGCCTTCAGTCAGAAAATCTTTAACACCTTAGAAGATTGCACTGTTTTCTGCAAGATTGCAGGTATAGCCTGGGTCAACCGAAAATTAGTTTAAGGGATTGGTCCATTATAGGTCTTTCATCATTTACGTGATTAGTGTTAGAAGTAGTGTTAGCAATTAGAACTTCTGAAACCCTTATCTTTTGTTGTTTCTTTTATTAAATGGTTAGGAATCAAAGTTAAGGAATCACTATATCTTAAAATCTGATGAGTTTAGAGCTTCCAACATTTGTACATAAGACCCCTTCTGATTACCAGCATATTCACATTTATCACTGAGTTTTTTTCTATTGCATTGTCATGACCTGACACCCGAGAGACCTTGGGGTTATCTCTTTGTTCATAGAGATCAACATTTCAAGAGAGATAGGATCTTTTATTATGTCTGAGTTGTTGATGTGTAGAAACAACAAACAACACAAGGTACATTGCACATGGAATATCCTACAAAATATTCTTCAGAAACAAAGAAGGTACTACTTCGGTAGGTGCGGTCTACATTTTACACAAAATGATAATAGAAAATCAAGATTTTGACCATTGTGGATTGCTGAAAGATCAATTGATGGAGAATGTGTAGTTAACAAAGATGACAGATTACCCTTTCAGGTTTGGTAATTTTGTTATATGTCTAGTAATGTAGTTTCTGAATTGTTTACTGATGAAAAATAATGTGATGTGGAAAGAAAATGAACCGGTGTGCAAAAAAATATATACACATTCTAAAATTTTGGCAAATAGTGATCAAGAATATGGAAAATTCTTTAAATATTTGCTAGGAATGTTTGATTCAGTTGTTATTTCTTTTCTGGCAAGGACACTTGAAGTTGGTTCCTCTTCCATTGAGATGGAGAGAAAGAAGAAAAGAGAAAAAGAAACTATTGTGTGTACTCCTCCGACATGCAAGATTCTAAAAATTGAAGGAAAATGAAAAGAACAGGAGATTGTGGATATACCAGATGAGGAATCTGATAAGAAAATTGAGGACACCCTAGCAAAAGAACTGGAATCAGCTGAACCAGAACAAGAAAAGGAAATTATAGAAAAAAGTGAAGAAGAAGATGACTTAACCAAAGAATAACTACTACAACTTATTCATGAGGAAGATGGGATGCAAAAAAATGCTAAATTATGGTCTATTAGACCCTCATATGATTAGGATATGATTTTGAGTGTACTGAGTGCTCATGTTGCACACAACCATATTCAATTGGAGAGTTTGCAAAAAAAATTGCCAAAATAAATGATTGAATGCATCAAGGAAACCATGGACTTTGAGTCTCAAAACAAAGAAGAAGAAGAAGTAATCTTACATGTAAAGAAGTAGTACAAAATATCACTTACCAAGTTGAAAAGGAAAATGAATGAACTGAGGCAATGCATAAGTGCAAAAAATAACATCTATAACTATTGCATCCGTTGGCCTTGTGTAGTTGGAAAATACAAAGAAAAAATGGAACAAATTGAAACAAAGTTAAATGGGATTGGACAAAGTTTTGATATGTTTTAGGATTAGGATGGTGCAAAAAGAAAAGGATTCAAGAATTACAATCTGAGCACAAAAAATTTCAATTCACTAGAAACTGGCTTGTGGACACTTTTTGGAAAGTGAAGGACTTAACTGAATGCAAATTGGAGCGGTTAATTGAGATTATGAGGAAAGGAAAAAATCTAGAGGATGCAATCACAATTCGAAAATCTCTCATAGAAATTATCAACCGGACATTTAAAAATAACATCATTGGGATTGTAGTAGAAGCTTGGAAGAATTTTGTTTCGGAGATGAATGAAAAACACAAGATAATCTTCTGACTCAAGTAGTAGTTGTTCTTTTTCAAACTTTGAAATAGTTTTTGAATTAACAAGTTTTTGGTCATATTTCAAAGGAGGAGATTGAATACGTGTTTTTCATTGATGTCAAAGGGGGAGAGAGAGCAATGAAAAATTCATCATCAATCTTAGGGGAGATATGTTTTGAAATTTTGAAGTTTGGCAGTGTACTCATATTGGTTTTGACACTTAGTCATTTTTCACTAAGTGTTGCCATCAATGCCAAATGGGGAGATTGTTGGTATATGGCTTCTAGAGATTATTGGCATATAGTGTTGTCATTGATTCCTACCTAAGTCTTTGATCCATCCTACACTTCAATATTTTTCTATACTGACAGATAGAGTAAAAAGCTAGGTATTACCAGAAGTAAGAATGAAGAATAGGGTATGTAGTTAAAGTTAAATCTGTTGATCTGTATACTTCACCGGATTATCATTTTTGGTTGTGGATCTTAGAGAAATGTATTTTTATGTTTTTACTATCTTATCCAAGAATTATCTGGGTGCGCATTCGCTGGTGTATGATGTAGGAGATCCAGTGTATTGATTTTTTGGTTATGAATACTAAACGACCGACTTGGTGGATATATCCATTGCAGATGTTTAAGGAGTAATTGCTTAAATTTTTTTGTGTTTGAACATGTTTACTTATTTCCTTACCATGCTATGGCCGACTATGGATGGTTTGCATTAAGATTTAGTTATGGATTTAGTTGATGGTTGGAAAGTACTTTTTTTATTATCAAAAGCTGACATATGGATGATTGAATCTTTGGTTGCAGATATATATAAGAGATATGTTGTATCATTTTGGTATCGAAGTGAATGAGAAGAAAAGTATGTTAGTGTGTGATGTGAAGTTCAGAAGGATTGTGATGTGAATTCACTTATGTATGGATTTGTTATGCAAATTGCAGAGCAGAGCAGAGTAGAACGAAGTACATAATCAAATAGAAGGTCTAGAATATGATCTATGAGCTTAACCAAAAATGTAACCAAGCATGAGTAGATTCTATTACTTTAGTTCAATCCTTCAGATGGTCTTAATATGAATATTTTGTAAGGAATTGATCCTTCCTATTTTGAGCAGTTAGCTCTAGGTAGTGAGCCTGAATGCAAGTGCATTCCCATTTTGTATAACTTATATTTGAGTTGTCAAATTATGGATTGACCTCCACCGCGGTTTTTTCCCTAACAAGGTTTCCATGTAAAAATACTTGTGTTATCATGTTGTGAATGATTACTTTGTGTGTTTGCATATTTCCTTTGGTTTAATGCTGAAATGGTTTAAATATGAGGTTAATAAAGTTAAGATTTGCAGAACATTGATTCACCCCCCCTCTCATTGTTTCCTTGAGTCCAACACCTTGGAGCAAAGGAGTGAAATATGGCCTTTCATGGAGCAGTGAAAGAAAATCAATTAAGGAATATATTTAACACAATAGAGGAGGAGATTCTGGAGGTGATTAAGAGAGTTCTGAGTGCTAGGTTCTTCCTCTCCACTTATTTCTATAGATTCAACACAGATGTCACTTCCATGTTCATGGCATGGATGTTGCACATGAGGGAAGATATAGAATCAGTGAGGTATTTAATGAGGTGGCTAGTGAAAGCCTAGTGGAGGCAGGCTATGGAGTATTATCTAAGCATGGTGGTGGTTGGGTGGGGGTTATGGCCTATAGGTGGCATGCTCATAGATCACCCCCTAATACAATGGGAAATGGGTGTCATTTCTAGTTTAGAGTGTGGGGGAAGGCATAGATGCTAGGATGAACAAAGTGATGGGAAACATTTCCCTACTTAAGGAACTCATAGGGGCCTATAGAATAGTGGAAATTCTAGTGGTCCTAACCCTCGCAATGCCCTTTATATTTTAGGGAGCAAGAGAAGAACAAGAGGTTGACTTTGAACGCATGGCAGAGGATAATTCGAGGATGTAGTAAAGTAGAAGTTAAAAGTTTTTAGTAAAATTTTGTAATTTTGTATGTCTCAGATGTATAGTTTATTGTTGTATTTATAGGTTTGGCCCCTTAGTGCCTACATTATATATCAAAATAATAATAATAAATGATATATTTTACTTGTAACTCCTCCATAATGGGTCCATATCCCAAGCTAGGCATCTAAAATGATCACCCAACTCATATTGGACCCACAAATAATATGCAGAATGTTTTAATACTCAATTCTCACACCAAGTTAACAAATTTATTAAAAATAGCTTTGTAGCTATCATTTCCAACTCCACCTCCTTCATGAATGTATATAAAAATTAATACGAAAATATCTGAGGAATGATAATTCAAAATCATTTCTCAATTATATCCTACGAATTTGAGGGAACTTTCCACTTGATTTTTTTGAGATTCATAAAATATGCATAGGATCACAAGGTGAATGACACCTTAATTCTAAAATTTTACCACTTGAATTAAGGGTGAGTGTAGGATCATGATGGGGCAAACAATGGTGATAAAGATAAAAAAACATTTTTACTAATCTAAAATATGAAAAATGGATATTTAACTTTGTTGGAAGCTTGAGGAGATTGTCATTGATGATGTTGTTTGGCAACATGAGCATGGATTGTATACAATGGTGTTTTACAGTGTTGTCATTGATGTCAACATTGTTTCAAATCACTTTGGGTAAATCTAACAAGTTTTTGAGGTGTTTAGGAAGATATTTTGGCAAGTTTATTTCATCCAAAAAGTTTAGTTGTGTAGAAATTTGACTAAGTGTCAAAACTGCAAGTTTAGTGTTAAAGTGCATCAGTTTTTGGGTCTAAAGAACTCCACACAAGAATTTTTTTCTCTATGATTATAACTTAATTTTTGTGGTTGTTATATGCATTCAAATCAAAGATTTCATCTTGATTGGACAAACAATTTGAGATATATGAGTAACAAAGTTCGGCCTAGCATGTTACAGTGATTTTTCAGTATAGTGTGTCTATGTGGGAGATTTCACACATCTCCATGAATGAGTCTTTGGACTTGTGATGTTAAAGTTAGGTTGATATAGGTTAGTAGATCTGTAATTCTAGATGGCATCAAGTTTTCAGGTCCACGTGTTGTGATGTGGTTGAATAGTTAAGGATTTTTAGTTTAGGCCCTATGTCGTGCTTTCCTAACATGTTTGATGTCATGTGAAGGATGAATAAGTATTGTTATCTTATGTGGGATCTATTTTAGGTCCATTCGAACCTATCTTAAATATTTTTGAGTTTTGAATTATGACACATAATATGGATAAAGTGTTTTAGAGCCGACAAGTTATATTTTGGTGTTACATCGAGTTAGATTGACCTAATTGATGTTACAATTGATGCTGATATAGATGTTGGATTTTTAAAAATATTTTGGAGAGATATATGAAACATGTATTATGTGTGATGAAAATCTAAGCATAGCAGTGCAAATTGTGTTGTGGAAGATTTAATTTGTGCGAATCAAGAGTGAGGCTGAGTATTGAATAAGAATAAGTGTGAAGATTGTTATTGTGCTTCATTGGAACTGTATTCCTACATATTGCAGATTCAATTGTAATAGTTCCAAATAGGTTGTGAGCCACCATCTCTCTTTTATTTCTCTGTGGATAGTGAGTCCTCTTGGGTAGTGAGTCCACTTATAGTGAGCATTTCTATAATATACTATAATTGATTATAATATATTTTGAGCTAACCCTCATCGTGGTTTTTCCCATTTTGGGTTCTCCACGTAAAAATATTGGTGTTCATTTGTTATGTGATGTTGTGAATCTTTTCATGCTTTATTTCCTTACTGCAATTGGATATGCATTAGTTATCGGATTTTTAATAGTTGAATGTTTTAGGAGAATACTAATTCACCCCCCCTCTTAGTATTCTAGGTGTTCAACAATTGGTATCAGAGCTTGGTTCCTTGGAAGGAACTTAACTACTTTTGGAAGGTCTTGGAGATTTAACACATGGCTGATAGAAAGTTTCCTATTCCTCCAGAAGATATTTCTGCTTTTGATTTTATAGAAGAAGATTGCATGCTTGAAAAATATGGAGAACTCAAAGTTTCTTTTGAAGATCTAAATAAAATTAAAGGTGAGAATAGAGATCTAAAGGAAAATTTCAAAGAAGTAAATGAATGCATCAAAAAATTGAGAGAGAAAATCAAGAAGTTTAGAGAAATGCATAAGGAAGCCAGTGAACAGTTGAAACAAGCAAATGAAAACATCATGAGAATAAAAGTGCAAGTTGAAGAAAATAAAAGAGTTGAGGAATGTTTGAATGCAATGGTGAAAAGAAAATATGATGAGTGAACAAGGATTAAACAAGAAGTGGTTAGCCTAAGATCAAATCTCGAGAAAGCAAGAAGTCATGAAGATAAATTCAAGATGAGATCTACAATTCTTACTGAGTTGATTACAAGTCAGAAAGAATCCAAAAATAAAGATGGTTTAAGACTTGAAATAGGTAAAAGCTCAAAAGCAGATCAGTCACCTATTGTAGAAAAGAAGATCAATGAACCAGAGAAGACTAAAGATACGAAGAACAATGGAAAGATTTGGAATCAAATAAATTAATCTAGGAGACATTTGATCAAACAACCAAATTCTCAAAGGTACCCATCTTTCAATGGTTTTTGTTACACTTGTAATAAATTAGGACATAGAGCAATGAAATGTAGTAGAATAAATCAAAATGTTTCACCCTTTATTGTTCAATGTATTACATGTAAGAAATTTGGACATGGAGCAAGTGAATGCAGAAGGAAAATGATGAATGCTTATAACAATGGTAGAATGATTCAAAATTTCAATGGTTACTATTATACATGCTATGGATTAGGTAAAAAAGTTAATCAATGTAGATTTAGAATGAATGGAAGGAATATTGTTCAAAATAATGTTGTATGCCATAATTGTAGTAGATATGGACATATTGCTAAGTTTTTCATAAGAAAAAATACAAGGAAAGATAATCCTATAAAGAGGAATGAACCAGTCAAAAAGGTTGATTTAATTGAAGTAAAGAAGGGAAAGGAAAAGATTTAGAGAAAGAAGGAAGAGATAGATGACAACCTAGAGAATCTGTACCATCCTTTGGTGCAAATGTTTCCTCTAGAAACTAAGCCAAGAGCTAAAGCTTAGGGGGATCTTTAATGGATATCTTTTATCCCCTACTAGAAAACAGGTGTTGAGGCTGAAACACAAAGATATGAAATGAAGATCAATATTCTTTATCTAGTGGTGAAGATTGTGGAAGAAAATATTTCAACGTGGGAATTTGTGGAACTTCGAAAGTTGAATGTGGATACAATTGAAGTTTTACCATATTTTTGTGTTGAAGCATTCAATGCAAAACTAGATCAAATTGAGAGGTTATAAGAAAATTTACTAAGGAAAATTCATTTCACACAAGCATTCAAAGAGGAGCAAAGCTATGAGAAGAAAATTTGAAGTGCATAAAGCGATTTGAAATGTAGAGCACCAAAACCCTAGTTCGGTGAATGAAGTAAAAAGGCACTTCATGAATCTTGTGTGACCTATTTTTTTATAAATCTTTGTTTGAAATTAGTTTAGTTATACATTGTAATGGCTACACCTAAAGTGATAGAGATCATGGAGAAACCACAACCCAAGTTTAAACATTACCCTAAAAAATCCATAGAAGATGACTTGCTAGGTGTATTCTCGCACATTCTATATGGGGATTTATTGACAGAGGATATTAGGGCATACATTCATGGAAAAATGGAAGAGAATTTCCCCAAAAAGATAAGTGATGTTTGGAAAAATGAATTAATTGGTGAGGATTTCACCCTAAAAATAGAATATAAAACCCTAGTTGAGAAGAAACTAGATGTGTGATAATGGTTCCCCCATTTCTTCTATGACTTCAAGTGGACTAGAATGGCCTTGAGTAGAGTTCATGATAAGTTTGACTGGACTCATATGCCTCACATGATTACGAAGGAAGTGATAAGATAGGTCATTTATTTATGCTCCATCGGACCTATCCCCATTCTAAAGGTTTTTAAAAATAAAGAGGTGATGGAGAAAATAGGTGCAATATTTGATCAGAGATCTCTTGCTATTAATCCTATTAGAAATCCAGTAGTTTGGTATGCTGCTATGGTTATTGGCTACAAAATTTATTACACCAATAGGAATAAATTTGTTTCTACCACCACAATCCTTGTGGTGGATGAGATGGTAGAGAATGGTGCAGACTATGACCTCTATGAGTTGCGAAGGGAACAATTAATAAAGAACCTAAAGTAGACCAAGGAGAAGAAGTATGTATTTAATTATGGTACATTGGTTATTTTTTTACTTTTCTCCTTTTTGAATGAGGTACCCATAGTTTGAAAGGTAAATTGGGTAAATGGAAGGCCTATGACACACCAAATCACAAATTACATGAGGAGCCTTTGAGATGTGAATGCAAAAGATGATGCCCTTACTACTTTCTTCATAGTATTTCAGAAGATAATGCATGAGAGAGATAATTCTTAGAAGTATTGTAGAAAAATACAAAAATGATATCACATTCCTAGTTTTGATAGATCATTGTATTACTGAGGTAGTGGAATTGAGATCAATTTGGGTTCCTAAGTTAGGTTATGAGGTTATAGAGGCAGATCTTAATGACTATGTAGATATTCTATTTAAAATCCCTAAGGAAACTACAAAGCCAAGATACAATACTTTTGAAGAAAAAACCATGAAATTCCATATGAAACAAAAAGAGCCATAGATCAGGAAGAGTGTTGATGCCATAGTTGATATATATGCACATGAGTGTGGAATTTCAAAGGAGAAAGTGTGGTATATTAGAGAGAGAGCCCATGAAGATATGGGTGTTGAAGTGGATTCAGGTAGCTCAAGGAGATCATGTAGAACAACTACCACTCCACCATCTATACAAAATTCCTTTGAGGCTTTACTTGCTATAGGAGAGAAAATAAAATCTACCACCAGTCATCCAATAAGGGAGAAATTACCTCTAGTTGTGCATGCCACCAAGCCAGAGAAGAAGAAAAATACTACCGTTGCACCTCCTACTGCACCAAAAAAGATAAGAATGAAAAAAGGGCTACAAGAGAGAAAGATACTAGAATAAATTTTTCTAATGAAGAAGAAGAATGGGAAGAAGGACCACAACTAGTCCATAGAAGTAGAACTGAGGCTTCACAAGGTGAAGCTGGTACAAAGAGGAAGAGGTTTGATGTAATTGATACTGAGAGTGAAGAGGAGATTGAAAAGGAAAAGGAGGGATTCGTAATCCATATGAGAGAAAATAAGAAGGAATTTGCAAAGAAAGGTGCTTTAAAGAAGAAGAAAGAAAAGGAGACAAGTTAGAAGAAGTCTCCTGTGAAAAGAAAAAAGAAGAAACAATCTGATCTGGTAAGGCTCACTCCCCAATGAAACTCGAGACACTATTTAATAACATTTTTCAAAATGAAATGTTGAAGGAGATAGCTACTTTGTATAAAGATTCAGATGAGGTGGAAAAGGCCACCATCATTGAGGCCATAATAAAATATATTGTTGTGCTTGAAGCTACGGTACAAAATATCAAGAAGTATATTCTTGATGATGATTTATGAAATATTTTGTTAAAAAGGAGACAAGCAAAAATACAAGAGAATGAAATGATAAAAGATGAAGCCTTGGAAAGAGTTGGTGCTCCAATTTTTGAAGATGACAGAGCCACATTGGTTAGTATATATGATAAGGAGATGAGAACCAAACAAAGAGTTAGAATCCTTATGGGAAAGGACAAAGGTGATCTAGAGAGAGTTAGAAAAGAGATCAATGTGCAGAAGTTAGGACTGACTCTGGTGATTGAAGAAGAAATCAATGTTGAAATCAGTGCTCCATAATAGAATGCAGAGGAGGAAGTGAAACCGGATGATGTTCAACATGAGCATGTCACTAACAATGAAGCCACATAAGATGACACTCCTCTGAAAGTGGAGGACATGGAAAAAGAAAATGATGAAGATATAATGATCGAAGAATACATTGCAAAGGAAACTATTAATCCTTCTCCAATAGAAAAAGATGTTACTCCTCGTCTAATACAAAATGATGAAACTTCTTTCATAAAAAAAATAAAAATTAATAAGGATGACAATATAGATGTAGAAGTAGATCAAGAAAATAAATATGAAGTGAAAATAGATGAGGATAAAGAAGAATAGGATAAAGAGGAAGATGAAGACAAAAATAAGGTTGTATTTGGAGATTACAAAAAGGATGACACAGTTGACTATGCAAAGGTTGTAGAGGATAAGGTAAAGGCCATAAAAGCAATAAAGATTCTTGGTGAATCTCTTGATTCCTCCAAAAATTCTTTGAAGAACGTATTGAAAATACAACCTAGATTTCAACTAGTCGTGTCTTCACAGTTGTTGTAGTTGTCGATGCAATAAGGAATTGTTGATTTGAACAAGATCTCTCCTATTCACAAGTTACAACTAGGAGACATGTTACATGCATCCACAAGGAAAGAGATCATAGAAAATCATCAAAAGAGGAGAGTTAATGGATGAGGCAATCAAAGCTTTTTAGAAGATCATACTGAGATCAAATTTCAACACCACTTTGTTCGATATGGAAAATTTTAAATTGCTAATTGATTCCTTTAAGTCTTATGCATCTAGATTAAAGGAAGAAGCTGAGAAAGAAGAGAAAATAATGAATGACAAAAGGATGATGGAAATAACGGAGAAATGTGCCTTCATATATAAGATTGTTTTTGAGTTATTGAAGGATTTTGAAGGGTGTGTCGATGAGGCTAAGGTATTATTGGAGTATGGCATGAAGTGGCTTAGAGCTACATAGAGCATAAAGAGGGAGATGGAT
Organism: Sequoiadendron giganteum; assembly: GCA_007115665.2. NCBI lineage: Eukaryota > Viridiplantae > Streptophyta > Pinopsida > Cupressales > Cupressaceae > Sequoiadendron > Sequoiadendron giganteum. The sequence goes on along the minus strand of CM021105.1, from coordinate 215,848,974 downwards.
TCTATTGAGTCTCAGATTAATTCCATCTCCAATACATATGACTCGACAATTGACCTCATTGGTATAAAAAGGAGCAAGATTGAAGATCTTCACAATCAATTATTCCAGCTACAGGCACAAAAAGAGTTTATTATTCTACAATTTGGAGAGGTAAGGGATCTAGTCAATCCCAAACTTACAATTGTTTCTAGAGCTCTTCTCAATTTTGGTAAAGCCAAGAAGATGAATATGGTACCTACTACTCTAGAAGAGGGAGAAGAACTTCTATTGGAGCTTGAAATGTAGAACAAGATGCTTGCAGAGGCTAAGTATGAAGGGAAGATAGAAAGAAGGCTTGGGAAGATCAGTTAAAGAATCTACAAGTGTCAACCACCTCTAGTTGACTCATTGTTTATGTTTCTATGCATTTTTCGTATTTGAATTCAGATTATTTGTATATATGTGGACCTTATATATATATTTTCAAGTATATTTTTGAGATTTTTCTCTGGTCTGTGACTTAGACTGAGTCAATTCGTTACTTTCAAACTGTAAATATGATTCAGGGGGAGTTCCAATAAGATTAATAATAGTTTTGTATAGGTGCCCTTTTCCATTGATGTCAAAGGGGGGGAATTTTTGGAGTTTTTTTCATTGTCGCCATCAATGGCAAAGGGGGAGATCTTTGGAAGCTAAAGGAGATTGTCATTGATGATGTTGTTTGGCAACACAAACATGTATTATATACAATGGTATATTACAACATTGTTATTGATGTCATCATTTTTGTGGATCACTTTGGGTAAATCTAATAGGTTTTTAAGGTGTTTAGGAAGACATTTTGGTAAGTTGATTTGGTCTGAAAAGTTTAGTTGTGTAGAAATTTGACTAAGTGTCAAAACTGCTAGTTCGGTGTTACAGTGCATCCATTTTTGGGTTCGCACCGCTCCACACAAGAAATTTTTTGTATGCTCTTCTAACCTAATTTTCATGGTTGTTAGGTACATTCAAATCCAAGATTCATCTTGTTTGGATAAATAGTTTGAGAGATATGAGTAATAGAGTTCAACCTAGCATGTTATAGTGATTTTTCTATATAGTATGTTTGTGTGGGAGATTATACACATCTCCATGAATGAATCTTTGACCTTACGATGTTAATGTTAGCTTTCCATATGTTAGAAGAGATTGAATTCTAGATGGCATCAAGTTTCGAGGTCCACGTGTCTTGATGTGGATGTATAGTTGAGGATTTTTAGTTTAGGTCCTATGTTGTGTCAACCTAACTCGTTTGATGTCATGCAAATGATGAATAAGTATTTGTATCTTATGTGGGATCTATTTTAGATTCATGCCAACCTATCTTAAAAAAAATTAAATTTTGATTTATGGCATGTAATATGGATGTGTAGACATGGAAATCATACCAACACACTTGATCCTAATTACTAATATCGTTTCATCCTTAATCACCTTCACAACTTGTCATCACCTTTCATCCCTTAATTGAATAAATCATTATTTATCTGATTAAGTCATTCCGCCTTGTTGATTAAATTAATCAATTTTATTTAATTAACCCTATTTCTCTATTTAACTAAATATTTCATTATATTTAATTAAAATCTCTAAGGTCATCCTATTAAATTGAGTAAATTAAACTTTATTTAATTTAATCTAACATCATCCCCTTTTAGTTAAATAAATCAAAATCTTTATTTAATTAAAACCTAAACCATTTTCTTCTCAACCTTGATTTAAGTAAAATCACATAATCTAAATCAAAATTATCACATCATCTGATCTCTTATTAAATTGATCAACTCTTGATTAGTTTAATCAAAATATCTTAATTTCTCTAGATTTTTCCACTTGCACATGAAAATACATTTAATTGATTTATTAAATCAACATTTTTTCTCAACATGGCATATTTAGGGAATATTCCTCCAAATTTGAAATCTCTCCAAGTGGGTTTTTACATCCAACAAAGAATCCAATCTCCTCTTACATGTCCTTGTGCATTGAGCCAAGTGGCATTTAAGTCATTTTCTTTCCCTCTTCAACAAGTCATTTCATAAATTTGAAATTCCAATTAATATCATTTATTGGCTCATTCATCAAAATGTGCACAACCTTCCTCCATTCACATCTTGACAAGTGGAACTTGGTCATTGGATGTTGAATAATTCCACATTCATCCATTTTTCCTCTTCTTCTCTCAATCCCATCTATAAATAAGTGGCTTTCCTTCTCATTCTTCATCCACAATCCATGCAAGCTTATTATACTGGATTTCATTCACAACTTCATCCATCTTTCATAGTTTTTATCAATCTTATCTAGGGTTTGTCAAATTTGCATCAAGGAATCAAGCATCATCATGAAATCACACAAAGGAGTTGGGAAAGTGTCATTTAATACACACAAATTGGAACCAATTCCCCCATGGGATTGAGGATTTGCATGCTTAATTAGGATTTCTTTTGCTTTTCATGTTTTGTTCTTATTTTTCCTATTTTTGAGTTTTGCTAATGAATTTCATGGGGAATACTTGTTCTTACTTGCATATGAATCTAATTATGTGTTTTTTTCTCATGCTTGTGCATGTATAGGATTGGGGTTCACATTTTGGTTCTATAAAGAGGGTGAATCTCAAGTTCTAATCACGTAATTCTAGAAAATTCTGTGCTTTTGGTGCTTTTTTTCAGGTTCTAGGAAACTCAACCGCTGATTGTCAAGCAACATTATATTGCACCGCTATATTGCATCGCTTGATTTTCTAAACTCTACTACTTCTACTTTCCCACCCAATTTTTTAAAATTTAAACTTGACTGTAGACTTTCCTAATTCCAAACTATGCCGCTGGTAAACAGAGCCACAATTGCGGTCTCTATTTTACTGCCGAGCACTTCTCTCAAAAATTAGTGGCACTATATTATGCGGCTAGAGTTTCTAAACTCTGCCGCACCCACGAATTGCATCGCCGGGGTGGAGTAAAAGGGTCAAATTTGATTTTTCCTGACATGTGCTTTTTTTGTTTTTGAATTTTTGACTCCTAACCTATTTTGCTGCCTTTATATTTCTTGGTTCTTATCAGTTTTGTAGGTTGAGGCAAAGAGGGAAAAAAGAAGAATCTTTTAGTATGACATTTATTGTCTTGTTGTATTAAGTATTTTTAAACACTTTGGGATAACTTATAATCCCTTCCTAAGGATTTGATTGCCTTTATGCTTTTAGGTTCACTAAAGTTTCTTTTGGGATGTGAAAAGAACATTACAAAAGATTTCAATTTTCTAACAAAGGGTTAAAATGAAATTTAGAACAAATTCAGTAGATTTGGTTTGGGAATTAACAATTGAACAAGGAAAATTCCATATTTCATTTTGGTGCACTAAAAACAATCAAATCATTTCTTTGTGGACTTAAAATGAACAAGTGCTTCTTTGTTTTGTAATTACTTACCCAAAGTAATATCACTAAAAGGATGTATGCACTTCTCTCATGCTTTATAGCGATCTTGAGAATCAAAATTCTTTTTGGTGATTTTAAATTGTGTAAGTGATTGCCTTCACATTTTGTTTGGGATTAAAAAATTGAACCAATCTTGCGAGTGCGAGTGTGTTATATTGCGAGGGTTCTCCCTTTATTTTTCAATGAAGGTTGATCAAACTACATGATATTCTTGCCATCTTTGGTTTATCTTAGAGGGCCTGCCTGGTGGGAAAAAGTAATCACCCTAAGGAACGACCCAACCAGGAACATGCTAAAGCCAAGCGACTTACAATCGGTATACAAGTGTGGATTATCGAGGAAAGTTCAAGAATGACGAGGATTATTCTGACAAGAAGGGAAAAAATGGTCTCTCACTGCATGGATGGTCCACCACAAATGGAATGCCCGCATTAAAACCCTTGTTTTGCGAAGGCCAAAATCCTTAACTATTTGTTGGTGCAAAAGGTCATGTCCTTTGAAGCTGCCCCACGTAACATGCGGTTATGTTGTAGAAATGAAAAGTATGCCATGGGAGTTTCATGGGTGCTAATGCTTGGCTGATCTGAGAAGGGAGTGCACTGTAAGGGGGAGCCTTTGTGGTCAAGCATCTAATCATTCACATTTTATACGTGCAACTGGATTTATCCAAGTTGGAACCCAACAAATATTATCTCTTCATCCTAGGATTGTACATGTTCTTGGAATCAAAAACACCTTGCTTGGGTCTTATAACATTTGAAAAAAAATATTCACACAGATCTTCAGAATTTCAAACCATTTGGAGGAAGCAAATTCCTTTGACGAATTCAAGTGCTCTTGCTTGCCCCATCCTTAAAGGCTTCTAAGTATTTGGACATAATCACAACTTTCTCTCTCTAAATTCAACCTAGGAAACTATGCTCTTAAAACCAATATTTTCACATAATGGATCTTGTGGAGCGAAAAGGAATTGAGACATAAACAATTAGTTTGAAATTTTAATCAAGAAATTGTTTTTGGTAAAAAGAACTCATTAAGAAAAATAAAGAAACAATTGAACCCCACACATGTGTTCTTTGAAATTATTTCCCACAAAATCAAAATTCGTAAACCTAAATTCAAAAAGCTTCAAGAAACGAGGTAAGAGAAAGGTTGGTTTACAACTTCTATAAGAAAGCTTCAAGAAATGACCCTAACTTGTATGAGTTTTATTTTCAGCAAAATCCTAATCTGTTTCAAAGGTTTTCTTTTCTCACATAGAAAGTATGGCATGTTCTTCAAAACAGAGGTCTTGTAAGAAGGAGTTTTATCTAGGTCAACACTAGGATCAAAGTCATCACTCTTACCATCCCTCAACCATCAAATTCAAATCAAATCTCACCAATACAATATTGGAAACTTTGAAAACATACTCTATGCTAAACTTCTATGCAAAATCAAAATAATCTATTTTGGTTATGTGTAGATGAATCCTTCTCCATATATTTGACCAAATTATCAATCCTTGTGAAAAAAATTACCTCTTGATAAAATCCAACATCTTGGGGTCTAGGATTTCATTATCCAAAATAACTTTGTTTGACTTAACACACTTAGTCAAATTATCCTCTTGTGTACGAGTTCACTCTAGGAAAACACAACCTCCTAGAGTTTACAAGTTCATTATCCAAATCAATCAAAATCAAATCAAATCAAGCCCTAAAGTTTAGAATCTCCTTCAAGGTTCTTCAAGATTTTTAATCATCTATATCATCCAGCTTTCATTTTCATCATCACTTTGATTCTTAATTTATCTTGGTTCTTATCTTTTTGTACCTAAAAAGAGATGAATTGATCTCTATTTTATGGTGCAAACAAGATCTCAACACAAGAAGAATATGGAAATCACCAAGGAAACATCAACTTCAAGTGATCTAAGTCAAATTGCTCCTGAAATAAATCCTTTTGGATCGAGCAATCCTCCAAGAAATTTCCCTCTACCATCACAAAATCCTCAAGAAGATGGTCAAGTAGAGGACATCACCAACAATGTCTTAGGGATGACACAAGATGAAATACTAGAGATGGTGTGAAATCCCAAAAATCATTGAATTTTCAATGCTATGATGAGTTTATACCCCTCCCAATACATGTTTGAGTTAGCAAAAGAAGGGGCTAAAATCCCTTCCGACTTTGACATAAGCACTAGTGTTGAAAAACCTCTTGGGATCATTCGCTCAACCTCATCCATGCTTTCGCTTCAAAGTGTCACTCAAGACATCCCGCAAATCATAATGTCCATTACTTCATCCTCGCTGATTGTTAACAAGGGAATCACAATGCTTCAAGAACTCCAAAAATATCCCCTTGTGAACAATCAAGGGTTGAATACTAATACCACACTGGATCAATCTATCCTAGTAAATCCATTATACCCATGTTCCTCTCACATTCCATGATTCTACCAATGCAACTTATTTTCATGCAACACCAATTTATCCTCTAGACACACAAACCTCTCTCCCTACCTCATAAGGAGAAGGTGACTTGTTCAGAGCAGGGGGAATCTTTGATCCCTCATCATTACTTTAAGGGAATGCACCGCATGTCTTTCCACCATTTCCACCTCTACCAATCATGTCTACATAATCCCTTGGTCTAGGTCTTCCTCCTTTAATCACCATCAATTAACCAAATCAAGGAAATCCCCCTATCGTGAATCAAAACATCATACCAAATCTTCCTATTGTGCCATCAATATCGCAACAACAGATGGAAACCATCCACACGACCCTTACAATCAACACATCCACTATTTCCCAAGCCTCTCAAAGTGTGGTTTCCCAGGGACCAAGCATGTCAATCATGCCATCCACAAATCAAACCTCGATCATCAACATGACTGTTCCACTCATCACAATAGTCTACACCACTCCTAATCCACCACTGAAACATAACATGAAAAATTCATTCAGCATCATGTTGCAAGCAGCTCAGAAAACTGCCCATCGAAAGGCAATCCAAAGGAAACAAGCAATGCAATTAGCTCCACAACAAGCACAATAGACACAACAAGCTACCCAAGCCCAAGCCTTACTACAACAACAAAAAGCTACTCAGGTTACACAAGTAGCTCAAGCTGCCCAAGATACACAAGCAACTCAATCTGAACAAGCTGCACAAGCCACACAAGCCGCTCAAATTGCACATGCATTCCAACAAGTGCATGCACAAGCTCAAGCCCAATTTCAAGCTCAACAAGCACAAGCACAAGCACAATACCAAGTAGAATTGTAGGCAGCCCAAAAAGAAGCATATCAACAAGCCTTGCAAGATTATCAAGTGCAACAAAAAGAGGCTCAACAACAATCCCAACAACAAGCTTTGATGGCACAACAAAAACACAACCAACAACAAGGTTTGTTGGTACAACAAAAACATGACCAACAACAAGTGTTATTGGCTCAACAATAAATGCATACATTACTTGCTCAGGAAAGCTTGCAAGAAATTCCCACCAACATCTCGCCCACCAATAAAACACCTCAAAACATGTTCACCCTACCTCTTGATCCCCAGGGCGATGTGACAACACAAATAAAAATACACTCGCAACAAGTGCTTGAATTTCAATCAGGAAAAATAATAAGGACACCCAACAATTTATGTCCTTATCCATTCAACAGGAGCTTAGCAATGGTACCATTCCCGAAGGGACTCAAAATCCCCAAATTTGATAAATATTGTGGGATAGGAAACCTTGAAGATCACATCATTGAGTTCCAGGTACATTGTATGGAATTCCCATACAACGACACATATCTAATGCGACTATTTTCTTGAAGCTTGGTTGATGCCACTATGGAATGGTTCTCTCATCTGCCTACTGGCATCAAAACATTCCAGGAAATCAAAGACACATTCCTCCAAAATTATGCATTCAAAATTTGCGTGGATGTTAGTTTGGAAGAACTTTCGGTGCTCAAACAAGGAAAGGGGGAACCATTCACCGCCTTTCTCCAATGATGGTGATCCAAGGCCAATCAAAGCAAGTGGGACATGCCAGAGGAACATCAAGTTTGTACTATCATTTCCAATCTGGACAAGACCTTGGCTTTCTATCTGAAGATGTAATGCATCACAATGTACGACCAATTGATCCCCAAGGCACTTGATATTGAACGAGATCTTGTTGCACAATGGTGCACACCTACCTATCCTAAACACCAAGATAGTTTCCCATCCACTAGCTACAATGATAAACCTCACACATGGGAAAATAAAAAGAATGTCACCAATGATGGAGTGGTCTATGCCAAGGTCATCATCAGTGCTCCAAAGAAAAATAATCAAATGCATCATCATCAATAAAAATGCAATAATCACAATAACATGCAAGCAAATGCGGTAAACCAACAAGCACCCCATAATCAAATCAATAATCTCAATAATCAAGGAGGACCACCTCAACGAAACAAGTATCCCCCCAAGTGGAAATTCATGGCCCTTGGGGATTCAATTGAATCCATCATGAAAAATTTAGTTAATGAGAACCTCACGAAGGTCCCCACTCATGATAGTTACCAAGAACCCCAGGTGAAGCCACCCTGGTATAAGGAAAATTTCCTTTGTGATTATCATAAGCTCAAGGGGCATACGACTGCCAACTACATGAAACTGAAGAATGTCATCCAAGATCTAATCGATGAAAAAATCATAAATGTAGAGAAAACAGATGGTAATCAAGATCTGAAAATATAACAACCAAGGCTATAACAAAGAGAAGAAAAAATATGGTAATTTGAACCATATGTATGATAAATTTATCACCTTCCTAGATGAATTAGTCACTATTGTCAATATCAAGGGAGCTACAACTGATTGTGGAGTCACCAAACGTAGCGGAATGGTCACCATTTTTTGAGGAATCACACCAAATAAGACCCCCACTTCCAATAAAAAATCCATCGCCAATTGTTATAATGTCCTTGACCAATTAAAAAGAACCCTTGCTCAGATCTCCATCATGGGGTTACTAAAGATATCAGCCACCCATAAAGCAATCTTTGAGGAAGCATTGGCCTCATCTACCATATTTTCCAACCTTTTTATAGAGCAATTCCAAGCTATAGTCGGTAACATCACCACTCCGAAACTCCTCACATTTTTTGATCAAGACTTTCCCTCCCAACCATATCACAATCATGCACTCCACCTATAAGTATTGGTTAAAAAAAAAAAGGTCAAAAGGGTCTTGGTGGATGGAAGTGCATGCCTCAACATTTGTTCATTAAAGCTCACAAATAATCTAGGAATCTCTGAAGATTCCATTGAAAAATGTAAAAGTATCACAATCAGGGCTTATGACGATCAAGAAAGGGTGTCTCAGGGCACTATTCAAATCCGTTTTCAAGTAGGGATAACTATTATGGAAAACACATGTCAAGTGCTTGACCTTGACCTTCCTTATAACATCCTCCTGGGGCACCCATGGATCCATGGAATGAAGGAAGTTGCATCAACCTTCCACCAATGCGTCAAGTTTTTATACTAAAACCAAGATGTCACAATCTATGGTGATCTTGAGCCTTTTTCCTTCTGCAAGAACTTGGAGGAAAAGTTCTATAAATTTCCCCAAGTCCCAAAGAATGATGAAGGCCCCTCCACTCCATTTATTGACCCAACCAACATCGCCTCCACTTCTGGGAAAAAGACACTTGCCATCCCTGAAATCTCTAACATCAAACTCACAATCCAAGATAATGGGTGTGGGGAATACAAAATGAAGAAATGAGCCATTGTAGTCGGGGAGTTACTTGAATCCCCAAGATCCCATGGAGAGCCACAACCCACCAATACAACAGGTCAAACTTTCATGACGAATCCTTCCTGATTCAGGTTTTGGGGAGATCTAGGCCGAGAAGTGGTGGATGACAGATGTATCCATTCTCCTCTATCAAGAAGAAAGGCCTATGCCTAATCTTCCCATGGATGAAAGAAGTAAAGGATTCTAAATGATGTTGGGTATGGGTTACAATAAGAATGCAAACCTGGGAAATTTACAACAATGGCTGGTTGGAACCCATCATTGTGGAAAGGCGCATGAGAAATCTTGGCCTTGGGTGTACCCCTCTGAGTGTAACCATATGTGGTAGGGGTCCCCCACTTAAAGTAGTCAGGAATCCCCCTCAATTAACGATATCCACCCTTCAACTACTATTATTTATAGGTTTTCCCTTAGATATCTTTACCTTTGATGTAACCGATGTGTGTAGTAGTGATGAGGACCCCATGACTGATTTACCTATGTTCTTTGAAGATTCCTCTCTACTCATGATTAGTACCCTATCTTTTGAGTTAGACCAACAAACTCATGAAATAAACTTGGTCTACCCCCAACTCATCGATTACAACCAACGAGGACCACCGAATCTAGACAAATTTGAAAATAATGAAGCACTCTCTAAGTTCATGGGATTGAGGGATACAATACCATGTGGATATCATAAGGCCAAGTTTGAAATCACACTGGACACTCAGGCCTATTATCGGGAGATGATTGAATCCTTCAGTCATGAAAGTGAGAAATTGAGAATAATCTCAAGGTCCTTGAGTAAAAACCACACCGTGGCACTCTCTGACCATAAAATAGTAAAAATAAAAGATGCATCCAATGGTGAAAACCTCTCTGAGGTACTAAATGATGAAGGATTGAATATTCTCTTGACTGCACTTCATCAAGAAAAATCAACAATCCTAGCAGAGCAATGTAATCCTATCAACTTGTGAATAGAGGAGCTACCACACATAACCTTCTATGTTGAATCACTTCTAATGGAAGAACAAGAACTCTTAGATGATTTAGTGAAGGAAAGAAAGGTAAATTTTGCATGGACCTATGCTGACATTCCTGGGCTTGATCCAAAGGTAGTGGTTCATCACTTGGCCGTATATCCTGAAGCAAAAATTTTGAGAGAAAAAATTAGAAAGCTGCATCCCCAAATAGACTTGCTATTCAAAATGCAATTTCAGAAGCTCTTGGATGTGGGATTCATACAATCGATTGACTATCTAGAGTGGGTGTCTAACCTAGTACCTATTTCAAAACCAACTTGGGGCTTCCACATTTGCACCGATTTCAGAGACTTAAAGAAATCATGTCCTAAGGATGACTTTCCACTCCCCAACATTGACATGATATTGGATATGGTGGCCAGGCACAAGATGCTATCACTAATGGACAGGTTTTCTGGATATAATCAAATAATGATAGAAAAGGAAGACCAACACAAGACAACGTTCACATGTCCCTGGGGGACCTATTGCTAGAAAATGATGCCATTTGGGCTAAAGAATGTAGTAGAAACTTATCAGAGAGCCATGACATTGATATATAATGACATGATCCATATGATGGTGGAAGATTATGTGGATGCCATATTGGCTAAATCAAGGAAAATATGAGACCACATATCAGCTTTGAGTTCCATTTTTGATAGTTTGGAAAAATACAAATTTTGCCTCAACCCAAAGAAGTGTGTCTTTGAAGTACAATCAGGATAGCTCCTGGGGTATATTGTGTCAATGAGAGGAATGAAGGTGATCCACGAAATGGAAGCACCTAGGACACTAAAGCAACTAAGAGGTCTATAAGGAAGGCTCCAACCTATCTGCATATTCATGGCACATTTGGCAAACCAAAAAATCCCATATTCTCATCTATTCCACAAGGGTGTAGCATACAAATGGGATGAAAAATGTGACCAATAATTTGAAAAAATCAAGGAATACCAACTCACACCACCAATTATGATGCCTCCAATTCCAAGAAAACCATTGATCGTATACATTTCAACAACAACAACCGCTCTCAGTGCTCTCTTAGCTCAACATGATGAAAATGGAAGGGAAAGAGCAATATATTACATAATCAGAACCATGGTGGGACATGAGCTAAGCTATACTCCTTTTGAAAAATATTGTCTGGCAGTTGTATTTGTAGTTCAAAAATTTAGACACTACATATTGGCTCATTAAATCAAGCTAATTGCAAAGATAGATTCTCTCAAGTACCTACTTTCTAAAACCACTCTTATAGGATGGAAAACCAAGTGGGTCATGATATTAATAGTGCATGACATTGAATATGTGGAGAGTAAGGCCATCTAGGGACAAGTAATCAAAGATCAACTAGTAGAGGCACCTATATACGCAAAAAACCCAATAATTTCAGAATTTCTTGATGAATCAATTTTCAGCCTAAGTGTAGCAGACCACTAGAAGATGTATTTTGATGGATCTCACACACAACATGGGTTAGGAGTAGGAATTTTCTTCATAACTCCCCAAGGATACTGCATACCCAAATCTTACAAGCTATCATTCCCATGTACGAATAACATATCAGAGTATGAGGCTCTCGTCATAGGCTTAAAGATTGCAAGAAAATGACAAATTATGGCTTTAAAGGTATATGGGGACTCTCAAATCATAATCAATCAAGTAGATAATGAATATCAGACAAAGGATGATAAATTTACTCCATACAAGAAGTAGGTCGAGAGCCTCAAAGAATCATCTATTGATATCACATTTGAATAGCTACCTAGAGAAAACAACAGAGCAACGAACGTAATGGCCACAATTGGATCACTCTTGGAAATACCGCACAACGTCCCAAAGCAAGAATTCCTTGTAGAGAAGCTTCTTGTACCAGCATTTGAGGTACCAGAGTCTGAATTCATGTGTGAACTCATTTGTCCTAGTGATCCCTAGTATCATAAAATTTAAAAATAATTAAGAATAGGTGTCTTTCCCATCGATATAACCCTGAACCTTAAATGAGCCTTCATCAAGTCAACCCACTTTTTAATCCTAGGAGAAACCCTTTATCATAGGAGCATTGAAGGAACCCTGTTGCATTGCCTAATTATTGAGGAAGCCCTAACTGCTTTAATTGAGTAACACAATGAAATTTGTGGATTGCACTTGAGTGGTATGACTTTGGCTAAGAAGTTGCTGAGAATTGGATACTATTAGCTCACGATGGAAAGAGATGCACATGACTTAGTCAGAAGATATTTGCACTATCAATAGCATGGGCACCTCATCCATGCACCAACTCAAGGTCTTCATCCTATTGTTACACCGTGGCCCTTTTCATAGTGGGGGCTCGATCTCATCGGTAAAATTACCCCCACCTCATCCAATGGCCATAAATTCATCATTACCTCCATGAAGTACTTTACAAAGTGGGTCGAAGCCATTCCCAGGACCTACATAACTAGAAATCAGATATCTAAGTTCATCCTGAACTACCTCATTTTCCAATACGGTGGTCCCAAGCTATTATCCCAGATAATGGGACACCTTTCAAAAACCAATATGTTCATGAATTATGTGAAAAATTCAAAATACAACATCGTTTTTCCACTCTGTGGTATCCCCAAGGCAATGGCCAAGCAGAAGCCATCAATAAAACCATCTTGAAAATCCTTAAGAAAACAGTCAATGACATTGGTCATGGCTAACATCTGTAGCTAAATCCTACCTTATGGGCCTATCACACTAGAATTTTAACACCAATAGGTGCCACCCCATTCTCACTGGTCTATGGATCATAAGCCATTCTCCCCATTGAGATCGAGTTCCCATCTCTGAGGATATCACTACAAAATCTCATTTTAGATGAAGAATACCAGGTCTCATAGCTAAATGAGCTAGAGCTACTAGATGAGTGGCGCATTGATGCCCTAAATCACCTACAAGTCTATCAGAATCACCTCAAACATAGCTAGAAAAAGAAAATTAGGAGGCAAACCTTGCAAGTCGGCGAGCTAGTACTAAAAGAGAATTAAAAGAATGTGCAAAATTTGAATAGTAAGGGAAAGTTTGAGCCCATCTAGTTGGGACCATTCATCATCACAAGAAGTTGTAAATTAGGGGCATATCAATTATCAACACCCGAAGGGGAGCCTTTGCAAGAACCCATGAATAACTGTCATCTCAAAAAGTGTTATGCCTAAATATTTCAAGGTATAGAACCAAAGAATCAAAAAATTCAGAAAATGTCCTAAAAAAATGGTCACCCTGATGAAAACTTGGTAAAGAGGCATCTTGGTGACAACAAAAAAAAGAAAAAGAAAACAAAAATCCAAAAATCCAAAAAAAAATCAGAAAAAGGATTGAAAACAGTAAAGAAAAAAATCGTCCTCTAGTGAAAACCACTTCGGTGGCACTTTGGACAAGTACCTTGGTGAAAACCTAGAAAACAAGTGTTAAGCATAAATAAAGCACTCTCCATCCACTAGGATCTTCATGGCTTATCCATTACATTCCATTACATTCCATTACATTCCATTTATCCTTCCATCATCTATCCACGTCCCTATCATAGCTTGATCTTGTGTTCGTATCATGTTCCACCATAATACTACCTGGCACATTTCTAAGATCAGTTTGTCTTGCCTTTATCAAAGTAGTCTATCGCATCACACTAGGGGCATGTTCCTGTACCTGCATCAAATTGGATTCTTGTATGTTCTTGTGATGTTCCTTAAAATAAAAAAACCTTAAATTATTCAAAAAAATCCTTCAAAAAATCAAAAAAATCCAAATCATATCAAAATCCAAAACATGTCAGAAGCCAAAAAAATGAAAAATAGAGTCATCCACCCAAACTACATTGTCTCTAAGCTTGAACGTAGGTAAGGTTGATCTTTGATAATCCCCCGAGACATTTTAGGTCAGTCCTTTAGGCGTCTGTCGCATTGGAATGGCAATCCGTTTGTCCATCTATCTCATCAGTAATCAAGTCTACGTCAGTCAAACTATGTGGTCTCTACATGTATAACATAGGCAAGGCTAATCTGTTGATTAGCTCCTGAGACCCCTAGGATAGGTCTTTAAGTTAGACTCTTTGGCATAAATCTCAAAACTACCAAAAACATTGAAAAATATTAAAATCCCAAAAACAACCTCAAAACATTTCAAAACACCAAAAACATCCAAATATTAGAAAAAACCCAAAATGGTGCACCCGTCTCATCTCGCTGTCACCCACAATAATCATCACTCATAATACATCAATTGTCATCTTCATCCTTTGGTAAGTTAATCAGGAGCAAGTCTAGCAGCTTCAAAAGTGAACACCTAATTGTCAAAGTCTCAAGTCTAGGCCAGTAAGTCAGCAAGTTAGTCAACTCAGAGTATCAATACCTTATCATGTAATCAATCTTATCATCACCTGATCACAACATGTCCTAGGATGCATCCTTCCTACAATGGACATCAACATCAGGTATCATTGTAGTTTAGTCCTGGCTAGCGGTATGAAGAACATTAGTTTGTTTTTTTACTTTATCTTTTCTTTGGATTTATCTTATTGCACTCATTACAATGACGTCTCGATGACATCTAAACATAAATATTTAGAGAGAAAGGAATGGGGCAACAATAATTATCTTTTTATTTGCTATGCTCTTTGGATATTCTTGTAAAAATATTTGGTTATGCGTGCTTTGTTTGGTTTGTAGGGAATATGTTTTAGATGTCTTGTTGACCACATACGAAGGATTTCTTTTCTATGTTTTGGTTAGAGGTGTTTAGAGTATCTGAACTACATCTTGAATAAGGTTCCATATGACAAGTGTGAACAAGAATACTCCTATCTGATTGTTGATTCAAAGTCCATCACACTAGGTACAATGCCATCCTGGTCCTTTATACCTTGATGCATCGTACCTATGTGTATTATCAAACATAAAGTAATTGGCCCTTTTAAAATCTCGACTCTTGGTAAGAAAATCAGCATCGACATTAATAATAACGAATCATTGGATCTCCTTTCTTCTATCTTCTTTCCATATTAACATGGTACCATGACAGTTAATCAGATATTGCTAATGCATCCACCCTGCATCCACAAATCATCAGCATAACACATAATGCATATCGTATCATATAGGAAAATTAATCACATCACATCATTGCATTTCATACATCATCATCTTACATTATCATCATATTAAGTTATGAAGAATAGTAGAGATTTGTTATTCTAAGCATCTTAAGAAATCATTGCATTCATGTCATTACATTCATAATAAAGCCATCACATGTTATACATCATCATTTTGCATAAGGAAAAGAAACAACAATATCATCATCACTCATAATGCATGACATGAACCATTAGGGGCATAATATAAATCATCTACATATCATAATTGCATCCATATAATCATCACCATAATATGCATAGAAAAATACAAAAGAAATGCATCCATAGTCATTGTATCACATCATACATCACATGGAATAACATAAAATAGATGCAGCTAATAACATATCATAGCACATAGAAAATTAAAATGAATGCATACATCACATCTCATTAAATTGAATCATCTCATATATATCATCAAAATATACAACTACCATGGTATAAAAATTGGATCAAGTGCGTATACATCAAAATATATGATACAATAGGGGCAATAAAAATCAGAGCCCATGAATCAAAGATGAATACAGTCTGTGATCAAGGCTAGCCTTTCTGGCTACTACCCTCTCCTACCTGCCTCTGAACATGATCCTCGAGAGGCCTCATCCTTGTCTACTGTGAGAAATTTGGAACTTGATCGACTGTTGGCACTACTATCTATAATGCTGTCAAACTGCTTCCCTGTATGCCTGAATGGAAACTATCTGACCCTAGGATGAGGAGGCCATGCTCTCAAGCTACCTACGTTGACCAATATCCTGGTCCCTCTCAGAGTGGGCCTGGTCTCTCTCAACCATAAGTGCTATAATCTGTTGTCGATCCTAGTCTCTCTCTACTGTGAAAACTTGAATCTGACCCTATAGTTGTTGAATCAGGGCATCCCTATGATCTAGCTACTCTGGTTGCTATTGTTGTGGGACCTCTCTAGGTTGATCCCGAGGAGGGGTCTAATGGGTCTCTACCCAAGGTGGTGTCTATTCTCATGGTGGTGTCTGCACCCGAGGTGGTGTACGTTGTGCCTAGTTCTGGGGTGGTATCTAATGTGGAGGTTTCCCACCTCCTCCGCTATCTCCATCACCATCTCTGTCACCATAACCTCTACCTCCTTGCCCCCATCCTCTGCCAGCTGATCTGCCTCTTAGTCTCCACCATGGGAGTATCGCACCTAGAACTGTTAATCTCAATAGGGGCTTGAATCAATCTCGATATGCCTATGTGACCCCCACATCTGCTAGACCTTGATCATATGGACATGACCTAGCCACTAGCTATCTAAAAGATTTCACTCCCTCATCTACTAGTATGGGCCGGCCCCATGAAGTCTCCCTCATAGTACAAGAAAAGATTGCCACATAATGGTCATCGGGCCTGTCCTGAATATCGCCAAACTATCTAGCCACTCTATCAGGGAGATATATCTCAATCATTGTGTACTCCCTTCCCTGCATCAATCTATCCTGGTGGGTGAAGAATAGTTGCTCAACATCGTAATACCATGGGCCTATACCAAGCCAGGGCCTCCAAATAAACTCTCTCATCTCATCGATGACTCACCGCCAATAGGCAATGCCACCTATACCTGTATGAGTGAAAGTGATCTATGCCCCGATATACCTCTAGACAATAGGATCATTTATATCCAAAAAAACTGCTATAATCTATGGACGAAGCATTGGAATCTTCTCCCATGCCTAGATATGAAGTAATGTGACCCCAGCCTTGATGGCCTTGCTTTCCAGATAAATAAACTCATGAAGATCTCAGTATAATGAGGTCAACATCACTAGCCTCCATGAAAAGCACTCCCCTTGCATGACCATCCGCTCCCATGGCAATCCCCATCCCGTACTAAAGTATTGGCTCCGCCAATCTGGTGCCACAAGACTTGATATAATCACGGCAACAATGAGCCTGTATGTGGGCACTATGCCCCAAGATCTCTCCAAATCAATCTACCACTCAAAAAAGATGATCTGGTCTAGTCTCATAACTATAAAGCATGCATCCCTCTTGACATCTACATCATAGATCACTCTCTCATAAGGAATGGGTAATCGTAGAGTGCACTAGACATCCTCGAGGGTAATAGTGGCCTCACCGATAGGAAGGTGGAAGGAGGATATCTCATTGTATCATCACTCCACTAGGGTTCTCATCATCCCTAGATGGGTCTGAACAGGATAAACATAAGCAACAAACCAAAGACCGAGAGAACCAAGCTTCTCCTAGAGAATCTCATGCATGCCCTCCAGTCTTTGTAGCACCGAGCATCTGTGCTCCCTCGAATGTAGTATCTCAAGGTCCTCCTGCACAAGAGAGGTCACTGCATCAAATTTTGGAAAAAATTGGACCCTCAAACTAACTTTCCCTTGGCCAAATAGCAATTGTGGCCCTGTTTGCAAATATGATGCAATTTGCAAACTCCAAACTGTGCCACAACAACATAGTTTGGCTGCACTTTCTGATCCTAAATTCCAAATGGGCTCATGGCGATGCTATTTGCATATGTGGCTGACTTTTCCTTGAAACCCTAATTCCTAAACTAGGCCACGATAAATCTCTTTGCACATGCTGTGCACTTATAGGCTGTACAATGCCGATTTGACATTTGCAGTGGCGCTATATAGTGTCGCTTGACTCTAAACTAATGTTGACCCTAATTAATGCATGTAAAATGATAAAATTACAAGTTAGGAAAGGGGATGACCGTTGGTGCACTCGTACTCACTCTGACACGTGCCAAGGAAGCTATCATTGCACCATATCGATAAGGACTTAGAGCTCAAAGTGCAAAAATCTTCAAAGGCTAAGTGTGAAAGTTATTTGAAAATGACCCCTTAGGGTCTATTTAAGCCTAAAAAATTAGGATTTTTGACCTTTTTTAGCCATCTAGCTAGGGTTTTAGTCCCCCGATCCCTGTTTTTCCCGATCGCGGGCCATTTTGCATCATTTTGGTGTTTTAACGCATTTGTTGGCATCCCAAAGCTTTTTTGGACTCGTCGGGCACCTTTTCCTCTTTTTTCATGAGATCACCCAAAAATCCAAATTTTCGTCCGATCTCTTAAGGGGGCAATAGACTAGCATAATTATTCTCGCTGGGGCAATAGTGGGGCATCCAAACAATCAAGATATTTTTTGAACTTTGATCACAACAGTTTATTCTTTGAACCAACGCAACAAGTGCATTGCTTCAAAGAGGGGCAAAATGTAGACATGGAAAATATACTGACACACTTGATCCTAATTACTAACATGGTTTCATCCTGAATCACCTTCACATGTTGTCATCACCTTTCATCCTTTAATTGAATAAATCATTATTTATTTGATTAAGTCATTCTTCATTGTTGATTAAATTAATCAATTTAATTTAATTAACCCTATGTCTCTATTTAATTAAATATTTTGTTATATTTAATTAAAGTCTCTAAGGTCATCCTATTAAATTGAATAAATTAAACTTTATTTAATTTAATCTAACATCATCCCCTTTTAGTTAAATAAATCAAAATCTTTATTTAATTAAAACCTAAACCATTTTCTTCTCAACCTTGATTTAAGTAAAATCATATAATCTAAATCAAAATTATCGCATCATTTGATCTCTTATTAAATTAATCAAATCTTGATTAGTTTAATCCAAATGTCTTAATTTCTCTAGATTTTTCCACTTGCACATGGAAATGCATTTAATTGATTTATTAAATCAACATTTTCTCTCAACATGGTATATTTAGGGAATATTCCTCCAAATTTGAAATCTCTCCAAGTGGGTTTGTACATCCAACAAAGCATTCAGTCTCCTCTTACATTTCCTTGTGCATTGATCCAAGTGGCATGTAAATCATTTTCTTTCTCTCTTCAACAAGTCATTTTATAAATTTAAAATTCCACCTAATATCATTTATTGGTTCATTCATCAAAATGTGCACAACCTTCCTCCATTCACATCTTGACAAGTGACACTTGGTCATTGGATGTTGAATAATCCCACATTCATCCATTTTTCCTCTTCTTCTCTCAATCCCATCTATAAATAAAACGCTTTCCTTCTCATTCTTTATCCACAATCCATGCAAGCTTATTATACTGGATTTTAGCCACAACTTCATCCATATTTCATAGTTTTTATCAATCTTATCTAAGGTTTGTCAAATTTGCATCAAGAAATAAAGCGTCATCATCAAATCACACAAAGGAGATGGGAAAGGGCTATTTCCTTTGCAAAAATTGGCACCAATCCCCCATGGGATTGAGGATTTGCATGCTTAATTAGGATTGCTTTTTCCTTTCATGTTTTGTTCTTATTTTTCCTATTTTTGAGTATTTCTAATGAATTTCATGGGTAATCCTTGTTATTACTTGCATATGAATCTAATTATGCATTTCTTTCTCATGTTTGTGTAGGTATAGGATTGGGGTTCACAAGATGAAGTGTTTTGGAGCTGATAAGTTACATTTTGGTGTTACATCGAATTAGGACGACCAAATTGATGTTACACTTGATGCCAATATAAATGTTGGATTATTTTTAGTATTTTGGAGATATAGACATGACATATATTGTGTGTGATGTGAATTTAAGCAGGTTAGTACAAATTGTATTGTGTAAGATCTAATTTGTGTGAATGAAAGGTGAGGCAGAGTGTTGAATCAGAATTAGTGTGAAGGTTGTTATTGTGCTTCATTGGAACTATATTCCTACATATTGTAGATGCAATTGTAATAGTTCAAAATAGACTATGAGCCACCATATCTCTTCTATCTTTTCTCTGTGGACAATGAGTCCACTTGTAGAGAAATTTTTTGTAATATACTATAACTGGTTATAATATATTGCGAGCTAACCCTTATCGTGGTTTTTCCCATTCTGGGTTTTCCAAGTAAAAACCTTAGTAATCATGTCTTATGTGATGTTGTGGAAATTTTCATGCTTTCTTTCCTTATTGCAGTTGAATATGCATTAGTGATTAGATGTTTAATATTTGGATGGTTTACGAGAATATTGATTCAAAACCCCCCCCCCCTCTTAATATTTTGGGTGTTCAACTGACTTTTTGTTTGGGTCAATTGAAAAATGAGTTTTTATTTGGTGAAATTTAGAGAAAAATGGATATTTGTTTAAAATAAATATTTGTTTCTTAAAAATTGATATCCATTTTATAAGTCAAAATTCTATACAATAAGAAATGGATATTCATTTCTACAAAAGAAATATCCATTTTTTCAAAAAAAAAATCTATTTTGTAAAGAATTTATTATGTACCAGACAATACCCATTTATAAGAAACATATATCTATTTGTAAGAAATGGATATCCATTTCACAAAATATTAAAAGAAAAAAAATTCTTCTCCTCTCCCAAAATGACCCATGATAGAGGAGAAGAAGGTAGGAAAATGACATTTTTTTTTTTGTAAATTTAGTTTTTAAGGTTAAAATCAGCCATAGTCTAGAACTAAGTTGGTTTTCTTCCATTTTTTCATGTTTTAAAGTTTTATGTAAATTATTCAAAAAAATTAGTATGATTTAGGTTTCATTTTTAAATTTGAGGAATTGGTTAAAAATTGTTAATTTTTAAGTTTTGAATTGTAATTAGGTAGAAATGGTTGAGGAAGGTCAAAACCTAAACCTTCTCCCACCAAACCTCGTCAGCCAAACCCTCCCTCACCAAATCCTCTTTCAGTTAAAGAACAAATCAACATAAATATTAATAAGTTAAATAACATTATAGATATATACCATCAACACCTTCGATTGTCTCCAACAACACCCACCTTAGTTTTAGAGTAATCATGCATTAGCTAATAATTAATTAATCTTTAATTGACTATTAGTCCAATTTATTCTCATGCATTTAAGCTAAACTTAGGAGTTCTTTATTCAATTAACTAAGTTTTTTTCTATGTTAACTAAAGTGGGCAATTATTAGATCATTCTATCTCATTGCATGTGATGCTAACACTTGTCCTGATCTAATCCCTTACCATTTAGGGTTGCTCCTATATAGCACTCAACCCTCATTGTATTATCACTCTAGAGATTTCTATTTTATTCTCTCAAACTCTCACCTTTGAGGACTTTTTTTTCCTTGAAGATTCTTGAGATTCATTTTGTAGCTTTTTCTTGTTGAGGAATATTGCATATATTGTTTGTAGATCTCTTACATGGAAGGTGTATTTTTTCACTGTTTGATCTTGTGGTTCATTTTTTTCACAATTCTAACACTTAGAGGGAATTGTTACCCATGTTAGAACCTTGACATGCCAACATGAGTCATTCTAGGAATGGAGAGAATCCAAGAGGAAAAAATACTCTACCTAGTATTCATATGATCACGTGAAATAATTAGACATAACCAAAGCCATATTAGCAAAATATTTTGGAAATACCAAAAATACATTACACATTGATGTTTTTAAGCCGAAATTTTCAATCAAATGGTGCAAACATGAGGGTATGAAAATAGTTATTTGGGATATTTGGTTGATGGTTTTTGATAAACCACCCAAAAACAATCATGATTTCCATCTATATTTCATCATAAACTATATGGAAAGTTTGTTTTAGGTCATCATGTCAACTATTTTGACTTGAGATATTTCCAAGGAGTAGGTAGAGTAATCCATCAGATTAGATCTAGGGAAATACAAGAAATGCAAGGTCCATATATTCTCCCTCCTATTCCTTCTCTACCTCCAATAGCACACTGAAAATTTGTTATAGATGCAAAAAACAGAGCCTCTATGTCATATACTCTTTGATTGGCCATTTGATTACTTAAAATTCTCAAACTGAATAGTTGTATGATATTGATGCTTCTAGTGGATTGATTTATATTGGTGGTCCCACCTTTTCTATGAATATTTGTGTGCCTCATCATTTCACCATGTTTAATATGTTTAGGTCCTCTCAAAGAGACTAGGAGCCACCCCTAAACACACCTAAATTGTTGGCAACACAAGGGCATACAACTAAGTGGAGGGGAGTGAATCAGTTGTCACATAAATTATAATTATTAAACTTATTCTTAGATATGATAAATAAACATGAAATAATAAACCATCACCACATCCAAAAGACACATAACACCAATATTTTTGTGTGGAAACCTTGTTAGGGGAAAAACCACGGTGGAGGTTAATCCACAAGTTTATACTCTTTTAATAGTATTATAAATGGGGAATGCACATGCATTTAGACACACTACCTAGAGATCATTGCTCAAATACAAAAGGCTTACTGCCCAAAGGAAGACACACTGTCTTACAGTCACATTCGGATTACATATGAGGATTTGAACTGATAAAGTAGCATCTACTAATGCCTGATTATAGTTTCGGTTAAGTACATAAACACTTTCTTCTGCTCACTCTTCTTCACACTTTACTTCTGCCTTCAAAAGATCTGAACTTTATTCTCACACAACTCTCACACTTCACACACCTTGCATACTCAAATGGTATAAACATTTGATCATATATATCCATAACCAAGGATAACATCAACTACATGCTGACCCAACAAAATATAAAATGTGTACAAACTGTCGGCCCAAAGCAATAAAAAATTATCAATGTGAATCAAGCAATATTAGCCAAAACATAGTAGGGACCCAAAACAACATGTCTTGAACATGAAAAACCTTAAAAAATTAGCCTCGAAGATCCACAACATGCTACAATCACCCTGTCGGCCATGAACATGAAAAACATGAACTCATAGAAGAAAATCAACAATCACGAGCACAATGATCAATGTGAACCAACAACATAGATAGAGAATGATCTAGAAACATCCAAAAGCATCATGAATCACCACAAAAGCATCCAAAACAACTCAAATTACTAGAATCACATCATCTTCTTTCAGGAACACCAAATAAAGCAACATGACAACTGTCAGAACACTAATACTCATAACTTGATCAAATATTCATGCGAACCTCTAAAATTTCCCATGGATAAACTAGATATACTTTTCAAAAAACCCTTTAATCTACAACTTCTTATCATCAATATACTAAACTTCATTGCTTCACTGACAACCTTGAACTTATTTTATTAGAATTTTCTCAATATCCTCGACGTATACAACTTTAAAGACATTAATGCCAATAGTGTTGACATCAATGACAACCTCATATCAGCAATATCCAACAATCTCCCCCTTTGGCATTGATTTCAATAGATGATGTGAAAAACGCCATCAACGAAACTTTCTCTTAACACTTTCTCTTCCTTAGATTTTGACTCTTTTCTCCATAACTCTTTCACAGTTTTTCACAAGACTCTTCTCCCCCTTTGACATCAATGACAAAGGTACAAATTATCTCTCTCCACACAATCTCTGAACCACATTTATGAACATTTGACTAATCCCCCTAAGTAACAACCACCACAACATCAATCTGGATATCAAGATATGACTATGAAATGCATGGAATGATGCAAGTCAATGCATCTTAATTATGATTAGGAGGGGTAATCACCCCTAGCTTCCCTCTGAGATACTCAAAAGTATCCTTAGGCAAGGGCTTGGTAAAGATTTCTACAACTTGTTCCTTGGTAGGCACATACTCCAATCTGACTTCCTTTTCACTCACCTTCTCTCTCAAAAAGTGAAACTTGATAGATATATGCTTGGTTTTTGAATGCAGCACCAAATTCTTAGAAATGTTAATTGCACTTTAATTATAATAGAATATAGCAATAGGTTCATCATACACAACTCTAATATCTTTCAAAATTTTGTTCATCCACAATACTTGAGTACAATTATTAGCAACAACAATATATTCTACCTCTGCAGTAGATAAAGAAATGGCATTCTTCTTCTTACTTAACCATGAAATCAACTTCTTTCCCAAGAAAAAATAAACACGACTAGTACTCTTTCTGTCATCCACATCTCCTGCCCAATCAACATAAGTAAAATCATTCAAAGTAAGGTTATCTTCTTTAGGATATTTTGGCCAAAATCAACTATCCCCTTCAAGTACCTGAAAATCCTCTTCATAGCTGTCACATGAGATTGTTTAGGACCAGATCAAAATATTGTAACAATGCATACGTCATTCATGATATCAAGTCTAGTTTGAGTCAAATAGAGCAATCCATCAATCATGGATCTGTATCTAGTCTGATTTGTCTTAGGAGAATCATCATCTTGAGTCAACTTACATCCGGTCACCATAGGTGTACCAACAGGCTTTGAATCTTCCATACCAAACTTCTTTACCAGTTCTTTCACATACTTGGACTGAGATATAAAGATTCCTTTATCTAGCTGAGTACTATACATTCCCAAAAATAATTTCATTTCTCCAATCTTAGACATCTCAAACTCACTCTACATCTCATCAACAATCTTCATGCACAAACTATAATCTCCTCAAAAAATGATATCATCAACAAAGACTTCTATAATCAAATATTTATCATGGTCAATCTTGATATACAAATTACTATCAACAATACCTTGATTAAATCCAAGCTTCAAAAAATACTTGTCCAATCTAGCATACCATGCTCATAGGGCTTGCTTAAGTCCACACAATACTTTCTTCAGCCAATAGACCATATCTCCCTAATTAGTCAATTGAAATCCATCAGGTTGCTCAATATACACTTCTTCATCCAGTTCACCATTTAGAAATGCTGACTTGACATCCATATGATAAACCTTGATGTTTTTGTAAGTAGTATAAGCAAGAAATAGTCTGACAACTTCAATCCTAGCAACAAGAGAAAAAGTTTCTTCAAAGTCAATTCCTTCCATCTGAGAATATCCTTTACATACCAGTCTTGCTTTGTTTCTAACTTAACCTTTCTCATTCAGTTTGTTTCGAAAGACCCATTTAGTTCCAATTACATTTTTCTCCTTAGGTCTAGGAGAAAGAATCCATGTATCATTCTTCTCAATTTGTAGTATCACTTCTTTCATTGCTTCCATGCAATGTTCATCTTTGCATGCTTCATTGACATTATTAGTCTCAACCTTTAAAATCAAACTGTATTCTTCTGTAATTCTTCTCCTTGTTTGAACACATTTTTTCTTATCACCTATAATTTGATCCTCTGAATGATTTATTATTACATACCTTGGAGTCTTTGGCTATTGAAATTTAGGTTCTTGTGATCTTGCTTCTGTACTTTCACTAGTTTCACCCTCTTGATTTTCCTGATTTAGAGTTTGAACTTTCTTTCCTTTATCTAAACTATCATTCTGATCGTCTAAATAATATCCAGAGGTTCTAGATGGTCTAAATATGTCTTCATTAACCTTGGAATTAACACTTTCAATTAATTTCCTCAATCTCTTATTGTAGCATCGGTAGGCTTTACTTTTAGTAGAGTACCCAAGAAAGATTCCTTCATCGTTTCTAGCATCAAACTTTCCTATATCTTTATCTCTTTTGATATAGCATTTACTTCCAAAGATTTTGAAGTATCTAATAGTAGGCTTATGACCAAACCATAACTCATAAGGAGTCTTACCAGTATCACCTTTGACATGTACCCAGTTGAGAGTGTAAATGGTACTACTCACAACTTCTCTCAAGTAGATATGATGAAAATTTCCTTCTAGCATCATAGTCCTAGTAGCTTCTTGAATTGTAATGTTCTTCCTTTCCACAACTCCATTTTTCCAAGGGGTCCACAGGGTAGATAATTATATCTTTATCCCATTCTCTTCATAGAAAGAATTAAACTCACTAGAAGTGAATTCACCACCTCTATCTGATCTTAGGCATTTAATCTTCAGACCTGTCTCTATCTCAACAATAGCCTTAAAGATCTTGAATTTCTCTGGAGCTTTATATTTTTCCCTTAAGAAAGTAACCCACATTAATCTAGAATAATCATTAATAGGTAACATGAAATACCTATCTCCTTGTAAACTTCTGATTCTAGAAGGACCACACAAGTCAGTATGCACAAGATATAATACTTCATTTGAACAATATTGTTTGCATCAGAATGAAACACTAGTTTCCTTCCCTAATTGACATTCCTTGCATATAGTATTAGTAGGTTTTATCAACATAGGAAGATCTGTCACTGCTTGGGTAGAACTTATCTTGATAATATTGTCAAAGTTTACATGATACAATCTTCTATGCCACAACCAAATTTCATCAACTTGAGAAATCAAACAACTTTTACTAGTAGTACTTAGGTGAAAGATATTACCTTTTGTTTTTGTACCAGGTGCAATCATATTTCTAGAACTCCCCAATATTTTACATTTTCCATCCTTGAATTGAAGATTATATCTCATGTCAACCATCTGTCCAACACTTAAGAGATTATGCTTCAAACCTTCCACATCTAGCACATCATCAGTATTATGCTTACCATCAAAAGAACTGTATCCTTTGCTATGGATTACACCAGCTTTGTGATTGAAAAATCTTACAACACCAACATCATACTTTTCCAATCTTATAAATTTAATTTTATCACCTGTCATGTGATGAGAGCATCCATCGTCAATCATCCATTTATCTTTTTCTTCAACTCTGGCAGCTAGAGCTTTCTCCACATTCATGCAACTAGTAAATTCAATAGGTATTGAATTATTTTCCTTCATAGTAATAAATACAAACTCATCCTCACTTAAATTCCCTTTATCAGATTCATCATCTGTCACACCTTCATCAGCAACATAATAATACTTTCTTTGGAATCTAGGCTTGTTATATCTTGTCTTAGGAACTCTTTTAGGAAACCTTGAGGAAAAATGACCTATCTTATTGCAAGAAAAAAATTTAAGAGTCAATTTCCCTTTATACTTACCTTCTCCTTTGGCTACCCTTTTGACAAGAAGTGCTTGAAGCCCATCTAGTTTTCTCTCTTCTTCTTCAATCTCTCTCATTTCTTGCTCATACTTTGACATTTTTCTAGAAGAAATTTCTCCCAAATCATATCTTTTCTTTTCTTTCCCAAAGATAGTAGCTTTGAATACATAATTTTTCTTAGGAAGAGATTCACCAAACTCACTTAACTCAAAAGTAGAAAGGTTACCAATCAACATGTATCTGGTTACATTTGTGATAGTCTCGATCTCCTCAATAGAAACAACTTTGTGTATGTATGCAGCAAGCAAGGATCTAAGCACTTTAGCAACAATCTCTCATTCTTCCAATGTTCCACTAGCACATCTAATACTACACACACATTCATTCACTCTCTGCATAAAAGAAGTGATGTTCTCATCTTCACCCATTCTCAATGTTTCACTTTCAGGCTTTGCAAATTAGAAATCATCACATGGGTATCACCTTTATACAAAGTTTCCAATTTTTCTAGATCTCATAAGTAGTCTTTAGCTCCATTACATTTGTCATCTCAGAATCAATTAGAGCACTCAACAATGCTTCCTTATCCCTAATATTGTACTCGACTTCCTTGATCTCACTTGCAGTAGAAGGACCATTCTGAGGGATGATATATATATTCTTTGTAATTGTCTAGTAAGGTTCACCAATGCATCTCAGATCATACACCATTCAAATCTTCCACAAATAATAATTTATTCCATCAAATCTCAGACTATCCCTCTTATATGTTGCCATCTTAGATCACCTCAAGTGATCAAGCTTCTCCATAGGAACCTACTCTGATACCAATTGTTGGCAACACAAGGGCAGACAACTAAGAGGGGGGGTGAATTAGTTGTCACATAAATTATACTTATTAAACTTATTCTTAGATCTAATAAATAAACATGAAAGCATAAACCATCACCACATCCAAAACAAACATAACACCAAGATTTTTGCTTGGAAACTCTGTTAGGGGAAAAACCATGGTGGATGTTAATCCACAAGTTTATACTCTATTAAAAGTATTATAAATGGGGAGTGCACATTCATTCAGGCACACTTCCTAGAGCTCACTACTCAAATACAAAAGGATTACTTCCCAAAGGAAGACACACTGTCTTACGGTCACATTCAGATTACATCTGAAGATTTGAACTAAGAAAGTAGCATCTGTTAATGCATGATTATAGTTCTGGTTAAGCACATAAACACTTTCTTCTACTCACTCTTCTTCACACTTTACTTTTTCCTTTGAAAGATCTGAGCTTGATTCGCACACCTTGCATACTTAAATGGTATAAACAATCGATCATATATATCCACAACCAAGGATAACATCAACTACATGTCAACCCAACAAAATATATAATGTGTACAAACTGTCGGCACAAATCAATAAAAAATGATCAATGCGAGTCAACCAATGTCGGAAAAAATATAGTAGGGACCCAAAACAACATGTGTTGAACATGAAAAACCTTAAAAAATTAGCCTCGAAGATCCACAACACGCTACAATCACCCTGGTGGCCATGAACATGAAAAACATGAACTCACAGAAGATAATCACTAATCACGAGCACAACGATCAATGCAAAGCAACAACACAGATAGAGTACGATATAGAAACATCCACAAGCATCATGAATCACCATAGAAGCATCCAAAAAAACTCAAATTACCAGAATCACATCATCTTCTTTCAGGAACACCAACTAAAGCAACACAACAACTATCAGATCATAGATACTCATAACTCGATCAAATCTTCATGCGAACCTCTGAAATTTCTAGTGGATAAACTATATATACTTGTCAACAAACCCTTTAATCCACAACTTTTTATCATCAATATATTGAACTAGCCATCATACTTAACTTCAGTGCTTCACTGACAACCTTCAACTTATTTTATTACAATTTTCTCAATATCCTCGACATATACAACCTTAAAGACATTAATGCCAATAGTGTTGACATCAATGACAACCTCATATCAGCAATATCCAACATAAATATGATATCCCTTGTATGAAACCTTAATGAGATGAGCCAATAGGGTCTAGAAGACAAGTGAAGGAATGAGAGGCAAGAACACATGTAGAGCCATCAGGGGTTAGAGAAGAGGAGCAAGGCCAATATTTCTTACAGGTAAAACTTAAAGTTATTTCATAGTTTATTTTATTTTAATTAATATAAAAAATATTATTACTAATGAATATAAGTGGGATAACAATTAATGCCAGAGGAGAATCTTCAAGAAGTACATCATGGTAGTCTTTTGATCATTAAATTTGGCCTAAAATTGACATTATAATTTTTTCTACATTTTTTTTTTTTTATTGCATACATTTCATTTTTTGTGTGTACTTATATATTAATTTATATCTTGATCTTATTTTACTTTTGTAGTCTACTCCAAATGTGAATGAGGTAACACCTTTGCCATTATGTTATAGTAGAACATTTGATCATCCTAAGGGACCATCATTCCATAAATGAATCTTAGAGAAACGACAAAGAGTTAAGGTAATTAAACTAAATTTAATTTAAATTGATAGTGTAGAAAGCTTATAGTTGATTGTTAATTTTAAATTTATTATAGTTATATGTATACAAACAGACTCACATTGTTATTATTTTTAATATAAGAAATTGTAGCCAATTCATCCATGATGAGTCCTTCTTAGAAAATGGTAGAAGCCTCCCTGATGGTATTTGTTTTTAGTAGATAATTTAATGTAAATATTAATCTAGTTTTTTAATTTTATATCAATTTTATTATAAATTTTATAGTCTATTTCAAAAATTAGTGATGTGGCTCATCTACCATTATGCTTTTCTAGGACTCCTAATCACCCTAAGAGACCCTCATTTACATAACATATCTAAAAGAAAAGTGTTGAGGTAATCATGAATTGAATTTTAATTTAGTTGATAGTTTGGATAAATTACTATTCAAAATAGTGATTTAGATGCTAGTTTAAAATTTCTAAATTATAGTAGATGAGTTTATATTTAATGATATAATTTATTTACCATTGAGATAATTAATCAAATTTTTGGTTTGACTTATTATTGTGCAACCAAATTTTCATCCATCAAGTGGCATGAAGTGGCTAGATTTTGATGATCTAGGTCACAAGTTTAGGATTTTCTTGAGACACAAGGTCAATTGGAAAATTAGGATTTGATACATAGATATTCAACATTTTCATTGTATGTAGATCTTGAGATGACATATGCCACATTTTTTTAATTTTTTTTGAGTTGGCATATATCTGAAATTTGTAAATATATACACAATTATTATACGCTATTTTAAATAAAAATCAATACAAAATATAATTTTTTCCTTGTGTGCATGTTTTCCTACTTCAAAAATTTAAATTTGAATGGACAATCACTTTAGAATGGTTGAGTTATGAACAATAACAAGTTATAGATTGATTTCTTTCAATCTTGCTTGCCATGATGGTAGCCATAGTTATATATAAGATTGTCTTATAATGTCATGTGACTATTTCTCTATTAAAATACCCAAATTAGTAAGAATTAATAAAAAATAAGTGTGATGACAATAATATGAAGTATATATTTATTATTTCATTTTAATTCATGCTAAATTATGATATATTTGTTCAATATTTATTTATGGTAAATTGTACCAACATTTTATGGCAATGTTAGGGCATTGAGAATTTAGTTTCAAATCATAAATGTTATAATGAAATACTATATTAAATGTTATGGTAATGTTAGGGCATTGATATATCAATTTATAATCACAAATATTATATCAAATGTTACCAAGAGTGTTAGTTCTGTGTAGTGTTTGGGTATCAAGTGATTGAAACTCCACAAATTCTATTTGGCATGGTATAAAATTTATTACACCAAATTCAAATTCTTTTGAAGAAATGGAAAGTTATCAAATATTTAAAAAAGCATCAAGTTGGTGGTGTTAGGGCATCCGTTGAGAAATTTAGAAAACTAAATTTCATGAAATGAAACTAACTATGCCAACCCATCATCCACAATTACTAGAAGAGGTCTCATTCATCTAGTTTTGGCTTCTATACCTTCTAAGATACATTAAGTAGATGAATTCTCTTAAAATACATGAAATAAAAAACATTTCATTTGGAAGTAGCTTGTGATGGAATAAAATGTGAAGGAAGTATCAATTTGAAAGTACACACTTAAAAAACAAGCCAGGACCTAATCTTGTGGAAGGTCAAATTAGGATGATGAATGAAATCTAATAATCAAGTAGTGGATAATAGAATGACCCAATGTGTTGGGATTAAGGTGTCTCAACCTTAGTGAGTCCCATTATTAATTATTTACCTCTATGTTTTTGATTTTATTTATTAAATTATGCAAAAATATATGTTTCCAAATTATTAAGTCACTTTGTGGGACCTAGTGGATAGTTGGCTTCGCACACATAAGGTGCAAAAAGAAAGTGTTGGTGTAATTAATTATTTAATTACACTTTATTAAGTTTACTTAGATTTTGCTTAGGTAATAATTAGTTTACTTAATTAATAAGTAAGCTTTATTTAGTTGAGCTATTTTTAGGTCAAAATTAGGGTTGCATACATTTATTTTATAAAGCAAATCATCTTATGTAATTTCTTAATTCTGAATAATATCAATTTGCACATCTCCGTGCAAAGCTCTGCTTTTTTATTATTTTTCTCTTTTGTGGAAGGCCTTTTGGTTTGCATGTCTGATCTTGGTTTCTAACATAAATATTTTGACACTTTATCACATGGGTGCTCATTTGGGAAGAAGAAAAATTTAAAGCCTCTAAAATGTTCACCATGTTGACTTGTGGTGATCTAATTTGGAAGCAAGCTTTGGCGAGGTCCATTTGCGAGCATCTTTCTCTCATTAGAAAAGAAGAAGCAAGGAAGGATATCACTTGTCACCTAAGAATTCATTTGAGCATTGAGAATTGTAAAAACCTCATGGAGAACCATGATACCATGTGGCATGTTTTTGACTTATTGACTGAAGCTTGGAAGACAAAGTTGCTAAATGGAGATTGAGTTGTCATTGGGAGTGACTAGGAGTCAAGGATGAGTTCTAATTTGGTAGTTGACCTGGTTTTCTCTGTGGGACAAATAACATGTGAGGTTTCTTGATTTTTGGATTTGCAAGCCTTGCATGTGCTTGCATGTACACACATGTTTGACAGGTTGCTAATTAGGTCACTAGGGACTCGTGCATGTTGTTAGTTATGTTTGCTTGTATTCAAAGATTGTGAGATTAACACATGGAAATGTTGGACACCCATGTATGAGAAGTATATATATTGATTCATTAGTGCATTTATTGATACGGTTGTGATTGTAATGATGAAGCGGGGTTAGTGGAAAATGGAAACATGAATTATCAATAAAGGGTTATAATTGACAATAACCAAAGCAAGGAATGATCAAATCACACTTACAAATTAAATTGAATGCATACATGGTTAGAAATCAACATATATTAATGAATTTCATATCAAAACATGAAAACAAACCATGTGTAAACCTTACATTCCATTTTAATGGTGATGGTGTGTTCTATTGCTGAATCAAGAAGTTCTCATGATTAAAAAATCCTGAAATGATGACCTAGATGCATGATAATTGCTCAAATGATGAAAGATAATTTTATGTGCTCAAGAATTCAAAAGTTTGTAGGTGTTGATAATGAAGGAATGAAGGATGCTTTATAGATTTCAAATATTACGATCAATGGTTGAGATTAGATATTAAGACCCATGAAGGAGAGTGAATCAACAAAGATGAGGGATCAAGATCAATTCGAATTCAAAATATCTCCATAATTTAAGGAAAATGGGTCTAAGATATTTTGAAATGAAGGTTTGAGGATGAATGAGAGGATTTAGATATTTTGTGATATTTTGAAAAAAAATATTCTATGAGAATATGCCTTTGAGAGGTAAATTAGAACAATTAAATAATTAAGATTATTTAATCATGAGACATTAGAGGAAATTAGATTTATGGAAAATTAAATAATTAATTTTTATCCAATTAGGGAAGATAAGGGGAAAATTAATGAAAGATTATGAATTAATTAAATGTTCAAAATTACTTAATAGAGGAAAATAGGCGAAAATGATAAAAAATGACGTTAAAAGGTTACTGATAATGCAAGTGATTAAAATGATGCATTATGTAAGATTGAGGATGAATACATGATGAAAATGCAATATTAATGACGTGTGATACAAATTAGGAAATTTTACATGTCTAAATTTTGCCCCTCTTTGACATAAGGTACTTGATATGTTGTTTTAAAGATAATCGCTCCTCAAATAAAATTTTAAATTTTTTGATGTCCCACTGTGCCCAAGCAGATGATGAAAGAATGATAGGATGCTAGGCTGCCGCCTCAAGAGATTGGCCAAGAAAATAATTTTTTGGTCGAGCTCACAACAAGAGTTCAAGACTAGTTTAGATGAGAACATGATGAAAAACTAGGTCCTAGGGGTCCTAGAAAATATTCAAGATAAAATAATAGGCTCGAAAGATAACCTAGTAGGGCGTATGTAAGAAAAAACCTAGGTTTTTGGGGGAATAGATAGGAAATTAGGCCCAAATAATCCTCATTTGCACATTCAACCTTTAGAGAATTTCACTTGCTCAGAGCTTAGAGATTTCAAAGTCTTCATATGTGTGTTGATGATTTCTTTCATACCTCAAGTACCACACTAAGAATACTTGGTTCATCAACACTAAAGGCTAGTTGGAGTTGGACCTGTGATACATATTTTAATTTCTACTTGCACGTAGATCTAGGCTTTCAAATTCATAGCTAAAGCTAGGACAAAAAATCTATCGATCTAAGGATTGATACAATTTCTTGTGATAAGGTCATGTCTACATTCGCAATAGGTGAATTTTTCTGAAGAGGTCCGTGTCTACAAAACTATAATGTGTATGTCAAAAACTAGCATATATGCAACGATGTGTTTGAAAAAGATGTTCACATTTGTGTTTGAATAACCGAAAATTAGGGATTTAGCACGTTTATAGAAAAGAGTATGTTTAAGTGTCTATATAGCCACACATTTGTAAGAAAGGTCACATTTTATTTTTTAAATACTAAGCTTAGGATTTTTATCTAATTTTTCATAATTTTGACATTGTTGGCACTATGCTTGTAGGTGACGTTTCATCCTCTCTACGCAAGAGAGCATAGACCTAGTATTTTGGATAGATTGTCCCATATAAGATACTTTGAGATTTAGTTCCTTACTTCTATTGGTTTACATGATATCACTTATATTCTTTAGATCTGAGTGTATTGGGTTATGATGATTGCACTAGTTGAGTGGTGGAGGTCAAATACATCTACCTTTCACCTACCTATTGGAGAGTGAACTACTACCCTTGAGTATGTATGGTGCATCCTTAGGATTCCTATTCACGATGCTGTAGTTGAGTACGATGTGGATAGAGGAGCAATGGGTATAGAAAGACTCTTGGGAGAGGATCAGTTGGTACGTAGAGATGGATAGATTGATTTACAACAATATGTTGGAGAGGTGCATGATATTACCATTATTCTTTCTAGACTAATCATGGGGCCATTGGTGTTTGAAAGATGATGCAACTAGTTTCTTATGGGATGGGTCATGGTGATAGAGGGCATGATGCTAGATGGTATCATATATGCACAATGGACTTATGTTCTAGTGCACTTATATCATGATATACATGAAGTATTCTATAGAGAAACCACTATTATCTCAACAAGTGTGACCTTATTACATGTCTTGGACTAGGAGAAGATTACAGTTACTCAAATAAAGGGGATTGGAGAGAGTGATGATGGAGAACCCTACTCTTACAAGTATTTTTATTTTCTTACATATAGGTGACTATGGAAGCTACACTATTGGAGGGTACATTTAAATGATATGACATAGTTCATATGGTACCCATGGATCCAATGTGAGGTGTGGATGGATGACCACCTTCATATGACATATTGTAGAAAAACCCAATGGTTGATCAAGCGGACAAAGCATATACTGGAGATGTATCTTCTAGATAGGGTCCAAAGATATATAAAAGAGAGGTGGATTATGTTTGATGTCAGTGATCATGCTTGATATGCTCACACCACTAGAGAGATTCCCATCTAGGGTCCTACAACATCTTTTGGGATAACATTAGAAAATTTTGTGTAGATAGCTCCCTTGGAATGGGGATGGGTGGGTGGTCTGAATGATCCAAGGATGACCTAAGATTAAGATGCATGGTGTGCTCCATGACATCCACTTAGATTCACACTAGTTGTAGGAGTTAGGGTACCAGGAGCCTTTGGGATTGATGGAGGATGGATGGAGTAGTTGTTGGATGAGAGGTGAAATAGAGACAAAGGGTTGTTGCAAAGTAGTAACAACTTGCATAGGTTGCATGATAAGATCCTCCTAGGCAAGATGATCATCATAAATCAGATCAGGAGGTACCTTTGGATGATCAACAATAGATCCAACATCCACAGCCAGATCAAGTGGATAGGGGGATGGTGATCATGATACAAGATTAGCTTCCATCATAATAGAGAGATATCAGGATTGATAGGAGTGTGATGCACCAAGGGAAAAGTGAGACTAGGTTCTCATAGATATAGATTCTTAAGTTATAGAGAGAGATGTAGAGATAGTCTTCTAATAGGCATCAGAGGGGAAAACTATATAGGTTACAACTGAGTAGGACCAATCTTGTTATGAGAGGGATGCAACTATTATATAGAGAAACTGTGCATAATAGATACACACAATTAGAGATAGCCCAAACATCAATAGTGACCATGGACCAGTACATGAGAGAGAGAGAGTTTTATTCAAGAGGTTATATATTATTAGACTCTATGAAGTAGTTGTATTGAGGGAGAGGAGGATGCCGAGATTTGTATCTTGTAGTGTTACCGCATGGGGAGAGCCTAGCAAATCTAGGGTTGGTTCGGCTAGTCAGCCATCATAGTAGTTTTGCTGTAATTAATTAATTTCACTTGCACAAGTTTACTTAGGCATTTAATTATGTTGCTAGGTATCATTTACTAGGTGATAGGTTATAATGTGGCCTTGACCCTTATTCACATGTTTTCTTAGGATATAAGATTCCTTCTAGAAGCCTTATCTAGAGTTCACATTATCTTAGGTGGATAGTTAGTTAGTTGTCACATGTCATAGGATTACAATAGATGTAAACATCATGTTCAATCCTACATATCAACCTTTCCTATATAAGGAAGTTCATTGTACTCATTTGTATCATACTTCATACCTCATCATTTTGATAGGTCTTAATATCAAGCAGGATCAGACTGTTCAATACTCTTTTGTAGAAGGTTTTCAATCTTTTTGTAGGGTATTGAGCTAATCTTCAGCTCTTACAAACAAAAATCAAGACACATTTTATAGCCAAACAGATCATCGACACATAGTGAGCACACACAAAGATCTCTAGGATATGGAGATGATGAGTACATGAGTCCGCCTCTTGATCAGGAACAGTATAGGGAGGGATAGAGTTTGTACAAATTTTATATTTGATATACCTTTATATGATGCTGACATGAATCTTTTATGATGTATATACATTCATTGACCCTTTGAGCTTCATATATATGTATTTATGATGTTTTGATTCTACCGCACATATGACAATGCATGATGTACCATGAAATTTTATTTTTTATGATATATAAGATGAGATGATTTTGATGTGGTTAATGATGTGTATGACGTTGATTTATGTTATGCATGATGTTCATGATCATGATAATGATGTGGATGCATTTATGATGCAGGATGTGATTTTTTGTGCTTTTATGATATTTGATAACATGCATGTTGTATGCATGTTATATGATATGATGATATATGCTATGTGATGGATGGATGCATAGCTAATGATTTTGTGGATGAATGATGCACATGATACTAATAATGTTATGATTGCAAGATGTAGAAGATTGATGTTAGTTAGGAGAATTATTAGAGAGATTAGATGATGTTGATCCATTTCGTTGAAAATCTATTTGTTATTAATGATTAGGAATCCTTATTAATGTAGAAAATAGACACAATACACCGAGGTACAAAGAGCCAAGTAAAATTTGTATCTATTGCATGGAATTTGACTCTAGAAACAAGAAAACTATTACCGTTCATACCAGACATATGGAAACCTTGTTAAATAATGTGAGAGAATAAAGCCATCAAAGTAAGGAGACTTATACACAAAAGGTATGTAGAATC
Organism: Sequoiadendron giganteum; assembly: GCA_007115665.2. Lineage (NCBI taxonomy): Eukaryota > Viridiplantae > Streptophyta > Pinopsida > Cupressales > Cupressaceae > Sequoiadendron > Sequoiadendron giganteum. The sequence goes on along the minus strand of CM021105.1, from coordinate 215,811,408 downwards.
TGGTATGCACTAGCCATTGTATTAATCAAGAATCTCCTTGCACACAAGGAAAGTATTTTTTCATGGTTGTATTAGAAGAATATCCAACAAACGCAATATACGAAATCAATGATCAAAATAAAAAATCAAAAAAGACTAACAAAGCTACCATATAACTTGCTAGAGATGTTTTTAGTTTAGGAATGTTATCCATTGATGATGCTCATTGTAGGAATGATATATCCATTAAGGCTCATGCTAGGATGTTGATCGTACTAATGATGATGATTGATAGACAATTGATAAGTAGGCATTTTTTTATCTGATAATGATCAAGTTTTCACAATTTCTTGCTTGAATGTTTTAGATTTTAATAGTTGATATTTTTGGTTTGATTGATTTGCCAAAGCATGAGGCTGATGATAATTTTATTATGAATGTATGGTTTATTGCAAATAGACAACAATAAAGATGGGATTTTTGAGATTTTTTGAAATGTTTTTGTGCTTTTGAGATTGTTTGAGGCTATTTTTAGTGTTTTTTGAAAATATTTTAATTTTTTTTGTATTTTAAAGATATTTAAACCCAGAGGAGGACCTAAAGTGATTGACCTAATTCCTAGAGGGCTCATCAATGATGGCCTTTCCTACACGACACACACATAGACTACATAGTTCGATTATTAGACTAGGCTATTAGCTCATACTTGGATGGCTATAATGTTTTTGATGTTTTGAGAATTATTTGGATGTTTTTAATTTTTTGAGGATTATTTGGATTTTTTTATTTTTTAGGATTATCGAGATGTTTTTTATTTTTCAAGATTATCTAGATGTTTTTGATTTTTCAAGATTATACAAGACTTGAGATATTAACAAGGATCCAATCCATATACCAAGTTTAGGAGGATGCCTGCAGTTTGGGATAGGATTACATTTATTATGGATAAATAGGATGATATGTATGGAGGATGGTGATAGTGTGACAAAGTTGGACACTTAACAAGTAATCAATCCATGGTTGGATGCATGTTTATTATGGTGATGGATGGATGAAAGTGTGATTATGATCATAGATGGATGGGATGGAAAGGGTGTTTTAGATCACAAAGTGAGATAGATGACATAGATCGAGGTTTATTTCAAAGAAAGATGTAAGTATTTGCCCCTAGTGTCTAGCAATGTATAAAATGTTGAGTGGATGCAAGGATAGGGGGAATAATATGAAAATAATGCCAAGGAGTACCCCTTGATAAGATAACATGTTTCAATATAGGATGGTCATTAGGATAATGCTAAATAGATTACATATATTGCTAAATTGCTTGGATAATGCATGATGGGTCAGATGTATGTGATAGCATTGCATGAGATATGATATGATCTATAAAAATGACTATGTCAATATTTTCCCAAAAGAAAGTTTGAATTATACCCGTAATATTTTCAAGATCAACATAGATTTAGGAGATGGATCAAAGTGGATTAGATGGATCATGGATTTGTTGAACACCCAAAATAGTAAGAGGGTGGGTGAATCAACATTCTCTTAAAAAATTCAAATATTAAAAATATAATCACCAAAGCACATTCAACTACAACAAAGAAATAAAAAATGAAACATAAGAAAACACCACATAACACATGAACACTAGGATTTTTACATCAAAAACCAAAAATGGGAAAAACCACATCGAGGATTAGCTCACAATATATTATAACTAGTTATAGTATATTTATAGAAGAGCTCACTGGAGGTGTACTCACTATCCAAATGAGCTCACTACCCACAAAGAACATCTTAGAAGAGATATGGTGGCTCACAACCTATTTTGAACTGTTCTAATTGCATCTATCATATGCATGAAATACAGTCCCAATGAAGCTTAATAAACTAAATTTACACATTTCATTTAATTCTGATCTAACACTCTGATTTCTTCTGCATTCACATCACTTTAATCTTCTACTCAACATTCAAAACTTAAATTCACACTTCTCTAATAATATTTGCATGTAGGGAACTCACAACATTCACACCACACACCAAAAAATCAAAGAAGAACTAACATATATATCTTCTTCAAGCATAGCATCTATAACTAAGGGTAAATTTAGGTTAGGATGATTAGATCATAAATTTCATGATGCATTCATTGTTTTGTAGTGCAAATGGCAAGTATTGCAATGCATGCGTGAAGCCAAGCAACACATTCATTTTGAAATGACACATTTGAATATGGAGTGATGCAACTGATTGAGAATAATGCATTTGTGAGCCAAAATGATGCAAGTTCCATAGTGACACATAACTGATGTACAAAATGACGCAAACAGAAAACCACAATGCAAATGAAGTCAACACGATGCATTTGACTTTGACCATGTTGACTACAGTTGACTTGGTTTTAGGCTAAATTTTTGCTTATGCTTAGTTAGATAGATGGTAATAATGATATTTAATAATGTCCTAACATTCATTTCTACATGTGTAGAGACAGTTACCACCGATCTATACATGAGAGTTCTGACCATTGACATATGCATTTTGGGACCAGTTGACGGACCGAGAGCTGAGGCGACTGATGTGAGTAGGACTATATTATGTCACCTACATGCCTATTATCTAGTCTAATAGGGGGATATTGACAACACTTTGTGAGAGATGGCACTTAGAGAGCTATTCTTTTCACTTGCTGATGGGAGAGGCCACCATTACTTTAGAGGACATGTATTAGATTCTACATATTCCGATCAGAGGTGAGCGGGGGGTGTACGATCCACACCACAGTGTGCAAGCCATGATAGAGATATATGAGGAAGATGATGGTGTGCGCCTTGTTGTTGACATGTATGAGATTCGATGGGAGTACTTAGTAGAGCATTACGCACGGTGGAACACCATGTTATGCACTTTGATTGCGGGGATCCTTATTCTATATCACCAGGGACATGGGTTCCTGATTGGATGGGGAGATGTCTTAGTTTAGATGTGATGGGACCAAATAGTCTTTGCATGGGGGCCCAATCTTTTGGGTATGTTATATCACCATCTTCATGAGGTAGCATACAGGGGTGGGAGCAAGATTAGTTGTGGCATGAAACTACTTATGACCCGGGCTTGGGATCATATTGCCATCTTTCAACAACCTATTCAGAGGCCACAACTAGTAGATGGTATACCGTATGTGTATTTGTATGTGGGGGCTTTGTAGCAGTCTAGAGTCAGAGAGACAGGCTTCTACAGGCACAAGATTGATACAATGATAGCATTTGTTTGGAGGTCGTACATAGATTATGCGTAGTGGGCGAATGAGGGGGACCATTTATCAGTTTGTAAATATTTCTGAGATTCGATTCATCAGATAGTATAGTCCCAACTAGTTATAGAGATGTACCTACCCCAACAAGTATTTTTTCAGTTCGGGGAGTAGTAGGGTGTGCCTATGGGGACCACAATGTATGCACGGTTGTCATGAGATCCTGCATGGGTCCTACCATATTAGTTCCATTTGTAGAGAAATAGATAGATGGATTGGTGGCACAACCATGTGGTTGGAGTGGGGGTCCTATAGATCTAGTGATGACTATCAATTTTGACCTATGGTGGTAGGCACATCGACTGATTCCCTTGACAGATCCTAATGGGTCAGTACCTATGGATCGTAGGTCAGTTATACCACAGGTTTAATGAGAAGGCCAGGGAGGTAGAGGCATAGGTAGAGATGCAAATCGAGGAGATGGGGGAGAGGAAATGATGGAGGAGATGGAGGAGATTGTGGGGGTGGCAGGAGGAGGAGGAGAGGAGGGGAGGGAGGGAGGCACGGAAGGAGAGTGAGACAACGAGTGGAGAGAGTAGCCTTAGATTCTATCCCAAAAGTTCCAGAGGATGAGGAGAGAAATGAGAGATTTGGAAGTGAGGAGGAGGAGAGGCAGCCAGAGGGGGAGGGGAGACAAGAGGTAGAGGTGGAGGGGAGACAGGAGGCAGAGGTGGAGGTGGAGGATGTACAACCAGAGGTCGAGGCACTTGACACTAGGGTAGGAGAGGATGGAGTTGGGGGGAGGATGATACTCCTGATGATGATGAGGAGCTAGATATTGATAGAGAAATGGATGAGGCCGAGAGGTAGCTCAAGGAGAGGATGATAGATGGGGAGGATGAGGGGGGCATGCCATTGATTTTGACCTAGGATGCCATAATTGACCAAAGGTTGGTAGACCTACAAAGCATATTAGATATTGCCTTGTCTCAGAACAAGGCATTATCAACAGAGCTTGAGGTAGTACTAGTGGAGAGGGACCAGGCTTTGATTAGATACTAGGAGTCAAAGAGGTGGGTGAGGGAGTTCATAGAGTTATGCACAAGACCCATAGGGGACATGGCCAGAGAGTTGGTTAGGATGAGTGAGATCAAAGGCTAATACATGGTACTCTATGAGAAGGCCATACCACCTGAGAGGTGGGATCCATGGTTTCCCAGGTCATACAATAGGATAGGTAGTGGCAATCAGACACATAGAAGCAACAAGACTAACAGTAGTGCAAGTGGGTCCACATTATCAGGGCATTCATCTGTGCATAGCTCTCACCATAGCCATAGACAGTCATCAAGTCATAGGTAGCGCCACAACCATCATAGTCATCATAGCTAGCACAACTAGTCTCCATAGGTGATTGATCCATCAGCTTCCTAGATTGAGGCCACCTTAGTAGTTTAGGTTATAGTTGAGCTCATGAGTGAGTGATGATCACCACACTCGTCACCTCCACGGGATTAAGAGGGCACAACTTAGAGCATGTTATTTTATTGTTATGATGAGACACTTGATATATTGACTTTCGAGCCCGCGAGATCCATTTTTGGGATTCCTCTAGACTTTATCACGTGACATGATTATTTTGATATATATATATATATATGAGATGATTTCGATGTGGACTATATGTTTTGTATTATGATCTTATGCATTAGGATGTTCTTATGCTTTATATTATGTGTAGTGATGCATTTATGATAGTTACTTTATGATTGTGTGCCATGATGATCCTATTTTATATGCTGATGATAATGATATTATATATGATGAGCTAGATGCATTAATGTAGGATGAGATGTATGATATGACCATCGGATACCATTCTTTTTTATTATGGATGTGTTTTATGGACATGTTTATGTATGTATTATGCCTCAAGATGTTGTTATTATGGTATTGATGTATGTACCAATGATATGCATGGTTATGATTTTTTATATGCCATGTTAATGCGAATGATGTTTTTATGTATGCATGATGGATGGATGTAAATGATAAATTTATATGTCATGTAAATTCCATGTAAATGTAAATGCTATTATGGAAATGGAAATGGATTTATGCAACGGTGAAATGTGCTAATGCAATGTTTATATGATCATGTATGCAACTATGGTTTTTTTGTTGTATGTCACAAGATATCATCAAAGGATGAAAGAAGAGGAGGGACCAAACGCATGAGAAGATGGATGTTAGTGCAGAGAAAAGAGATGTCTATTAGTGTGAAAAATAATTTTTCAAAATTTGCCATAGTACTAATAGTTGTTACTCTTAATCATCATTGGGTGGATTTTCGTAATGGCCAACAAACATTATGATATGAAATAGATCAATAGTGTGCAAGGTCGAACCATTACATAGGACAACCAGTCACATAAAAGGATGATCGTGACTCATACGAGGAACACAATTGCCCCTAGTCATTTTGTCATAACCGACCACAAACATACAGGACTGGTCATGAAACATCGTTGCTTCTCTAAATCCTAAGATTAGGAAATCCTCGAGAAACTAGCCGCATGACAACCAACCAAGGACAATAAAATCATCGAACTATGTTGCTGCTCCTCTAAATCATGTTGTCTGGACATCCTCGAGGAACTAGTAGCAGGATTATCAAAAGGACAAGGATGATCATCATGATACGTCGTGGCTCCTCTGAGGCAAGGAACTAATATCATGATGGCCATCAAAAAGGCAGATGGTGTTTGCCAGGTGTTCAAATGTCAAGTGTTTTGATGTCAAAATTCCAAGGTTGATGATGCCGAGGTTGCTGAATTTCAAGTGATGTCAAATTCAGGAAAGACACATCATGAATGATGTTGATGTCAAGAGGATTGTTCCCGAAGTTAGGAGAATCCCCCAAAGTGCCTGATGATGATTAAAATGCTTAGGAAGGACACATTCAAAATCATAATTAAGTGACAAGAGTTTCTCCTCAAAAGGACACATCTGAAGGAGAATCAACATTTTGACAGGTTGAATTTCCTTGATAGAGTTTTACTAGATGACATATTTGACCACATGCCAACACTGACATGTAGATTTGATTGAATAAATTGATTAAGGTTTGCTAAAAGATCGCCAATTTTAAGATTTATGAATGATTTGCTTGACTTGAAGATATTCGATGTGTGTGAAAGTGCAATGTCATGAACCCTAATGGACTAACCTAGTGCGGCCTCAGGGGCTCATCGATTGATGGCCTTGCCTACATCATGCACATAGAGACCTCATAGTTTGACATGACTAATGATGTTGTTTGAAGGATAGAAGATTGAGTCATTATTTTTATTTTGACAACCTAAAAGGACTGACCTAATGTCTCAGGGGCCCATTTAAGACGTGCCTTGCCTACATAGCAAATATGCAATGTCAACATAGTTTGACTATGACAAAGACTCACTAATAGGACTAACACAGATGATGTGACAAAATTTTACACTATTTTTGAGATTTATGATGCTATATGGATGTTTTTTGTGTTTTCTTCAAGACATTTTCGGATTTTTAGGTCTTTTTTCAGGACATTTCTAATTTTTTGGATTTTTTTAGGACTTTTTCTGATTTTTTGGATTTTTTTAGGACTTTTATGGATGTCAGGACCATGTGATACCCACTACAATATAATGATAAAGGTTTTTCCCCCAGAAAGGTTGAGGATTATTCATGCAGAATGATATGGAGGGGGGCGTGTGTGAGACGAAAGGCAAGGACATACAAGGTGTGATGTCAATAGTGCCAACCATGGATGAAAATGACATGGCTTATGAAAAATGTCATGAATGTGTGAGGAAGTCATGGTTATGTATTCAAGAGTGAAGGAAGATGGAATGATAGTAGATGGCAAAGTAAATACTGACTATGCATGATGCCTGTTTGTCAAGTTTTCACCATGGTACTCATCCAAAGCGCCTGTTTATGAGGTTTCCACTATTGGATGAATTTATTTCTGTTTACTATTTTTCCATTTTGTTTTTTGATTTTTTGGTGTCACCAAGACGCCTATTTGCCAGGTTGACATTTTTTTACATTTTTCATTTTTTTTGTATTTTTAAGGTTTTCAGCCAAGCTCTCTGATGCTATATATAGAACTTGTGTAGATGCAGGCTATTGATAGGTTCTTCCAATTGTTCTCTATCAAGAGTGGCTAACTAATAAGCACTAGAAATGAATGTGGAAGTAATAATGTAAGGACGTAGTCAATTGGGCTCAAAATTTCTAGGTTTCTCTTGATTAAACTGATTCCTTGGATTCTGCATGAGGACCAAATCACCAATTACAAACTTTCTAACCATTACTCTTTTTTTATAGCTCCTGCAAATATGATTTTGATATGCCTATTTCAAGGTATTTTATCATCTTTCTTGTAACATTTATAGCTCATGTAGGCAAGACTATTTGTACACTTCATCATCGATCATTCCCTTCAAGGAGACTTAGAGAGAAGGAATTCCAACCTCGATGGGCAATATAGCTTCAGATCCATAGACCAAGGAAAATGGGTGCCTCAAATGGGTGTGTGGATGTTGGTGCGATCAGACCACAAGGGAGGATTGAGTTGTAGATGCCAATCTTGGCCAACGTCATTGGCAATCTTCTTAAGAATTTGAAGGATTGTCTTATTGGATGCCTCAACTTGATCATTTCCTTGTGGATAGTATGCCATGGAGAAATGGTGTTGAATGTGGAAGCATTCACAAAGCTCACAAATGTAATAATTTTTCAATGGACAACCATTTTCTATGATGATGGATTGTGGGACACCATACCGATAGATGATGTAATTAAGAATAAACTTTGAAATCTACTTACCAGTGATGTAGCTGAGGGGGGTGACTTCGGTCCACTTAGTGAAATACTCAATGGCGATGATAATGAACTTATGGCCATTGGACGAGAATGGATGGATTTTTCCCACGAGGTTGGGTCACCATTGTGCAAAGGGCCAAGGAGAAGTGATTGGTCTCAGCTCCTATGTGGGTGCATGGATTAGATCTCTGTGCACTTGACATTTCTGACCTGTTCTGACAAACTGAAGAGCATCTTTTGCTATTGTCAGCTAGTAATACCCAAGTCTTGTAACATTCCTAGCTAAGGTTGGGTCACTCAAATGAGATCTGCATATACTCTCATGTACCTCACATAATGTTATTGGGCTTCATCAGTGTTGAGACAATGAAGAAGGGTGTTGTCAAAGTTGCGGCGGTATAGGGCGGCTTTTCAAATGAAGGATTTTTGCTGATTATTGGATAGGTTGGGTGAGAGGTTCTCGGATTTAAGGTAATCATAGACTTCATGGTACCAAGGTGAACTAGGACCAACAAGTTCAAAAACCATTTCTAATTTTGGAACATCATATGTAAGAACCAACAGTTGCTCCACTAAGAACTTTAATAGTGATACATTATTGGGGATGTCTAAGAGAGATCCAATAGTTGCCATTATGTCTGATGGCTTGTTTTGTGCCCTAGGGATTTGTTCAAAAGCGATCAAGCCAAAATAGGTTAGGAAGTTATCAACCATTCTATTGTAAGGCAACAAATTTTTATCCTTTGTCTCATAATCATCATTCACCTGATAAATGACCAGCTGAGAGTCTCTAAAAACTAACAGTGTCTGAATTTTCCATTTTATGGCCATTTAGAGTCCAATGACAAGTGTCTCATATTATGCAATGTTATTAGTAAAAGGGAAGTCAATTTGGAATTCTATAGGAATGGAGTCCTCTTGTGGTGTGATGAATAGGATACCTACTCTTGAAGCATGACCAATATGAGACCCGTCAAAATACAGCTTCCACAGTAATGAAGGTTTCGCATGAAAGAAAGATTTTCTAGGAAAATCAGCTATCAAAGGATGAATTCCTTGTATAGGTGCATCTGCAGGTTGATTGACTATTACCTATCCTTTTATTTCCTTGTGCTCAATGTATTGTATGTCATAGTCACTCAAGATCATTACCCATTTTGCTAACTGGCTTGTCAATGTTGCCCCACTAAGAAGATACTTTAAAGGATCAATCTTTTCCACCAAGTGTGTTTGGTGATTCAACATGTAATGTCTTAGCTTCTATTCCATAAAAAAAATTGAAAGGTAAGCACATTCAATGGGTGTGTAGTTAAGTTAATATCCGACCAATGTGTGATTGATATAGTATATAGCCCATTTTTTTCCTCAAAATCATTTTGGACCAATAATGCCCCCAGTGCTGAAGTGGTTGCAAAGACATACAAAATAAAAGGTTTCCCTTCAATTGGAGGCATTAGAAAAGGTGGTGTCAATAAATATTATTTGATTTTCTGGAAGGCTGCTTGACATTTATCTATCCACACAAAGGGTATACTTTTGTGCAATAGGTACTCGAATGGTTGACATTTGTCTGCTAGTTGTGCAATGAAGTGTTGGATAGACTGTAATCTACCCTGTAGTGTCCTCAAATCACTGATTCCTTTTGGTAGAGGCATGTCTAGTATTGCTTTCACTTTGGTGGGATAAAATTCTATGCCTTGTCGAGAAACTATGTAACCAAATAGTTTTCCTGAAGTAACCCCAAAAAAAACATTTCTTCGGGTTCAAACAGACCTTGTACTCTTCCAACCACCTAAAGATTTTATCCAGGAATTTGAGATGATCTTTCCATGTCAAATTATTTTCCAAGAGATCATCCACATAATCTTCCATTAGTATATGCATAAGATCATGGAATATCATTGTCATGGCTCGCTGGTATGTGGCACCTGCATTCTTTAGACCAAAAGGCATGACATTCTAGTAGTATGTTCCCAAAGGATAGGTAAAGTTTTTTTTGTGCTGATCTTCAAGGGTGATCCGGATTTTATTGTAGCCCATGAAACCATCCTTAAGGGAAAAAATCTCATACCCCACCGTGAGTCAACAATGATGTCTATTTTTGGCAATAGAAAATCATCTTTTGGACATGCCTTGTTTAAATCACATAAATATTTACAAATGCAGATCTTTCCATTTGACTTAGTGATAGGGACAAGGTTGGAAATCCAATCAACATAGTCTATTGATCTTATAAATATGGTATCCAGTAGCTTCTTGAGTTCAACCTTCACAAGTAATGCAAATTGTGGATGCATCTTTCACAATTTTTGTTTGACTGGTTTGATACATGGAATTAAAGGAAGATGATGCAATACTAACTCTAGATCTAGACCTAGCATGTCGGCATATGAAAATGTGAAGTTAACTTTTCTTTTTGAGAAGAATTGTTAAAACTTGAGTTTTTCTTCTTCTGTCAATGATGCGGCAAAGATAACCATTTTGGGATTCTTCGGTGTGGCTATGGTAACTTCTATGGTGTCTTCAATAAGCATTGCTGATTTTTCCCATGTCACGAGAAGAAATTCCAATCCTCCATCCTTAGGAACCTTAGGGAGGTTTTCACCTTCAGATATGTCCTTTATTTTTACTATTGTATTGTTAGAAGGCGTGTTGCGGTTTTCACCTAAAGACATGTCTTTTTTTTTTATATACTTTTGCGACTGGAGGATTGCATAGTCTCCCCGAAGGATGCTGCACAATCTAGATCAATAGAAAATCCTGACTTTTGATCACCACTTGGTATTCCCTCATGGAGTCCCATGAATTCTACAATGGTTTCATCATTCTAAAAGCTATCCATAGCGGGCGGTCCTTGTTGGTCGCAATTAATGAGTTGTGGGTAGACAAGGGAAATACCATCATTACTGTTGGTAAAGGATGCAAATGATGTGGAAAGAATGCAAATGGAAGCCTCAAGTGTGAAGACAAAATTTTCTTCCTCAATTTCCCAGTCAGATTTGATCGAAGGACCATCATTGGATTCAGATGAGTTATATTCATTGTCATAATATGGGACAAATGGATCAGAATCATCATCAACTGATGGTAGTTTAGAGGCATGGGTAGTAGGCTCAGGCATGTTAGGTTCATGGGTGGTTTTGGGAATGGAGTGAGATAATTCAGATTTTGTTGGTGATAGTTTATGCTCATTTGGGTCCCAAGAAATTCTTACCCATTCTTTATGTTTAGAATGGCTATCTATAGGATTCATGTTATAGATTTTTCTAAATCTTTCCTCAAAAGAGATTTGGCCAGTTTCCAAGAATAGTTCATCAATATCATAGTCATTCAGGGTATTATCAGATCCCCATTCCCATTTGTGAGAGTCTGTTTTGGTATGGGAGTCTTCACTTCTCTCGACACTTTTAGGAGTCGTTATGTCCTTACTCGAATTTACATTGGTACTTTGATCTTCAGTTTTGAGTTCCTCAAACCCTAGCCCTAGAACTTTGGTCTTTTAGAAGGGATGATAGGTTCTCTCCTTCCAGTGTTTTTTGGTCCAAGGCCACTAGTTCCATCAAACCCATGGGATTTGCATATGTCATAGCATTTTCCATAGATATGTACTAGTAATGTGGTTGATTCCTTTGGGTCTTTATAGATCCAAGTAGATAGGCCTGAAATTTTCTCATCATTCATGCCACCCCATAGCTTGAATACCATCTTCAAAGGAACCTTGAAATTCTTCTTAGGCTCTACTGTGAAAGAACATCGACCATAGACTTGAGGTGGCTTGGGTATTGTTGTGATATAGTAAGCCGTATTCAATTTGAATTCTCCATAGCCAACATCTTGGATTTTAAGGTCAGTACTTGGTATGGAGACCAAGAAGGATGGTATCGTGGAAGTTGACGAAGTGGATATAGATGACCTGGTGAGTATGGATGGGTAGATGTATTTAGAAGAAGTGGATGTTGAAGCCTCTCAATTGATAGGCACTTGGTGCTCAGAAGTGGCTCTTAAGTTGGTACAATATTGAAATGGATCAGGATCTCTTGGTATAGTAATTTCAGTGCAATCGAAGTGGAACTTCAGACATTGGTGGTCGGTGGAGGGAATTTCCTTTAAGGTGTGAATCCATGGGCGACCAAGTAAGACATTGTAAGGTAGATCTTGATCTAGGACTTGACATGTTGTGTCTATGATAACCAACCCCACATGAATTGGAAGTGTGATGATGCCTTTAGAAGACCGTTCTTCATCATCATACACTTTTATCACAATACTCTTGGTAGCATCCACACAAGCATCAGAGAAGCCAAGAGATTTAACCATTTTTAGAGAGAAGATGTTCAATCCTACTCCCCCATCTACTAGGATTCGTCAAACCTTATGCTTATGGATGAAAACGTCAATATGTAATGCATCATTATGAGGTGGCTTGGGTGAGGAATAGTCAAGGTTTGAAAAGGTAATGTGATGGGGCGAAGTCAATATCCGATCATAGTTTCAAAATGGTTGACATCAATATCATTTGGGACAGAGGAATCTTGGAAGAATTTATCTAATATGGCCTTAGGCACATGCAAAATATAGAGAAATTGAAGGATGGAAATTTGGGCAGGTGTTTTGTTCAATTGCTCGATAAGGTTAAATTATGGATTAGGTTTTGGCTTCTTGATAGATGGACTGGGTATGGTAATCTTGGGTTGATGAGTAGGACCTGGGATGGTGACCTTGCCTTTGTGGGTAGTGACATTGCATTCCCGAGTCTTCTTAATAGTAATGGTATTGACACATTTTTCTTCAAAAACAACTTGAAGGTTTTTAATGATAGTACCACTGGAATATTTGAAAGCAACACAGGTGTAATTGGCTTGATTGTTATTATTCTTTATGCTAGATGATTAGGGGTTACTCGAACCATGATCCTACAGTGGGTTCTTATGAATTGTATGGTCTGAATTAGACGCAAATGGTTAACCACCAATCTCAATGGTACAATTTTCAATAAGATCATTTACAAGGTTTCTTAATTGATGACAAGACGAGTTTTTATGCCCTTTTACATGGTGGTAGTTACATAATGCATTATAATCCCACCATGATCACTTGAACTAACTAGGGTCATATGGTTTAGGGTCTTCGAAAGTTATGACACCATCTCAAATGAGTTTCTTAAGGACCACTTCAATGGGTTCACCCAAGGGGTTGCACGTGCATTTTTGAAATTGCCTTGTTTGACATGGTTGCCTTTGATTGGTTTGAGCAAGATTTTTTTGAATGGCATTAGCAGTTGGTGTTGGTGTAGTCACTGGTGCATTTTGAGTTCGGAGTCCTTTAATTGTGACCACAAGACTTGTTACATTGAATATTTTTGCATTGATCACACCATCATTGGTGATGTGTTTATTTTTAACCTTTTTTTTTTTTTTCATAGGAAGTACCTAGGTTGGTGTTTGTGGTAGTGTTGATGGTTTTTCTACCATACTTGAGATTTCCTTTAGCAATAAGGGCTTTTTCAAGTTGAAAACCTTTTTCCACAAGGTTAGTGAAAGTTGTGTAGCAATGGACTTGAATACCATATCTTAGTAGGCCAAGATATTGTGCACAAACATTGTAACTTCTTCCTTTTCAGTTATCTCCACAGGACATTGGCTTGCTAAGGTTCTCCATCTTTGAAAGAATGGGATAAATGTCTCACCTATGTCCTCTTGAGTGAGTTTGCATAAGGAGGAAATTCCAATGTTCGTATAAATGTTGTAGGAATAATTTTCAACAAACTTGTTGGTGAGTTCATCCCATGATTTAATTCATTTAGGAAATTATGCGAACCACTCCAGTGCATGACATGCAAAACTCCTAGAAAAGAGTCTCATTAGATAAGTATGTTCATAGGAAATTCCCAAGCAACTGGTTGTGAATTCTCTGATGTGCTCAATGGGATTGGTTTTGCCTTTATATTTAGGGAACTGTGGCACCACATATCTTGGAGGGAACACTGGCATGTACAAAGTTGTGTCAAATGGATATGGACATAGGTCATATGACATGTGAGGATTTTTGTTGGACATTTGCAAGGTTTCCACTTGTGTTTGAAGGGAAGAAAGTTTAAGTGTGAGTGCCTCCACAATTGGGTTGTTTGTAGCATCACACATGTTGGTGATAGGTATGATTTGATTTTACCACTTGTTGCGATGATGTGTTCTAATTTGGAGTGTGTTGTTGATGAGAAAATTGGGTGTTTTGATTTGGAATGTATTGAAAATGAATGTTTTGATTAGGAATTTTTTGATGTGTATGGACTTGAGATACATATGTGGGAATGTGGGTTCTGATCGTGTTAGATTGAATCTGTGGAATTTATTTTCCTTGAGCGTAGTGGTGACCAAATGGAGTCATATGTTGGGTGCATTGTCCAAATTGATAGGTGTGCCCTTGTGGAATGTTTTTATTTTGTCTCAAAGGAGTGTTAGTGTTGATTTGTGAGGAATTAGGGACATCTGATTGAGGTACTTGAATGAAAAATCTTCATTTATTATTCCGAAATAGGTTTGATGAGTTTATTTACATGGCATTAGTAGCAGATCCCAATAAAAGGTTTGCTGATTTCCCCATAGAGCTAGATGAGGCTCCAAAGAGGTTTGAGGTATTGGTTCCCATGGTATTAGATGAAGTCCCAAATGTGGGTCCAATGGTTTTTGAGGGAATGGTAGATAGTTGTTGAGGGATTAAATGTGATGTGCCCCTAATAGATGTTGTATTAACCACATTGGATGTGTTGGTTTTTGTTTGAGTAGTGGTAGCACCAATAGCATTATTAGTATGTGAAGCATTTTGTGTTGTAGCTGCCATGGAGGCATTATTTGCATCATATGAAGGTGCTAATTGTGATTTAATTATTTGGGTGGTATGGTCAAGAGATGTTTCTCTTATGGTGTTAATGTCAAATCCTTTTGGTAATCTAGCCCCTTGGTCAAGGAGCATGGCTAGATATCTTTCTAAATCATTTAGGACTAATTCTTCCACAAAGGAGGCCACCTCGGGATTTTGTGCAACAGTGTGTATGTCTTCCTCAAATACTTGTCCATTTTGGTCTCTGCAGATGAATGATTCAAAAGGATTGCATGAGGAGAATGGAATGTTAATTTCACTAAATGTATTTATAAAAGAATTCCCAATGTTGGTAGTTGCATTCATGTCATTAGGGAAATTGTTGGTATTTGTATTCATGTCATTGGGAAAATTGTAAAGGTTGGTTTCTTGGCCAAAGGAATCCATTAGTCTTCTTCTTCTTTGGAGTCTTGTTTCAACCATAAAAGGTTTGCTCAAATTAGGGATGGTGGAGGATGACCTAAATATGCAAATGTTATGATACTATGTTTTTGGGTTTTTGATATAAGGAATGCAATAAAATGGTAAATGTCAAATGCAATGGAACCAATGAGGACTAAAATGAGAAGACTAAATGCAAGGAATTATAGGATGCACTCAATGTTGGGAAACTTAAGGAGAGGGACACTCAACCATACAAAGTTAATGCAATGTCTCAATTTTGGAATTTCAAGGGACTTGTTAAAAGGACTAAATAACAAAATGACAAAGTGAGGTTTCCACACTAGACTATTGAGTTGGAAAAAGATCACTAAAGGAATAAAAGATATGGTTTGTTTAAGCCCAATGGCAACCTACTCTTGAAAGAAAAGGTTTGACAAAGCATGGTAAGGATTCATATTCTAAATTTTACAAAATGAGGACCTAAAATGATAGTGAGGCCTAAGGATGACTCTAAGAGGATGAAATCATAGACCTATAGAAAACTAAGAAAATGCAACCTAAAATGCAAGGATGGAGGAATTTGAGAAATTCTTGGTTTGGTTGTGGATAGAGACTATAGGAAAAGATGAATGGAAATTTATTTTCAAATTTTTGATCTCGAGTTTTTTGACAGTAATAATTTTTTTGGAGGTCACATAAAAATGCATCGTTTGAGCTATCAAATATGTTGCAGGGTATCAAATGTACCACATGTTAAGCAAATGTGGCTCAATAGAGAAATTGTGGTTATCAAGAAATCATATATGTTGCAAAATAGGAAGATGCGGTGTTTGAGGTAGCAAATGCATTTTATCAAAGCGATTGCAGTTCAGAAAGCACCAAATGTGATCCAGAATGTGAATTGTGTTGCAGTTTTAGCAAATGCATTGTGGTGTCCGGTTTCTTTGCAAAATTTTGGTAGATTTTGAAGATTATTTTAAGTTTAAAGTGTTGTTCCAGATCTAAAAAGGAGGTTTAATTGTTGTTTTGGTCTGAAAAACACTTGGAAAACACATTGTCTTTGAAAGTTTGTGAAAATAAGCACATAGAAGACAAGTACAACCCTATGGTTTGAAGGACTATATTCTTTTGGATTCCACATGGATTTTACTCCAAACACACTTATTCTTAGCGGATGAATTCAAAAGCTTGGCCGCATGGGCTCCCCATTACAACACACTCACTTCTCAGGTCAACCAAGCTTCTAACTGCCATAAAAATCCCATGGTAGGTTGATCATCTCTACTAAGATCTGCAAGAATGTGGATTCCTTGGCAATGACCATTGTTGCACCAAAGAATAGATAAAAGTTTTTGGCCTACAATAACAAGGGTTCTAGTATGAGAATTTCATTCGTGGGGGAACATCCATGTGACAAGAGACCATTGATGCCCTTCTTTTTAGAATAATCCTCATGATACTTGAACTTTCCTCAAGTACCCACACTTATATACCAGTTGGAAGTCACTTGGCTTTAGCAT
The DNA here is from genome assembly GCA_007115665.2 of Sequoiadendron giganteum. Classification (NCBI taxonomy): domain Eukaryota; kingdom Viridiplantae; phylum Streptophyta; class Pinopsida; order Cupressales; family Cupressaceae; genus Sequoiadendron; species Sequoiadendron giganteum. Next base: position 215,794,521 of record CM021105.1, on the reverse strand, counting down.
GTTACCGGTTGGATCATTCCCTGGGGTGATTTATTTTTCCCACTAGGCAGGCCCTCTAAGGATAAACAATAGCAAGTAAGTACAACCGTAGTTCGATCAATCTTTGTTGGCATAAAAAAAAAGAGAGCACACACGATATATTTAGCTCACACTAGTAAGACTTGTTTATTTTAAACCCAAAACGAAATGTGAGGGGTGATAAAGTAACAATCTCTTAGTGTTTTTGTTTCTCAAGATCACACAAAGTGCAAGAGATTCACATACACATTTAAGAGAGTATCACTATACCACAAGACACAAAAGACACTTGATCATTTTAAAACCCAACTTAGTGTGAGACAATTTTTTTTTTAATTTAAATCAATGATATTAAAGAATGCAAGTTCCTTTTAGGACAATGAGTTTCAATGCATGATTGTGTTCATTTTAATCCCATGAATGTGCATGCATGTTCATTTTAATCCCATGAATGTGCATGCATGTTCATTTTAACTCATGAAATGTAAAAGAAAAGTTGTAGGGTTGTATGTTTGATTAGGATTGTGAAAAATAAAAAAAATAACACAAACAACAAGGGGTTAGACTCATTTTCCAACTTGCCACATGTTGTAACAAATAGATTAGTAACCAAACACCCATAACCTATGAAACAGAAAATGAGATCTGGAGAAACACAACAAAATACAAAAACAAAATTAACCCAGGTGAATGCATCACAATAGAGCATATGCGTTTTGGGATCTAATGCTGGAAGTGCAACAGGCATATGCATCGCTATGCAAAACAAATGTGGCTCAAAAATCAGATGCATCGCTAGGGTTCGCGAATGCAGCTCAACAAGTTATTTGTGTCATTTGGAGGATTGAATGTAGTTTAACATAGCATATGGGTCATTCTCAAAAGAATATGCATCGTGATAGAGTGTTTGTGTCTCATAAAGCTTTGATTGCATCATTTTGTACCTGTAGTTGCAAAAAAGCTGAAACAAATCCATATGAAAACTGCAAAAAAGGATTGTCGGGTTCACCAATGTAAGTAAGGGTAAATTTAGGTTAGCATGATTAGATCATAAAAAAATCAAACCCAAAGTATGTAATGAAGCACATAGGAGAGAACATGAAAATGAAAGGAAAGAATTTACCCAAGATCTTCAACCTACATGATTGACCTCCATTACACCTTCTCTATTTGCTACAATATGATGTGTGCCTTCAGATTTTGTGTGAGAAACAATGACTATGCCCAGACTAAAGCAAATGTTGAAGGATTTGAATGAAATGCAAGTACAAAACTAAGCTCTACATGCAACACAAAAATATGCGAAATGAAAAGCTTAGCAAAATGATAAGAAGTATGAAAGTAAGACAAAAGCTTGAGAGATTGAGAGATGAAGTCAAGAGATGGTAAAATGAGAGAAAAATTATCTTTTTATAAAGAATGCAATTTTGGATGAAGGGCCAAGATTGAAGATTGAAAAATTCCCTAGAATCAATGGACAAGATTCAATATGACAACCCACAATTAGGGTTAGGGAAACATTAGGGTGAATTTCAAAATGAGTTGACAAGATTTGACTTGAGAAAATCAAATCAAGGGATAAGAATGCATGTGACAGGGAGATAAAATTGGCACAAAAAAAGAGGGAGTTAGAAAATTAAATAATTTTAAAAATTACTTGATTTATGGAGGGAGATACTATTTTGAATTTAAAATTTATTTAATTCAAAAATGTGGGGTCATGTGAGTTTAAATAATAATTTAAAATTATTTACATGGAAAGAGGGAAATTTAAATAAATGATTTTTATTTAAATTTGAAGGAGAATTAAATGGGACAATTAAATAATTAATTTTAATCATTTAATTGTGAAAGAAGTGGGCCAATAATTAAATAAATTATCGGGGATTTATTTAATTATGAGAAGATATTAGCATTAAAGACATATTTAAATAAATTTTATTTATTTAAATAATGAAGAGGAAATAATGGATTAAATAAATTAAAGAGTTTATTTAATTGAAGAGGACATTAGAAATTAGCGGCGTATTTAAATAAAATAAATTTAAAACATTTATTTAAATAGTGAGGAAAAATAAAAGATATGAATTAATTAAATAATTAAGAACTATTTAATTAATGGCTGAATTTGGATAGAAGGACATAATCAAGTATTTTAATTATGTCTTAGAAGGATTATGGAGAAAATTGAGTTCACAAGCCTAGGCCAATTTTATGTGTCTACAACATCAATTAGGTTGGCCTAATTAGTTGTAACACTCAAAACATAACTTGTGAGTTTCAATCCTTTTCACACATGCTTCACACCAAGGTTAAAAAATCGAAACAACTTGAAATGGGTCGACATGTACTTATAATAGATCCCACATAAGACCACAACACTTATTTAACCTTTTCATGCCTTCACACTTATTAGGTCAGCACTTAAAAGACTTAATACCAAAATTCCTCAGCTATGTATCCACAAAGAAGTGTGGACTCTCCCACTCAAATTCACTGCACATAAAATAGCTGTAAACTACGAGATCAAACTTCTGTTACTTAGATCTTTCAAACCAAAAGCCAAAACATGAGGAAACTATGTAATTATATACTTCTAATAGCAAACGAAATAATTTTAGAGGTGCAAAGTGAAAATTTAATTGCGGACTAGTTCGGACCCAAAAAAAAATGCTCTATCACACTAAATTAGTAGAATTGACACTTAGTCAATTTCCAACACAACCAACTTTTTTAGATCAAACCATCTTGAAAAAATATCTTCCACAACCACTTTAAAACCTATTAGAACTAGCCAAAATGATTTGCAACAAAGTATTCATATCAAGATACAATATTGACATCAATAACAACATTACAACACATAGTAATATACCTTGTGCTTATCCCTCATGCTCATGTTTCCAACAACATAAATGAAATTCTTCCAACAATCTCCCCCTTTGTCATTAATTTCAACATGCCAAAAATATCCAAAACTTTTTCCAAACCATTCTCCCCCTTTGACATCAAGGGCAAAGGGTGCATATACCAACTGTTTTGACATTAATTGGATTTGTCCCTAAGAAATATTTGCATATATATAAAATGGAAAGATAAATTGTATCCCCCTTAGTCATTTACCAAAAATCTATATTGGAAACTTACTCTATATGTTTTGCATATTTACAAAAAAAATGAAAACTAAAAAAATGGAAAGCATAGAAGATAAGAAATATGTCAATCGGAGGAGGTTGACACCTGCAACTTCTGTAGATGGATCTTCCATGCTTACTTGCCATCTTCCCATGCCTTCAATTCTAGCCTAAGCAATCTGCATTGTGTTTCAAGCTCCATTAATAGTTCTTCCTCTTTTTTCAAGTGTGAGGTACTAGATTCATTTTCATAGCCTTATTCAAACTTAGAAGAGCACTTGATATAGGTATAAAATTGTAATTCACCAAGTCCCTGATCTTTCCAAACTATAAGATGATATTATCACTTTGAGCTTGCATCTTGAAAAACTTCTTATACATATCTTCAATATTATTTCTTGTGTTTCCAAACAAGTCTAATGTCGGATCATATGCACTAGAGGCTTTATTGATTCTGAGCTCAATAGATTCCATCTCACTTTTTATACTTTTTGTGGCTCCAAACCACTTCATGTAATATTGGAACAAGGCCTTCACCTCATCCACACAACTATTTGCACTATCCACCATTTCTAAAAACTTTTTCTTTGCAAGTGCACACTTCTCTAAGATTTCCATAATCCTCTTATCATTTAATCTCTTCTCTACCTCTTTTTCTACTTCTCCCTTAAGTCCAAATGTATATTATTTAAAAGTTAATTAAATTATTTAATTTTTTCATACCAGAGAGAGATGTATTAATGTTTGCTCTAGGTATGACCTCCTATAATACCTTGACTGCTTCTTCCATTAATTCTCCACTCTTCTGGTGAGTCTAGATATGATCTCCTTTCGAGAAAATGCATAAAATACATCTGCCAACTGTAACTTGTGGAGGGGAGAGATCTTATCTAGATCTACATTGCCTTGTTGCATCGATAGTTATAGCAATTGAGATGAAACAAAAATTTGGATATTTAGCTATATACCTAGTAGATTATTCAATGAATCTCTAGAGGAACTAGAGGATTCACTAGAAGGATTTGTGATCTCCACAACCTTTCCCTTTGAGTCCTTTTCTTCAATATTTCTAGAGTTTATTTGTTATTTATGTTTTGTTTGTGTATCTCAGAATGCACCCTCATCACCATCACTCTTGTTTGTATTCTCTTCCACTATAGAATTGTCTATGTTAGGTGGAGGTATAATGTTTTCTTCTGGTACCAGAGGAGGAGTATATTCCTTTCAATGTCTTCTTTGATCATAACTTCCTCAACATTCCTTTCTATCATGTCTTCCACTTCTAGAGGTGTATTATCCTATGTAACATTATCATTTGCATCATGCTCATGTTGAGCATCATCTATCTTCACATCTCCTTCAATGTTTTTTTTCTGTAGTAGGCGTCTCCACATTCTTTTCTTCTTTATTCTCTAGTGTCATTCCCAAATTTTGTGCTATCTCTTGTACTTTTTCAAATATTTTCTTCCTAAGTCTTTCAAGATCATCTTGATCTCTACCCATAAGGGTTGTCACCCTTTTCTTAGTTCTGAGTTCCTTATTGAATATTATAGCTAAAGTGGATTTTTTTTCCTTAGAGAGAGGAGCACTAATCCTCTCCAATGCTTCTTCTCTTAGCCGTGCTTCTTCTTCCATAACTTCTTTCCTTCTCTCTATTAAAATATTCCATAAATCTTTAGGTATTTTCTTCTTAATGTTTCTCATGTCAACCTCAAGGACAACAATGTACTTGATAATTGCCTAAAAAATGGCAACCTTATCCACCTTCTCTGCTTATTTGTATAGGGCTATAGTCTCTCCTAACATCTCATTCTACAAAATTTTGTTGAATAAAGTTTATAATTTCATAGGAGAGTGAGGCCTTATTGGTTATAATATTTTTTTTCTTTTTTCTCTCATATGGAGTCTTTTTTGCACTCTTCTTCTTTTTTGGAGAAGCCTTCTTGATGGATTCTTTCTTCTTTTCGCTCATATGCACAAAAAATTTCCTCCTTTCTTCAATTTCATCTTCAATGCCTATGTCAATTATGTAAAACCTTCTTATTTTAGCATTGGTTTCACCTTGTGAAACATCACCTCTGTTATAGACCAACGAGAGTACTTATTCGTCCTCCTCCTCCTCTTCTTCTACTACTACATTGACACTTCTAAACCATTCTCTTACTACCTTTTTCTTTTGTGTTTTCTTCATAGGGGTGGTAGGTGGTGCTACTAGAGTAGCCTTATTATTCTATGTCCTTGTCATATACACAACCAGAGGGTGTTTATCCTTCACTAGAGGACTAATAGTTGTTTTCCTTTTCTCTCTAGCAAGTTGTTTAGTCTAGGAGGAATTTTGAATAGGAGTGGCAACTATCCTACCAGACTTCTTGTGCTTTTGGATCCTCCTCCAACACTATATTCTCCCTTAGCTTTTTCCCTTGCATACTACATTTGTTCCTTAGAGATGCCTATTTCCTCTACAATCTCTTCAACCATTTTCCTGACTTTCTTCTATATTACTAGTTTCTTATGTTCCATGGACTTCTCTTCATTACTTAAATATCTTTCTTTAGTTGTATCCTTTGTACTTCTCAACAAAATGTTAGCTAAACCAATTATCTCTTGATTAGTGAACTCATATCCTAATGTAGGGATCCACATAGTCCTTGGTTCAATTTCCTCATTGATTCATTCATTAGTACTAACCAAAAATATGATATCACTTTTATATTTCTCAACCATTTTCCTTGGAATCCCAACTCTCTCATGTATTATTTTTTGAAAAAATGAAAAGAAGGCATCAAGTGCCTAATCTTATGCATTTCCATTACCAATACCGCTCATGAAATCTATGATTTGATGAGAAATATGTATTCCTTGCAACCATTTTACTCCTTTGGTTTTCGGGAGTTCTTTTAGAAAGTAGAACAGTAAAAACATAACCAAAGTACCATAATTGAAAGCATATTTCTTCTCCTTTGTTTGCTTCATATTGTCCATCAATTGTTTCCTTAACAACTCACAAAGATCATAATCTGCAGCTTTTTCAACCATCTCATATGCCACATAAATTGTGATGGCAGACACAAAATTATCTTTGTTAATGAAATAGATTTTGTATCCCATGAACATTGCTACATACCTCATAGCTGGATTCATGATGGGATTTATTGCTAAAGACCTCTTGTCGTATATTACACCTATGATTTCCATTACCACTTCATTTTGGACATATTTCAATAAAGAAACCTATTCGGTGGAGCATAGACTAGTAACCTATCTAATCACTTCTTTTGTTATCATGTTCGGTATTTCAATCCAAAAAAAATTGTCATGGTATCTGCTCAATGCTATTCTAACCCACTTTCTATCAAAGAAAAAATTTGGATACCATTTCCATACATCTAATTTCTTTGCAACTAGGTTTTGATACTTAGGCTTTCGGGAAAAGTTGTCTTCAATCAATTCCTTCATCCATAGATCTGCTAGCTTAGTGTGATCAAATTATTCCATTTTTTCATGAGTATATATTTTGATATCCTCAATTGGAAAACCCCATATGGAACATGTGTAAAAGTACCTAACGGATCATCTTCAACTGATTTCGTAGGATAATTCTTGAATTTTGGTTGTGGTTTCTCTATAACTCCAATTACCCTCATTGTAGCCATTGCAAAAAATATTAAAACTACTTTTAAACTAGGGTAAGAAAGATTCATAAATACCTTTTCCTTCACTTTCCAAGCTAGGGTTTCAATGCACCAAATCTTAGGTCACCTTGCTAACTCCTTCACTGCTTTGCTCCTTCTTAATGTTCATTATGAACGAGTTTTTCTTAGTGAAATAACTTATAATCATTTTGATCTGACCTAATTTTGCATTAAATACTTCAACCAATAAAGTTGGAAAACCTTTCATTGTATGCACAATCAACTTTTGATGCTCCAAAAACTTCCATATTATCATATTTTCTTTTGCAATTTCCATCAACAGATCATGCATGTTGATCTTCATCACATATCTTTGTGCTAACACATCATGACCTCTTCTTTAGCAAGGGATATAAGATATTCATTAAATCTCCCTCTGATGCAAAGCTCTTAACTTAGTTTCTAGAGGAAACATTTGCACCAGATAGCGGTATAGATTCATCCTTGACTTCTATCTCTTCTTTCTTTCTCCAAATCTTTTCCATCTCCTTTACCAGATCAACCTTTTTTATTGGTTCATTCCTCTTTACTGGGTTTTCCATCCTTATGTTTCTACTTCTACAAAAATTAGCAATGTGTCTAGGTCTAATACAATTATAACATGTGACATTCTTTTGACCAATGTTCCTTCCATTCATTCTATATCTACATTGATTATCTTTATACCCAAATCCATAACATGTACTATAGTAGCCTTTGAAAGATTGAACTGGTCTACCATTTTTATAGCCATTCATCATTTTACTTTTGCATTCACTTGCTCTATGACCAAATTTCTTGCATGTAAAGCGTTGACCAGAGAAAGATGAAACATTCTTCTTCATATTGCTTCTATATTCCATTTCCTTATGTCCAAATTTATTGCGAGAATGAAAAAAACCATTAAACTGCGGGTACCTTGTGCATTTGGTTGTCTAACTAGTGGTCTTCTTTGATTTTAAATCTACTTGCCATTGTTCTTCTTATCTTCAATATTCTTTTCAGTGTTTGATGTTTAATATGACTTTGAACTTTCTCCTATCTCAAACCCTAATCCACCTTTGTTTTTAGAGCCTTTCTGATTTTTAATCATCTCATCAAGCTTTGTAGCACTCATCTTGAATTTTTCTTCACGATTCCTTGCTTTCTCAAGATCTTATCTCAGATTCACAACTTCTTATTCAAGCCTTATGCATTCCTCAGATTTTATTTTCACCATTGCATCCAAACATTACTCAATTCTTTTCTTTTCTTCAACTTGGTCTTTCAGACCATCGATGGTTTCAATTTCTTTCTTTAATTGCTCACTGAATTCTTTATTCCCTTTCTCTGATCTTCTTGATTTTATCTCAAAATTTTGATGCATTCATCTTCTTCTTTTATGTTTTCTTTCATATCTCTATTTTCACCTTCAGTCCTTTCAAGATCTTCAAGGGGATCTTTGAGTTTTCCATCTTTGTCAATAATACAATCTTCTTCTATAATTCCAACAACAAGAACTATGCTCCAAGATGTTCCCCAAGAGGTTGCGCTCCTTCCAAGCAACTAGGCTCTAATGCCAACTATTGAATACCCAAAATATTGAGGGGGGGGTGGGGTGTTGAATCATTATTCTCTTAAAACATTGAGAAATTAGACATCCAATCACCAAATCACATTGAACTACAATAAAGAAAGAAAGCATGAAACATCAACAACACCACATAACACATGAACACTAGGTTTTTCACATGGAAAACCCAAAAGGGGAAAAACCATGGTGAGGACTAACTTATAATATATTATAATTGATTATAGTATATTTATATAAGTTCTCACTATAGGTGGATTCACTACCCATAGAGAAAAAGATATAAGAGAAATGGTGGATCATAGCCTATTTTTAATTGTTACAATTGCATATATCATATGCATGAAATAAAATTCCAATGAAGCTCAATAAACTGAGTTTACACACTTCATTTGATTATAATCTAACACTTTGCTTTCTTTTGAATTCAAATCAATTTAATCTTCTACTGAACATTCACAACTTAAATCCACACTGTTCTGATAATATTTGCATGTAGTTGTAAGGCGAGAAAATGTACATGGATAAGAACAATGAATTAAATCAAAATGAAATCAAAACATGGATTAGGACCCACCTACTCATGAAATGCAATTGGCCTATCTATGAATTCAAACAACAAGGTTAGCAAAATCAAATTGAACAAAAAAATGAATTCAAAACTACACAATCTTAGCATCACACGGTGGAGTGTATTTGTGTTGATTTGATATGTTAGATTGACTTTCAACACAAAGCCTCCATGATTGCAAAAATATTGATATGATGACCTAGAATGCAATGGTGTATGGTCAATTTTCTTAAGAATCAATTGGACATGATCTCTTCATAAAGAATCTAAATGAATTATGAGAGGGATGAGGGTTATTTTATAGATTTGTAGAAATTACATCAAGGGATAGGATTAAGTTTGAAACCCCACAAAGAAGGGTTGAGATTGATCATCAACACCCACAAAGGAGAGTGAATCAAGGAAGATGGATGAAGGAGATCAGTTAGAACTCAAGCTTTCTCCACGATTTTAGGAAAATGGTTAGGATATTTAAGATCAGGGGATGAGAATTTATTTTAAGATCAAGGGCTAAGAATGGTTGAGACAAGTTGGTTGAGATATTTTGAAATGGAATATTCCTCAAGAATATGCTTTGTGGGGGGAAAATAGGATAATTAAATAATTAGGAATTATTTAATCATGTGACAAGAATATTAAAAGGATAGGATAATCAAATAATCAATATTATTTAATCATGATGGCATAGAAGAATATAGATGATTCTAATTAAATAATTAGGTTTATTCAATTAGAGTGATAAAGGGGAATATTAGTGATGAAAAGGATGAATTAATTAAATAATTTATGATCATTTAATTAATAGAGGTAAATAGGGTTAATTGGTGAAAATGATGTTAAAAGAGGATTCATGATGCAAATTAAGTGAAATACAAGGATTAGGATGAAAATGATGTCGATGATGGAAAAATGCAATTCAGGATGTGTGATATGCGTCAAGACATTTTTACATATCTACATTTTGTGCTTCTTTGACACAATGTACTTGTTGCATTGTTTCAAAGAATTTGATGCTCGTATAAAGATTGAAATTTTTTTAATGATGACCCACTATGCCTTGGTGGTGAGTGGAAGGATGATGCGACATTGGGCTGCCCCCTCGAGGGGTTAGCCAAAAAAATAACTTTTTCAGGTTAGGCTCACGACAAGGTTCATGAGTAGTTTAGATTCATAGAGGGTGAAAAATTAAGCCTCAGGGGTCAAGTTTAAAGTTTAGGATGAGCTTGAGTGCTCATGATATAACCTAGGAGGGTTTCCAAGGCTAACAATTAGGGTTTGGGGGGGTTAAATAGGAAATTAGGGTTGATTTACCCCTCATTTGCACACTTAGTCTTAGGTGATTTAAGAGCTCTAAGGATTTCCAACTAGAAATGTCGGTTGATGATAGTGAGAGTTCCAAGCACACCACATAAAGTAGACGCGGTCCATCAGTACCAGTGACCAACTAGCTTAGAGGTTGTGTTACATACGTTTTTCATTTATGTTTTCAACATTTCATGTTTGCGTAATTAATGCCCAAAGTTAAATGAAACGATAGTAGTAATCTTAGTGTTTTTCCACCATTGACGTGATATTTCCACTATAGTACCAATTAGGATTTTCCCTTCTATTAAACTACACCACTATTGTAAAACTAGAATGCATTTGTCGAAAATTGCCACTTTTTTAAGGCCATTGTTGTGAAACTTTACTGCGTGGTAGAAAAAATATAGGGAAAGGCCATTATTGTAAAACTCAACAATTATCATTGCAAAAATAGGCTCTCTATTGTTTACGAGAGCCACTATCTTCCTGAAATAGGGTCGTTGCTATAAAATAAAGCTACTACTGTTCTAAAAGAAGTTCAGTATTGTGAAAAACACTATTTAGGCTCCCAATTTGAAATTCTAAAAAATTTTAACATTGTGGGTTGAATGTTTGTAGACCATTCTAAGTCCTTTATATTGCTTAGAGCAGAGGCCCTGGCTATTAGATAGCATAACTAGTTTTCAAGAGTTGGAGTAGGATTTATTGGATGCAGTCGGTTTGAGATATACCACTTACATGATAGAGATCAAGGCACACCAAGCTATGATGACTGCCAGAGTTGAGCGATGGAGATCAAAACTCACATTCCACCTACCTTCAGGGGAGTGCATACTTACATTGGAGGATGAATGGAGGTTCCTTCCAATCTCAATCCATGGAGAGCTCATTATGTACTAAGTCTAGAGGGGGACACTTACAATGTAGAGACTACTAAAGGTACAAAAGCTACAAGTTGTTGATTTAGAGATCGAATTGACACCTTTCATTGATGACACATATTTGATGGTTATAGTGCTGGCAAGAATGATTATTGGGCCATTGATGCATGATAGGAGAGCTAGGGGATTCCTAGTTGAATGGGTTATTTGTATAGAGATGATGATGGAGAATCTGACATTATATGCATGGAGACCTTGTGTTCTTTGATATTTATATAGACATGCACGAGGTAGTATATTGAGGTGGGAGAAGAATTTATACAGGAGTTACCCATTTACACATATGGGCATGGGAGATGATTTCCATCACAAGGCTAGAGGGCATTGATCAGAGGGATCTTGATGATCCCTACTCTTATAGCTATTATGACTACCTTCATTACACATAGCCAAGGAGATTACCATTTTGGAGATCTATATTTAATGATATGATATAGTTCATATGGCACTCGTATCTCAGATGTGAGGCTTGAGCATCTACTTAGTATACTGTCACTAGACTAGATATCTAATTGGTAGGGTTGAAATTATTCTAGAGTGTTACCTTCTAATAGAGTCCTATGACAGTTTGGAGAGAAGTAGACTTGTCCAAGTGATGATTATCATGCATGTTATGCACACATGGCCTGAGAGGTCAATGTGTGGGGGTCCAAAGTAGATCAGGTAGAGCAGTTATAGAGTTTAAAGCATTGGATCCTTTTGGTTGAGGATGGAAAGTTGGTCCAAATGGTCTAGGGATGAACAAGGAGTATGATTCAAGGTGGGCCTATAGACGACCTTTGCGATTTACACATCTCGTTGGTGCTATAGTAGTTGGTGGGCTAGTGATAGGTCAGGTGAGGAGGATGGGTGTAGTATGACATAGAGAATGAAAAATATTGTGGATTGCTCATGAGAAGAACTAGAGAGTCAAAGATAATGATGGGAAACATGATGATCAAGTGCCCCAGGATCATGGGGATCAACAACAATAGTACCAAGAAGTTGTTGGAAAATCACCACAAGCACCTCCCCTTCAAGGAGACATGGTTTCTAGGATAGCATAGCTTATGACCAAGAGGGATAAAGCCATATAGGATAGATATGCTAATCATAGAGAGAGACACCAAGATTTATCGAAGATAGGATAGGAATTCCTAGCTTGTTATAGTTAGAACATAGAGGGATGATTTCTGATAGGAGAGAGATTCATTGAGATAACAACAAGATGTAGAGAGAAAAAAGGATGCAGGGATTGCACAAGCTTTTTGTATTCCTTGAGCTCAGTCTCAGTGGGAGATGGACTAGTTCATAGTTGAGGTGATCTATTAGCAGACATTATATGACTCTTAGTTTCCCAATGGTCAAAGATGTCCTAGATTTGGGGTTCCTAATAATGCAATAGGTGTTCAGTCTTCAAGGGGATAGTTAGTTAGCATGCCTCTTAAATAGCCTTGAGGCCCACTTTTGTAGCATCACTAGTATACCACACTTATCTGAATAGATTAGCATGATGGGAAGCAACCCCTCCTAGAGAGGATCAACCTCCATAGGATGGAGAATAGGCCTGATGATTTGATCTGATATTTATGTTGTTGTATTACAAACTTGATGTTTACATTACTTTTATATATACATTCATCAACCAATTTGAGGCCTCATATATATTTTTGATGTTATTTGATATTATATCACACATGATATTGATGATGACATTAATGTACTAGATATTTTTAATTTTGATGATATACAAGATACCTTTTTTGATGTAGCATATGATGTGTTATGCGATGCCCATTTTTTTGTACTTTCCAATTCTTTAACATGATATGGGTGATTTATTATCTATGTATGAAAATGGATTTTTGATTTTATGATGCATGATTTCCTATGTCATGATGAACATGACAAGCTAATGATTTTGTGGATGCAAGATGCACATACAGTACTAATGAGTTTTTGGTACAAGATGGAGATGTTAGTTGGAAGACATGTTAGTAGGATTAAAGATAGAAGAAAAGAATTATTTTGATCTCATTTCTAAAAATCCATAGATTATGATTGATTGATGAGATGCATTGATGAGTAATTGATAATGATGTAAAACATGATGAGTTTTCTTTTAATTTATGGAAATTAAGTCATGTTTAGCAATCTTTATTAATGTAGCAAATAGACATGATGCACCATGGTATTAATGACTAAGGTGACTTTGTATTTCTTATGTGGACTTTGACTCCGTAAACAAGGAGTATTCTTGCTCATACCAGACAAACATAAACCTTATAAGAGAGTATGGGTGAGAAGTTTCAAAACATTTTGGATGAGTTACATAGAGAAGTATGAGGAATATAACATGAAAATGCTACATGAAGTGCCCCAAAGCGAATTCCAAACATAGAAAAAAGTAAGTATTCACCATGGTAATCTTGCAAAAATATCCAACAAACAAAGAAAATGAAATTGAAAATCAATGCCCCCATTTGTTCCTCTCTAAATCCTTATGGACATCCTCAAGAGATCCTAGGAATGAGACAATAAGATAAATTAGAAGATAAGATCACAAAAGATAAAAACAATGCTGCTATATCAGTTGTCATAGATGTTCTGATGTTTTAGGATATGTTATCCATCAATGATGTCTATTGTAGGAATTATTTATTTGTTAAGACATATGCCAAGATGTTGATTATGATTCGAATAGGTAGGTAGCTTAACACTTGGGCATTTTTTTAGTCTGATAACGATCAAGTCATTACAATTTTTCCTAAAAGGTTTTTGGATTTCAATGTTTCCTTTGCTTTTTGATTGGTTTGTCAAAGAGCGAGGAAGATGATTTTTTTATTATGGATGGAAAGTTTAATGAAGATAGGCGATAACGAAGATTGGATTTTTGAGGTTTTCTAAATGTTTTTTTGCTTTTAAGATTATTTGATGCTATTTTTGATGTTTTCTAAATACTCAGACTTTTTTTGGTGTTTTAAGAGATTTAGAGACCTAGAAGGAGACCTAAGGGTACTAGCCTAGTGCCTCAAGGGCTCATTGATGATGGCCTTTCCTATGTGCAATCTCAGAGAAAACGTAGTTTGACTAACCATGATTGACACTATTTTTGGATTTTTATTGATTCTTTATGAATGTTTTGGATGTTTCACGAATATTTGAGTGCTTTTGGATTTTGTGATTGACATAGAGACATAATGGGACTGACCTAGTGCCTTAGGGGCTCATTAATGATGGCCTTGCCTACGTTATACATGAAAAGAAAATGTAGTTTGATTATTTGACTCAAAAGCGTACAATGTTTTTGGGATTTTTGATGTTTTATAACTATTTTTTAATTTTTTTTTATTGTTTTACAACTATTTTTTAATTTTGATGATTTTGTGAATGTTTTTTGGATTTTGATAGCCTTTTTCAATATTGTTTTTTGGATTCTGATGGGTTTTCTACAAATGATGGGATGAACAAGGATTTAATCCATCTACTAGGTTCAAGAAGTTGCCCCCATTTTAGAACAAGATTACATTCATTATGGATAGGTGGATAAAATGGATAGTGGGTAGGGATGGTGCAACATGCTTCGACACTTGATTAGTTATCAAGCCATGGTTGAGTACACCTTTTATTATGCAATGGATGGATAACATTGTTGAGGATTCATAACAATTTCAAGATAATGTGGAAGGGATCATTTTTAGATCAGAGTTGCTTTTGTTTCAACATGTTAAAGTCACAAAATGAGCTAGAGCACATAGGCCAAGAGTCTTCCTAGGATTAGGTACTCATACTTGCCCCAAGTGTATAGAAATGTATAAACATTTTGAGTAGATAAACTGGGTTGAATAATAGGTGAAAGAACATTCAAAATGAAGGATCTTACTTCCAAGGACTACCTTGTAGTGATATACCTTGTTAGGATAAAAGGATGTGCATTTAGATAAGGTTGGATAATGGTAAGGTATTTTGGGATAATATGAAGCTATTAGAAAATATCATATCAAGAATTTTGAATAAAGCAAAACTGAAGTATTTTCCCCCAGTTTTGTCAAGATCAAGATAGTTTTGATATAGATGGGTATGATATGGATCATGGATTTATTATGGATAGGATGTTGTCTATTATTATGGATGAGATAAGTTGTTTCCAACTACAACAATGAAAATGGATCCTTGATTCTACACATGATGCCCATTTTCCAAGTTTTCATAATGGTACTTGTCCAACAGGCCACTGAAGTGGTTTTCGTTGGAGAATGAATTTTTTCTCTTTACTATTTTTCTCGACTTTTTATATTTCCCAACCCTAATCATGTTGATCTCCCTACAGGTTTTAATGTAGATGCTATTTTCACTATGTTCCAATGATATCCTGAATGATAGAGTTTTTGTGCCAAGATACAAGTTCTTGCATATAACTCCTAAACATGCTTGGCATTTTGTTGATACTAGGGTTAACCTCATCTAAGTACATAGATCACCATAAAGTGCCCTTAATTTCCTTATGATATAGAATGACTACTAGTACATGGTTAATGTATGCTTTGGATATTCTTCTTGTTGGTACCCATGGTAACTGTCGATAAGGGATATGTGATAAGTATGGAGTGGTTGATGGCTTGGATATTAAATATTTTATTGTCCAAGCTTTTGATGATGGGGTACATAATGTAGATGTAGAATATTGCATAAAGTTAGGACCAACTTGATCATTTGACTTTGAAGCTTTCTATTTCTCCATATTTTCTTTTACTACTAGAGTTTGACTCTAAGCATTTACTTTTCCTTGTTTTAGAATCCATTTATTTTTCCATTTTGACTTTTTGATTGCTTAGCTTCAACAGTTTCCTCTTTTCCTTTGTTGGAATTTGTTTCTTGTTGTCCCCAATTAATGGGTCAAAAGATGCAACGATGATGATTTATGATATGGATGGTGGAAGTACTTTAGACATGTAAAAAGTATTGATTGATACTATGCATATGATTCTAATTAACTAACACCATTTCTTTTGAAATCATCTCAAACTAACCAATTAATTGAATAATCGACATTATTTAATTAAATTCAGCAATTTTAGCTATTAATCAAATAATTGAATGTATTGATTAATTCTCCCTTCTTCTAACTAATGTTCATCATATTTAATTAAATCAAATCATTTAATTAAATTCTCCTAATAGCTTATTATTTGATTAAAATCAATTAAATTAAATATCACAAATCCCCTAACCTCTTCCAATTAATTAATTCCAAACTAGTTAATTCTAAATCACCTTCTAATAATCATTAATTAAATCCTCCAGCTTTTAAATCTTCATGAGTTAAATCAACCATGGTCAACTAACCAAGTTTCACATGAGATTAATTTCTTCTATTTATCTAAATCTTCTAATTATCCGCACAAAGGAATATTATGAGGAATATTCCTCTCAACCACCTCTCATTCAATTTCATTTTAAAGGTTTTCAAAAACCTATCACATCCTCTTACAAATGAAATCAAATCTCTTACATCCTCTCAAATATCAATCAATTTCATTCAATTCCTCTTATACCATTTTCAAATTCTCAGCCATCTTCATTTACTTCTCTTCCATCCTCCTCCACTCACATATTTCCCAAAATGTGCTCCACCCTCATCCAATAGAATTGTGACACTTGGCACATTCTCATTGGCTCTCAATTTTTCCCACATTCATCAAATCCTCTCATTATTCAACCCTTGAATTATATAAATAAAAGGATCATTTTCACAATATGGATCCACAACTTCAAGCATCATCACTATAGGCATTTCACTTCATAGCTTTCATCATTTGGAGTCATTTTCATACTTGAATCATCAATATATCATCAATATTATCAAAGGGATTGGGAAAGGGATTCTTTCCACATCAAAGGAGCACCTCTCTCCTTATGGGATGGAGGTTTAGCTAGTTTAATATATACATGTTATCTTATGTTAATATCTTGTTATTTCAATTTTTTCTCTTCAAATTGGCTAAATAATCTCATAGGGAACACTAAATTGGTATTTCTAACATGTTTAACCATTGTTTTATAATCTTATGTTAGTTTGTGCAGGTTTGGTCTTCACATTTTGGCACTAGAAGGAGGGCTTACATCTTAATTTTTGGTTTTTTGTTAGATTTTTCCATTTTTTTTAGACACAGGAATGCGACACCACCTTTGTGCATTTGTGATCCCACAGAGTTTCACTTTTGCTCCATAGTGTCAGTTTTTCTCCATAATGTCACTTTTGCTCCATAGTTTCACTTTTTCTCCACATTGTCGCTTTTTCTCCAAAACATCGCTATTGTCATGTCACATCGTATTCGCTCACTTCTATTGCACCACTTTTGATTCAACACTACCTTCGATCCTTCTATCTTCTATCTTTACTTTATGTTCACAAAGAATCACTTTTGAAACTACACCACATTCATGGTCTTTGCCTTATGTAGTACACCACTTTTGACTTTACTAGAGTACCACTTCTATTTTTCAACATCACATTTGATAGTTGCAAAGCATCACATTTGCAATACATCGCTTTTGTAGGGAAAGGGGGGAAATCAAGTTGAAGGCTTAAACTTATTTTTTAATGCTCTTTGTAATAGCTCAGTTCTTCAATTTCTGCATTTTATTCCTTGTTCTAGGACCAACTAGATCAATTTGGGCTTAAAATTAATCATGAACTCAAGCTTTTTCAAAATTGTTAAAATTGATCCTTAGATACTATACTTTGTGGATTAAAATAAATTTATGTTTTCTTTGTCTTGTAATTTTCATTACAACTTGTATCATTCAAATGCATATGCACTTCTCTCACACTTCATGGCGATCTTGAGAATGAAAAAAATTTTAGTGACATTGGTTGTCTAAATGATTACTTACACATTTCAAATTTGGAATTAAAATTGAAAAAACATGTGAGTGTGAAGGAAAGACATTGTTTGTGCTCCCTCCTAGTGCTTTACACAATCTAGGTGATCGAACTATAAATTTACTTCTTCACTATTTTTTATCTTTAGAGGTCCTGCCTTAGTGGGAAAAAGTAATCACCCCAAGGGAATGACCCAAACCGATAACAAGCTAAAGCCAAGCTACTCTCGACTGGTATACAAATTTGAATGCTAAAATAAATCTCAGCATTATAGGTGGTCCTACAGACAAGCAAGTAATTATTGCCTCTTGTGTGGCCATTTGAATAGGTGCCTTGATTAAGAAACAAAAGCCAAAATCCCTACTAATTTTTGGTGCAAGAATAGTCTTTCTCAAGCTGCTCCACATTTGTACTATTTAAAGTAGAAACAAAATAAATCCTTTTTATCTCCGTATTTTAAGGATTTTGAGATATGGTGGTCTTGAGAAGTGTGTGCCAAGAAATGGGGAGCTAGTCTTGCCAAATATCTATCTCTTCAGTTTGTCTCAATGTTTGTAGAAATCCAAGTGGAGAGTCAAAAAAATATTGTCTTTTTTGTCCTAGGGTTGTGAAATTTGTGGGTCATTCAAAAGACATTGCTTGGATCAAAAAATTTGAAACATACATTCAACAAAGTCCTCAAAATCTCAAACCCTTTGGAAAGAGAAAATATCCTTGAAGATTCCACGTGTTACTGCTTGTCCCTAAGGATTTTATCCTTACATGATTCTTGTAAGTGTGAATAAGGTGTAAAGCACAAAACACTTCTTAATATGACATTATGTCAAATACAAATCAAAATGAACTAATTCAAAACAATAATCTACTAAAAGCGTCATATTGCTCTGTATCTCCAAATATTTATTAAATCACTATGGCTCTTAGATCCTGTGAGCACTATGATTGTTAAAATGACAATTCAGAGAAGGAGAAGGATGCTGATAATATGTATATGAATAAAAGAAACTAATGCAATATGAATTGACATGAAAACTGACAAATGAAGCTACAGGAGGCAACCATGATATGAAAACTTGATGTTGGATGCTTGAATGCTTGAATGCTTGGATGCTCGGATGTTTGATTAAATTCTGTAGAGTAAACTTGATAATCTGGGATCCTTTTCTTGGTTGAATGAGGCTTTATTTATAGATTTCTTGGATATAGAAATGCATAGGGATGGCAAAGAGAGGCTTGGATTCAATTTGGAGGATTGAATAGTGAGATATGGAGGATATTGAGAGAATTTTGGTTATTGTCTCTACACATGAAAACACCAGGCAAGGGAAGAGGAAAGATTGATGGAGGAGGATTGAGAGAAGAATTTGGAATTTGTCTCCAAAACTTCCCATGAATTTTCAAAGCATTAATTTAGACATATTTTGACATAAATTAGACATAGGATATCTAATTCAATTTTGAGGAAAAATAGATGGAATATTCCTTATGCCTTAATTTAAATATTTTGATTTATTTAAATTAGCAAAAGAGGGATAAATAATTTAATAAAATGAACTATAGAAGTTGTTTATTAAATTAAACATAATAATATGGCAATTAATTAATAAAGTGTCTAATCTTTATTTAATTAATTTTAAGATTGATGTGATAGAATAAAATAGTAAAATGATAATTAAATCAAACAAAGTATTTAATTTTGTTTATTTAATTAAGATTAGAAGAATTTAAATGTGGCGTGAACGTGAACTATATAAATAAATATTTCTATTTATTCAAACAGTAGAGGAAATTAGGATAATTAATCAAATAATTTGTATTTAATTAATCGGATTCTCCAGACCAATTTTAGGTGTATACATTTTTCCCCTCTTCGAAGTGATGTGTTTACGCATTGCTACAATGAAAATTTTTGCTGCTACTGCCAGGATCGATGATAAAAATAAATTTAGCATGCCCCAGACATGCCCCAGATATTGATTTTCAGATGATTGTAGATAATATGCCCCCTCGGAAGATAAATTAATGATTTGATGATATTTTTAGAATTTTAGAATTTTCATGATGATTTGATGAATAAATAATTTATCTCTCAATAATGATGAAGAAAAATAAAGCCTGCAGATGTCTTTTAATTAATTTCATGGATAAAATCAATCAAAATATAATTAAAATCCCAACAAAATCCCTTTTCTAAAGTTATATATAGTCCAAAATGTCATTTTCAAAGTCATTTGTATTTTTTTAGTTTCAAATTATTGTGAGAGAGACTTTTCAGCTAGTTGGAGCAAGATGCCAATCCCTTAACATACTCACCATTTCGAGTGTGTTCGACATCACCAATGGCCAACCACGTACGAACCTCTGGTATGCACCCATAATCCTCCTTGATTTTCGTGCAATTTTGTTTTTTATGCTTTTTAATGGTTTTTGCATTCTTTAGTTAGTTTAGCGCCTCCAAGTCACACTGTAGGACTTTTAGTTCAGTGTAGCGCTTTGATTAGCTATAGTAACACTTTGAGATTTAGCGCTTGCGTTATTTTCGCTAGTGCTTTCGTAGGATAATGTAGCGCTTTCAATGATTTAGTGCTTAGGTAGTTAATTTTAGTGCATTGATGCTAGATTTTAGCTCCTAGAATATTCTAGTGCTTTGATTTGGTAAATTAGCACTTTATGGTCTGTTATAGCTCTTTAGCGGACTATTTCAGTGCATCGATGCAGTAAAACAACACTTAGGATAAAGTAGCGCTTCGGTGGCTTGTTATAGCGCATCAGAGTGCTAAAATAATACTTCGGATAAAATAGCGCCTTGAGTGCCTGTTTTAGCACATGCATTTGATAAAGTAGCGCTTTTGATATTTAGCGCTTTGGATGCCTATTTTAGTGCATGTATGTCAGAATTGCAGATTTTCACTTAGTTATCCTTGATTTCGTTAATTCCGATCATTTCCATTCTTTGGATTGGTATGATTGATGATCCAAATGCCTGATGATTGATTTTGATGATTAAATAAGAGTTACTCTCATGATAGGTGAGAATAATCCTATTTATGATGATCCTCATGATAGGTGAGGAAATGATTCATTATCCGATAAATCTCATGATAGGCGAGATTAGATAATGTTTGATGATCCCCATGATAGGTGAGATTTGTTGATGTTTGTTCATGAATCTTTATCGAAAAATTCATACCAATTTTTTATTAGACTTGATAGTAGAATGACTTTTGATTTCTTGACATAGTGCACTGATTTTAAATTTTCTCATGATGATAGGAATGTCTGGGTAATATCCAGATGCGAGAGCGGTTTCCTTGGACAACTGATTTGATACCTCATCTGACTCCAGATGAGATTTAGGTCATAGATTGATGTGGCCTTTCCAGTTTACTAGACATGCCCTAGATTAGGATTAATCGGGGTATTTTGACTACTTTGGTTGCATAGTGACCACAACACTTTTCATTTGCCCACTAGTGAGATGACTGTCACACCTGAGGATGTGTGGCGGATTTTGTGCATTCCGTTTATGGGGGAGATTGTGGTGTACGATTCTCATGAGGCTGGTGGGAGAGATGCTCTCCATAGATTTTTTCAGGATCAACACATTGCAGGTCTGAGTGTCCGATGGAGGGTGATTGTTGATGCATATGCGTCACTACCAGTAGTTTTTGCTGGATTTATTGGAGGTTTCCTTTTCCCTGATCGCAGGTCAAAGGGATTCCTTGTGGGTTGGGGCAGGATTCTAGAGAGCATGGTCGTAGATGGTATGAGATATGTGTGGGGGATGTGTATGTTGGCACATATCTACCATGACCTTCATTCAGTGGTATACCTTGGGGCACACAGTTTATAAGCAGGGATGACCCTGTTACAGGTGTGGGCATGGGAGCACTTTTCCATTGGTTGACCATTTCCCATTATGGATAGGCTAGCAAGTAGACTGTATGTGTTTCGGTACAGAGGTCGGCTTACCCAGGCTCAGATGGGTAAGTTGGAGCATTGGAGGCAAGTTTTTGATGATACAAAGACCGTCGTCTAGCGACCATATCTAGACTGTGAGCAGTGGGACGAGGACGATGCAGTGTTGGGGTATCTTTGTGATTCCATGTACCTGATTGGACGGACACCCTTTGTATTGGAGAGGTTTCTTCTACGATGAGTGTATAGGCAGTATGGCATTGTTCAGTGTATGCCTCAGGGGGTAGCCCACTATGCTAGGCAGTGGAGTGATGTAGCAGATTGGGGGCCTTGTCTGTCATATGAGGTCTAAGTAGAGGGATACAGGGCACTGCAACCATCACCCTGGGACATGCGTAGGGATACCGCTGAGGCACCTGTTATAGAGGAATACACTGTATTTTTGGATTTGACTCCACATCCTCACATCACCATTCTAGATGAGCCAACACCATTACGCATAGAGGAGGATGCTGCTGAGGGTTTTGCAGATAGTGAGGGTGACACTCCATCAAGCAGTAGCACAGAGAGTGGCAGTGATGGTAGCGATAGCAGCGATAGCAATGATAGTGATGACAGTGATGGTGGTGGCGAAGGTGGTAGAGGGGCAGGGCCAGTCAGCGCTGGTCCTTTATCTAGTAGGCCTCGCAAGAGGAAAGAAGTGGTAGTGCCATCAGTCGATCATCAGAGATAGATTACAGGTCTCTAGACATAGGTATAGATGCTACAGGTATAGTTGGTACAGGCCCAGGGTTTGCTCGTTCAGATGCAGAATCAGATGTAGGTTTAGGCTTAGGCCCATGCTCAGGTACTAGCATAGGTACAGGGACAGTTGGTCACTGTTCAGAATCATGTTGCCACCTTGACAGTCAAGCAAGATAGTGCCTGATAGATTGCTGAGAGGGTGCAAGAGATGTCTGAGACCCTACAGAGAGTGGCCGATGGTACCTCGATGGTCGATTATATGAGAGAGGTTCTGCGAGCTGGCTAAGAGGCAGAGTACTACAGGGGGAGATACCATGATGCAGTGCCTGCTGATCACAGAGTTAGTTATGCCCCATTGAGATCCGGTCAGACTCATACTCGGATAGTGAGTGAGGGTGTGACACAGCCTCCACGAAGAGATCCCAGAGATCCTGGTCCTTCCGGGGATGGTGGTGGTATTGGTCCTATTGGGCCCGCAGATTCTGGCAGTAGCAGATCATAGATGCTATTGTGATTCTGAGATATTCCTTTTTGACATATGATGTATACTATGATTTAGCTCATTTTTGATGATGTATGTTTATTTCAGACTTCATTGTATACTTGACATTGATGATATATATACGAGATGCAGTTGATTTGATCTCATGATGGTTTATGATTTACATGTGATGGATGCATTTATGCGATGATGTCTCTCTATGATGTTCTATATGAATGCTTTTATTTCAATATAATGATGCTATGGTAAATGCATTTTATTTTAAATATGATGATGATAAAAATGATGGAAATGCATTTTCATATTATATGATATGTAGATGTATGATGTGATGTATGAATCTCTAAATGATGATTTATGATGAATGCTTTTATTTGAATGTAATGATGCTATGATAAATGTATGGATGGATGGATAAATTCTTTTTATTTCAAATGTGATAATGATAAAAATGATGATCTTATGATGAATGATAATGGATGGATGATGTAATGATAATAATAACATGACTTGCATTTATTTTAAATGTGATAAAATGTATGGATGACAAATGATGTATGAGTTTAAAAAGTGATCAAATGCATATGATGTTGATGGATGATAATGTAATGAATGTTTATGGTAAAATGAACACGATGTATTTATGGTACAATTTAATGCATAATTTATTTGATGTAAAATGTATGAATGATGAAATGATGAAACTTAATGATGAGCTGATGACTTCTACATGTTTTGGATGATTTTGATTTATGTCAAGTATACTCAATCCTATTTGTAGATAATATAATCATTGATTGGAACCCTTTATGCAATAAATACTCTGTAGATAATGAATTATGTTGAATGCAATCTAATTTTAACATGCAACTATATGCAAAAAAAAAATTTCATTATGCTTTTGTACTTGGTATCATCATAGAGATTTTATTGGATGTTGAAAGTGAATACAAGCATCAATGATATGTGTTAGACGAATGACGACCTGAGTACTTCTATCATAATTTTTGATATTGCAAGGGAACACAAGCATCTAGGTATAATTGAACTGAGATGACCTAAGCATTCATTGCGTAAACATGCAATGATTAATCATTTCAATGTGTGAATTTTGAAATGTCATCAGTGATACATTTGCATAGCACATCCCCAACAATTCATACATTTATATGATTAACTTACAGACAGCAGACAATAAAAACATCATTCTTCTTCCTTGTTTCTCTAGTGCAATACATCATTGAGATACTCCAAAGAAATGATAATATCAATAAAAAATACAACTTATCCATCTTTACTTATTGTGTTTCAAAATCATTATTCAGATTAGATCATCCATCCCAAATTTTTTGATGTTTTTGTGATTTTTGAGATTTTGACCAAAGACCTAACCTACTATCCTATCTTAGGGGTCTCGGGGGCTAATCAAAGATTAGCCTTGCCTATGTTACACATGCAGAGACCATGTAGTTCGACTGACATAGACCTATGTTTTTTGATTTTTTCCTTTGTAGACTGACTTTTTGACATGTTTTTGGATTTTCGATACGATACGGATGTTTTATGCCCTTCCAACGATGATTGATGGTGTACATTGATCATTGTTTTTGTGTTCTTATCCTACTATTATTTTCCCTTTGGTGAAACCGATGTTTTTGTTGCCCCTAGTGATATCCAGATGTTGCCCCCAAGCTTTGGAGTGAGACTTGACTATGTGAAATGATTTTGATATGGATGCAATGATGGCAAGACTAATGACATGATATGAAATTGCACTGATTGCCAGATTATTGATCCTGATATGTATCAAAATAGATGGGAAAACTGATCTTTAGAATCACATACGATGCTTGTTTCCAGGTTTTCACCATATTTTTTGATTACTCTTTGTTTTGTGTAGTTTTCTCATTTTTCTCATTTTCTTTCTTTTTGTATTTTCTATTTTGGTGTTGCCAAGATGCCTGTTTTCCAGGTTTTCATCAAGGAAACCATTTTCAGAATTTTGACCCGAGCACTAGGAGATTCAAGTATAGAAATTTCTGAGATAGATACTGTTGATAGGTTCATCAAACAAATCCCCTTCTCACATTGATAGTTGATATGCTCCTTATTCGTATACTGATATGACAACAAAAGAACCAAGCCAGTTAGGCTTGAATTTCCCTTTCTTCTCCCTGTCCTGCTGATTCTGAGGGTTTTCCTTTAGTACCAAATCACCAACCTGAAAGACCCTCGATTTTACCCTATGGTTGTAACTCCTTGAAATTCTTTGTTGATAAGTCATTAGATGATTAATAGCTTGTTGATGATGCTCATCCAACAATTATAGTTCCTATAGTCTAGATACCCTATAGTCTTCATTCAAAATGATTCCTTTGAGTGATAGATGAAGGGATGAAATCTCTACTTTGATGGGCAATATGGCTTATTGTTAGTGTAATTAATATTTAATTACACTTGCATAACTTTACTTAGGTTGAGCTAATTTTAGGTCAACATTAGGGTTGCATACTTTGCTTTTATAAAGCAAATCATCTCATTGTAATATTGAATTCCTGAATATATCTTTTTGCACATTGACATGCAAAGCTCTGCTTTTTTATGTTTTCTCTTCTGTGGAAGGTTTTTTGGTTTGCATGTCTGATCTAGGGTTTCTAACATGGTATCAGAGCCTTGACATGCAGCCCCTTCTCAAAGTTTGGAGAAAACCATTGCAGATTTCGTTCTGGGTTCCTCGAGGATTTTTTGCCTTGAGTTCATTTATGCAGCATTTTGGATCAGATCGGGCTTCACCGTTGGATTCAGAGCGCTGGAAAAACTCAAGTTTGACTTTTATTTTGCAGATTTTGGCCATGATTTGCCAAATTTGTGAGGGTTTCAGTTTTGGTATTTTTTTGCAAGCTCTGGAGGTCGCCGTTTTTTTGAAGCATTTTGAGTAGAAACGGAGGTCACCATTGCGTTCGCATGCAGGATCAGGGGCCGAGATTTTTTTAGCCCCCTGGGCTGCCTGCAGGCCTTATTGGCCTTTCTGGAGCACTTTCATGAAATCGGGTATAACTTTTGCGTACGATGTCCTTTTTTTGCAAACGAGATATCGTTGGAAAGCTGATTCCGACGCCGATCTATTCAACATTTCAGTTTTTCTAGATTCTGCTCCAGATTTTTTTTGCAGGTCCTTGAACTCAGATGTTGTTGTTTTCACTCCGGAGGGCATATCTTTTGACTCGGTGATCCTTTTTTCGCCATTCTTGCGGCGTTGGAAAGCTGGTTTAGTCCTCTACACAGATCTGAGATCTATTTTCATTTTCTGTTTATGCATGTTAGTCATTCTCTCTTTTTGCAGTCATTGGGGATTGTAATAAATGAACTATTATAAAGTTCCTTTGGGGGGGTTTCTTGCATAATAATCTTCATCATGTTTTGATGACAACTCGCATGGGTTGTAATCTGGTCTCTTAGTTTCTTTTGGTCATTTTTGTCTTAGCTTGACACATACCAGATTCATTTTGGTTCACACTTTAGATTGAGAGCCTATGGTTAGTGATCTGCATCGGATCCATCTCAATTTGAGGGCCACTAAATTTGTGGTTATTGTTCCGAGTCTGTATGGTACTTTTTCCCATGGAAGAGTTTCAGTCTTAGTTTTGGCATCGACATCGAGATTCACGGCTTCCAGATTCTGTCATCATCATATCATTTACTGTTGCTCTATGGATTCCAGGGTTGTTCTAGTTTGGTGTTTTCAAGTGTTCCGTGGCATCAGGTCTGCTGTCACATTATGATGATTCTGATATGGTTTCTTGTAGACAGAAGTATCTTTCCTTGCTTGCCAGATTGCGGTTCAGTGTTACTCCACAATGTTCTTCCAGTGCTTCTTTGCAGCAGTCATCTCATTGTAGGGGGGGTTGTCCCACTGGGTTTTTCCTTCTCTACCTCATTATTGCATTTGTACATGGGTACCTAATCAGGCCTTGTTGCCGGGACCCATTCATGCTTTCTTGCATTCATCTTAGTTTTAGGTGCATGCTTATCTAGTCTCCCTAAGTTGCACTTATGGGGGGGTGTTAGTGTAATTAATATTTAATTACACTTGCATAACTTTACTTAGGTTGAGCTAATTTTAGGTCAACATTAGGGTTGCATACTTTGCCTTTATAAGGCAAATCATCTCATTGTAATATAAAATTCCTGAATAATATCATTTTGCACATTCGCATGCAAAGCTCTGCTTTTTAATGTTTTCTCTTATTGTTAGTGTAATTAATATTTAATTACACTTGCATAACTTTAATTACACTTGCATAACTTTAATATTTAATTACTTGGTAATATTTAATTACACTTGCATAACTTTAAAGACAGAAGTATCTTTCCTTGCTTGCCGGATTGTGGTTCCAGTGTTACTCCACAGTGTTCTTCCAGTGCTTCTTTGCAGCATGTCATATCATTGTAGGGGGGTTTTGTCCCACTGGGTTTTCCTCCTCTACCTCTTTCTTGCATTTGTAAATGGGTACCTGATCAGGCCTAGTTGCCGGGACCCATCTTTTCTTGCATGCATCTTATTCTAGTGTTTTAGCTTCTTCCTAAGTTCATCTTAAGGGGGGGTGTTAGAGTAATAATTTTATTACGCTTAATTAATTACATCATACTGGTTAATTAATTAAGTCACTTATTCCTCTAGTTGCTTAAGCTAAACTTAGGCGCATTAATAATTATTTATTATTAAGTGTGCACACTAGGGTTTCATTTAGGGTTTCCCTTTTAGGGTTTCTTGATCTCCTTCATAAGGATTGATCTCTTTGTAATAACTGAGATTCTGATAATGCATTTTACACTTTGAGGTTTGTAGAACATCTTCTTGGTTTTGCATGTATTTTGCATGTGACAGGTATCCATTTGCATGCAGGTGATCTTGGATTCTAACACTTATGATCCATATACCAAGGCATATGTTGTAGCTCCTGTTGGTGTTCGGATACTTGTTTTGTAGGCCCACAATTCAGGATTGAGTTGAACATGCCAATCACATCCAACATTGTTTACTGTTTTCTTGAGAATTTTTAGAATTGTTTTATTAGAGGCCTCTGCTTGGCCATTTCCTTGTGGATAGTACAGTGTTGAAAAATGATGTTGGATATGGAATTTTTCACATAGTTCTTGGACATCTTGATTCTTGAAAGGTCGTCCATTATCAGTGATAATGGATTGAGGGATTCCATACCGACAGATTATGTAATTCAGGATGAACGAGGAGATCTGCTTCCCAGTGATGGTTGTAAGAGGCACTGTTTCTGTCCATTTTGTGAAATATTTTGTAGCTGTGATAATGAACTTGTGTCCATTGGATGAAGATGGATTTATTTTTCCTACCAAATCTAGGCCCCATTGACAAAAAGGCCATGTGGATGTGAAGGGATGCAGTTCTTGTGCTGGTGCATGAATCAGATTGCTGTGAATCTGACACTTTTGACATTTCTTAACAAACTGATAGGATTCTTTCTCCATGCATGGACAATAATATCCCAAACAGAGGAGTTTCTTGGCTAGGGTTATCCCACTCGAATGAGTGCCACAAATACCCTCGTGAACCTCTTGTAGGGCAGTTTCAGATTCATTATGTTCTAGACATCAAAGTAAGGTACCATCAAAACCTCAATGATAAAGTATGTATGCGATTAAAGTATATCAGGCGGATTCACTGATGAAAATTTAGTTTTTGGTTCCTGGAAAGATCAAGAGGAAGGATATTGTCTTTCAGGTAAGCATAGGTGTTTTCATAGATGGAGGTTTCAATGGTTTCTTGATGGCAGATGGTAGCGGATTCCAAATTATTATGGGAAAGACATGATACTTATTCGACCATAAACTCATAACAACCACATTTCTCATGCAATTGTAATAATGAAGAAATTGTGGCCATAGTGTCCGCAGCTTTGTTATCCACCCTTGGAATTTGATCAAACCTAATACTGACAAAGAACTATTTTAGATCATCTATTTTTTGCTTGTAGGGCATCAACTTTTCATCTTTTGTTTGATACTCGTCATTCACTTGATAAATGACTAGTTGAGAGTCCCCATATACCTATAAGTCCGTGATCTTCCATTGAATTGCTATTTTGACCCCAATGATCAATGCTTCATATTTCGCCACATTATTTGTACACTAAAACATCATTCTATATGATTTTGGAGTGGTGTGTCCTTGGGGAGAGATGAACAAAATCCCTGCTCTTGATCCTCGCTGTGTGTAGGATCCATCAAAATATAATACCCATTGTTGGGGCATCACTATCAAAATGTCTACATTTGGGAACTCCATTGTCATCAGTCGATCATCTGGTAGAGGAGCCTCAACTAATTGCTCAGTGATTGCCTGACCCTTGATGGATTTTCTCTCCACATATTGAATGTCAAATTTACTTAATAACATGACCCACTTTTCCATTCTACCTGTTAAGGCAGCTTTACTAAGTAGATATTTTAAGGGGTCGATCTTTGCTATTAGCTTGATTGTATGAGTCAGCATATAGTGTCGCAACTGTTGAGTAGAAAACACCACCATCAAGGAAGATTTCTCTATGAAAGTGTAATTTATTTCATAACCATTTAATGTTCTACTGATATAATAGATGGTATGTTCTTTTCCTTCATAATCCTCTTGTGCTAATAGTGCCCCCAAAGAGATATCTATCATGGCAATGTACAATATCAAAGGTCTTCCCTCTATTGGTGGCATGAGAAGGGGTGGTGACATTAGATACTATTTTATTTCATTGAACATTGTTTCACAGCCCTCATCCCACTTGAAAACTATATTTTTATGCAAAAGGTGATTAAAAGGATGACTCTTGTCTACCAATTAGGAGATAAATCTCCTGATAGATTGGAGTTTTCCCTGTAGTGATCTGAGTTGACTAATATTTCTAGGAGGCGGCATTTCCATTATTTCCTTGACTTTTGCTGGATCCACTTCAATTCCTTTTTTTGAGACAATGTACCCCAATAGTTTTGTTGATGTGACCCCAAAGACACACTTCTTGGGGCTTAACCAAACATTGAATTTCTCTAGCCATGTGAAGATTTAGCCTAGGATATGTAGATGTCCTTCCCTAGTACTAGATTTTTCTAGGATGCCATCCACATAATCCTCCATGAAGTTGTGCATCATATCATGAAAGATTGTTGTCATTACTCTTTGATAGGTGGCTCCTACATTTTTCAGACCAAATGGCATGATGTTCCAGTAGAAGGTTCCCCATGGACATGTAAAAGCCATCTTTTCCTGATCTTCTGGAGCTATTTTAATTTGATTATATCCTAAAAAACTGTCCATGATTGACAACATGGCATGCCCTCCCGTCAAGTCCACAATGATGTCTATATTTGGTAACGAAAAATCATCCTTTGGGCATGCTTTATTTAGGTCTCTGAAATCCATACATATCCTGATGCTATTGTCTAGATTTGAAACAAGTAATGTTTGATATCCACTCGGCGTAGTCTATAGACCTTATGAATATAGCATCCAAAAAATTCTTTAGCTCTGTCTTTATCATTAATGCAATATGGGGATGCATTTTTCTCAATTTTTGCTTGATTCCTGTGGGCAAGGACAAATGATGCATCCGAAGATTTGGATCTAAGCATGGTATATTAGAATATGACCAAGAAAAGTTGATGCTTCTTTCCTTAAAGAAATTGATAAATTTTGATCTCTCTTGATCTGTCATGGATTCTGCCAGATGTAGGATTTTTGACTTTTCTTCACTGTCGATGTTCATAGACTATGTTGGTTCTACCAGAACTGATGACCGCTCATGATAATGTTTCAGAAGAGTTTCAAATCTTCCATCCTTCAGTGCCTCAGAAAGGTTTTCACTATTAGATGCGTTCTTTATTTTTTCTTTTTCCAAATCTAATGCTGCCATAGAATGGTTTTCACCATTAGATCTATTTTCCTTGTTTTCACTTTTGCAACTGGAAGATTTGACACCTTCCTACCGAGTCGTGTTGTTATGAGTATTATAGATAGAACTTGTACCAAGTTTGCTATGACATAGGAAATTTATGATGGCATTATTGTTTGCAAATCTTGGCATAGTTAGAGGTTCGACAGGTTCCCAGTCAATTAGTTCAGGATGGATTAATAGCGTGAGGTCATCGGAGTCATTTAGGTTGATGGGTGTAAGGGTTTGGACAACCATTTCGTCATAGTTTTTTATTGGGATATTGAGGTCAATGATGGTACCTTCTTCAAGATCATCTAGTTCACTCGAGGTTTTTTCATCCCCACTTGAGTCATCGATATTTAGTGAACCTGCTATGAGTGGTCTAGACCCAGAGCCTTGTCCCTCTTCACGCCTAGGTGCATATTTTTGGATTACATCAACTTGAATATTGGTGAAAGATACATCAAAACACAAATCTCACTCATATTCATTTGAATCCATTTTAGATCTATCTCTAAGCTGAAGGATTCTTTCTACAACCTTCCTTGTTAATTCATGTTTTTCTTCTTCAGAGTATCCCAGTCCCATCTTTTATTTTGATTGGAGAGTGAGGGGCTGAATAGGCTCTATGATTCCATCCTTCCTTAATCCAATAGGTCCTTCTCCCTCATATCCCATTTTTTCTAAAATAGCTTTCCCTTTGCTATATTTTTTGGTGTTGATATTGACATTTTTGATACTGATATTTGATGTCGAGGGTTCCTCATCTTTGTATAGCCAATCCAAGATTTCTTTGTTGTCTAATTCATCCTCTATGGTACCAGTTTTGACAAACCTTTCTTCAAGAATTGTGACTGGTAATGATGTTTGATGTTTGATCATAGATGGTTGACCATATGTCTTAGGAGATGGCGTTAAATGTGAAAGGTTAAGTGATTGCTCCATAGAATATTTCCCCATTCCCTTGTCTTTCAGTTGGACTTTCTCTTGAAATTTTTACGCTAAAGAAGTTTGTGGATCTAGATTATCTGTTGATTGAGTTTAAACAGGACTTGCTTCTTTTTATTTATCCTTTTTCTCTACCCACTTGGTGGTAATACTTGGACATTTTTCTTCATTGGATGATTTTGAACTGGATGCTTCCCTGTTGTGAGGCACAAAGGTATCTTGAGAGATTCTAAGTGTGTTACAATGTTGAGGATGATTATAATCAGTAGATATAGTCACCTCCTATCCATTTATTAGAAACTTTAAACATTGATGATATGTTGAAGGTACAACCTGCATTTGATGGATCCATGGTCGTCCTAAGAGTATGTTGTATGTTAACTCTTTTTCCAATACTTGACATGCTATGTGTTTCATCATTGGCCCCACTTGAATGGGTATCACAATTAATCCCTTAGATGATCTTTCTTCCTCATCATATGATTTTATATTCATTTTCCTTCGGGCATCAATAACATCATCAAAATACCCTAGTGCACAGATTAACTTGAGAGTGAAAATGTTCAGACCAGCTCCCCCATCTATTAGGACTCTCTTGATGTGATGATTGTGGATTAAGACTTCGATATGGAGTGCAGTATTATGGGGATGGTTCAGTGATACATCATCCTATTCTGAGAATGATAGACAATGCGGGGTATTCAAATGCCCCACCATAGCTTGGAACTGGCAAACATCTAGATTCTTGGGTACCATAGTGGCAAATAGTGCTTGTTCTAGAACCTCCTTATGCGATGGTGATAATTTAAGGAGTTCTAGTAACGATATTTGTGCAGGAATGTTTTGTATTTGATCAACAATGTTATAATGAGATGGAGGTGGAACTGCATGTGTAGACCCAACTCCCTTTAACACTACGTTGGATTTCCCCTAGTCATTACCTTAACTGGTTGATTTTCCTGACGGTCTCTGATTTTTAAGACATTGATTTGTTTTTCAAAGTTTTATATGCTTGGGAGAAAATCCAAAGGGGTAGTGTTGTTGGTTTTGTTTTCCTCAATGTCATGACCAATTGTATGATCACTCTCTACTTCAGAAAGACAAAGGATTGTTTTTTCATAGACATGATTGATGTTCTTTCCTTTGTTGTTCGAAGATGATGACACTCCTTTGCCATAGTTTGGCAAAGGGTTTTTGAAGGTTGAATGATCGTTATTGTTTTGGGGTCCCTCCACATATATTGTTTTGTTGTCGATCACATCTTGTACCATGTTTTTTAACTCCATACAATCGTTGGCTTTGTGACCTTTGTTGTTATGGAAGTTGCAGTAATCTGCGTCATTCCACCATGGTGGTTTGACCTTTGGATCCGAAAACCTTGCTTCCTGCGCAGTGATAAGGCCACTGGTGACTAATTCTTTCATTGTTGATTCTATCATTTGGCCCAAAGGTGTGAACCTACGCTGATTTGATGGTTTCTGATATGACTGTGTTCTTACTATCTCATTGCTTTGTATGATATTTGACTTGACAATTTGATCATTATTTTTATTCTTTGATGTAGATATTGTCAAGTTGAAAACCAGTTTGACATTTTGGGAATCATTTGTTGTTTCATTGGTAGTCGTGTTTCGATTCTTTTTCCAAAATTTTGGCTTGTCATTGCTTGAGTATTGATTGGAGGAGTTATTTGTGTTATTTGTTTTATCATTGAAATGCTTGATAACTCCTCTTTTGACTAGTGCTTCTTCAATTTTAAAACCGTTTTCTATTACTTTTCCGAATGTGGGAGGACATTGTAATTCCACTCTATAACTCATTTCCTTCATCAAGTTGTCAATGTAAAACTCCATCTTTTTTTCTTCATGAATGGATCGAGGATATTTGGCAAACAGTCATTGCCATCTTTGCATAAAAGACAAGAATCTCTCCCCTTTGTTTTGTTTTAAGTTATAAAGATCCTTTATTGTAACATCATGTTGGATGTTAAAGGAGTACTGGGAGATGAATTTGTTGACAAGTTCTTCAAAATTCTGAATACCTGGTTGTAATTTTGAAAACCATTCCATACATGCACCTAGCAAACTTCTAGGGAATAACATCATTAAGTAAGTTTCCTCTTGGGAAAGCACAAGGCTCATTGTTTTGAGTTCGGCCTAGATATGATCTGTCGGATCCATTCTTCCATTGTGCTTGTCATACTTTGGG
Source organism: Sequoiadendron giganteum (assembly GCA_007115665.2). NCBI lineage: Eukaryota > Viridiplantae > Streptophyta > Pinopsida > Cupressales > Cupressaceae > Sequoiadendron > Sequoiadendron giganteum. The sequence continues at coordinate 215,760,174 of CM021105.1, read as the reverse complement.
AATTCACAGTGTCTTGGAAAAGGTATCAGGACAACTGTTGCATCAAAATGATAAGGACGAATGTCCTGTATCGCATACCTTTTGGTACTCCCTTTCATCATATCCTGTATCTGTTGTTGTAACATTTGCATTTGGGATGTCAAAGCAGCAATTGGATCTATTGTTTGCGTGGGTTGCATTATTTTAGTCTCACTTCTTCCTGGTGCTTCCTTCAGATGATTTATGTCAAAGTCCTTGGGAAGTTTGCCACCCGATTCAGCCAACATCAAAAGATATTTCTCCATGTCTTGTTCTAAGATCTTTTCCATAAATTTATGGAACTTGGGATCTTGTTGAGCTATTTGAATATGCTCTAGAGTTATTTCATTCTTATCATTTTGGTTCAGATTGTTCCAAGGATTCTCTTCTGCCATTATTTGCGATGTTTTAAGTTATTTTTTTAAGAGTCTCTATTTTTGGGATCTAGTGAAGATCGGCATACAAATTTTTATCCTTTCTTCCGAAATGTTGATCTTCTTATGCTGAAAAAAATGTCAATTAAACTTTTAACAAAGTCGAATAAGATTATTGATCTTATTGATGAGACTATGTTAAAAATTTGATTACTATACTTGGTTTCGTGATAATGGATGATAGTATCTTGATGATGAAACTTCAGTGTAATAATCAATTGTGTATTTTGATTTGACACTTATTATTTATAAGATCTTGTTTCAGTTGATAAGATTGGAAATTTGTATAAAACTATCTGTTTTCGGTGTCTAGACAGTGATTCTAATAAAAAGAAACTTATGTTTTGGTAAAAATTGTGGATGATGATTTCATAGAAGCGCTAGAACAGAGTCCCGAAGCGCTGAAATAGGCGATGGAAATGCTATCTTTATAGATGCACTGAAACAGTGCTCAAAAGTGCTGGAAAAAGTGATGAAAGTGCTGCTTTATGAAAGTGCTAAAATAAAGACTATAAGTGCTAAAATAGTGCCTGAAAGCGCTATTTCACAGAAGCACTAAAACAGTGACCCGAAGCATTGAAACAAGTTTCAAGAGCGATAAAAATAGGCTTTAAGGCTCTCTATTATAAAAATTGACCTAGCCTTGTGGCATACTCTATCATGGGTTGTGGAAAATAAGACTGATGTATGCGCTGACTATGGTTGTGATACTATGTGTGAGCTCTCTTTTGGAAGAAGGCTCGTGAATAAAGTGGTTCTACTGCATAATCTAAAGTTTGACCCCTAGCAAAATCGTGATATCTATGGATGAAAGTTCTATGTTGTAAAAAGATTTTTCGATTCTAATATAGAAAATACAATCTTCTTAAATTATCCTAATAACTAAGAGGTTTCTTGGGTTTGGTGATTTTGATTGTTCTCTTGACAAATGTGGTGGACTTCCACTTTCGAATCATGAACTTATTGATCTAACTTGACTTGTTGTTTTCAGGATGATCTTTAATTTGATTTTAATGAATTTTGTGAAAACACAGGAAGCAATTGTGAGATAATTGTTTTTAAACTGAATAGATCGTGTATGTTCAAGAACCATGAATGTTTCTTATTGATTTTCACAGGTTGCTTTGAAAAAAGCACACAAATCAAACAGACTCACACTTAAGAATAAATAGGTCATCGTTATACTCACAACCCACATTTTGAATTGCGTTGACGCACACAGCCGTGTCACCCACTAGAGGGCACCCATGTTTTTCTCGTTTCCAGGCATGTACTCAGAGTTGGATTTCTTGTCCTCTAAGCAAACAGTCCTTGGCGATTATATGGGGAGTTTCTTGGGGGCGGATTCTTCCCTCCCCTTGCACCGTGAGTATGACAATGTTTGGATACTGACTCGGCGGGATACTACTCTATAATTCATAGATAGGGCTTCCATGATGTGCAACAATTGATAAAATCGCTTAGGAGACCTCCCAATATTTAGAAAACAGATTTTGGGGATGGTTATCTTGCTCACTACTGTCAAGTTGGACTTTCATCAACAAATTGCATTTTGATTATAGTGGGTTGGAATCCTTGGCTTTAGGCGTTCCCACTTAGGTCGTTCTCGTAGGGTGATTACTTTTTCCCTCTATGACAGGCCTTCTAAAGGATTTAATGAAGTGTAAATAGCATGAAGTAAAGATGAATCTGGTATTTTTGGTCACCCAGTTAAGGGGAGATCATATGCCTAATCACCACAAGCACAACATATAAGTTGTTCTATTTTAAGCCCAAAAAGATAATTTTCTAATCTATGCGAAGGTGTTGCTTCACAAAAATCATGATGTTCTTTTTAACTTATATTGCAAAAATGTGATGACTACCCTAGGATTGATAAATTTTCTTTAAGAAAATAAAAAGTGGCTATCCAAGGATTGATACATTTTAGAAACCAGAAGTGACTACCCTAGGATTGATAAAATTTAGAAACCAGAAGTGACTATCCTAGGATTGATAAATTTTAGTCCAACTGTGAAAAAAATATAAAATCTGGTCACGGTCACGTCGAATCCAAACTGAATTTACAAAAGCGCTAAAACAATCCACCGAGGCGCTATAACTTTTACCTGATGTGCTAAAATTGAAAGCGCCGAAACAGAACACCGAAGTGTCGAACTTTGCCACGTCGGAAGTGCTAAATCAACCTTTCCAGAAATGGATGACTGATGCGCCGAAATAGGTCATGGAAGCGCTAGAGTTCAAAGTGCTAAATTTTTTGACGGATGCGTTGTAGTATCACGGAAGCGCCAAAACAGAGCACGTAAGCACTATAGTTTTCCACGAATGCGCTATAGTTTTTGACAAAAACGTTAAAACAAAACACACCGGAAACCAGCGCGACACTTTTCAGAAAAATTGATAAAATTGGGGTTAATGCCCCACTGTGGTTGCCAAATTGTAAGTGTGAATAAGGTGTAAAGCACAAAACACTTCTTAATATGACATTATATCAAAGACAAATCAAATTGAACTAATTCAAAACAATAATCTATTGAAAGCGTCATATTGCTCTCTATCTCCAGAGATTTATTAAATCACTGTGGCTCTCAGATCGTGTGAGCACTACGATTGTTAAAATGACAATTTAGAGAATGAGAAGGATGTTGATAATATGTATATGAATAAAAGAAACTAATGCAATATGAATTGACATGAAAATTAACAAATGAAGCTACAAGAGGCAGCCATGATATGAAAACTTGATGCTAGATGCTTGAATGCTTGAATGCTTGGATGCTTGATGAAATTCTGCAGATTAAACTTGATAACCTGGGATCCTTTTCTTGGTTGAATGAGGCTTTATTTATAGATTTCCTGGCTATAGAAATGCATAGGGATGGCAAAGAGAGGCTTGGATTCAATCTAGAGGATTGAATAGTGAGATATGGAGGAGATTGAGAGAATTTTGGTGATTGTCTCTACCCATGAAAACACCAGGCAAGAGAAGAAGAAAGATTGATGGAGTAGGATTGAGAGAAGAATTTGGAATTTGTCTCCAATTTATCTCCAAAACTTCCCGTGAAGTTTCAAAGCATTAATTTAGACATATTTTGACATAAAGTAGACATAGGATATCTAATTCAATTTTGAGGAAAAATAGATGGAATATTCCTTATGCCTTAATTTAAATATTTTGATTTATTTAAACTAGAAAAAGAGGGATAAATAATTTCATAAAATGAACTATATAAGTTGTTTATTAAATTAAACAAAAGAATATGGCAATTAATTAATAAAGTGTTTAATATTTATTTAATTAATTTTAAGATTGACATGATAGAATAAAATAGGAAAATGATAATTAAATCAAACAAAGTATTTAATTTTGTTTATTTAATTAAGATTAGAAGAATTTAAATGTGGCGTGAACATGAAGTATATAAATAAATATTTCTATTTATTCAAACAATAGAGGAAATTAGGATAATTAATCAAATAATTTGTATTTAATTAATCCGATTCTCCAGACCAATTTTAGGTGTATACACTTCTAAACATTTGGGAACATATCTCAATTTGTTCTCTCTAAAGTCAACATAGGAAAATTGTGCCTTTGATTCCTTGATTTTTACATAATGGGTCTTGTCGAATGAAAATGAGTTGAGACATAGACATTCAGTTTGAAAAGCTAAGAAAGAAAGTGTAGATGTGGTAAAAAGAATCCATTAAGCTAAGATAAAAATAAAATTGAACCCCACACATGTTCTTGTTCCCATGATTTCCAAAAAATTCAAGATCCCAAAGCTAAAATCTTTATGCAAAAGTTCCAAGTTTAGGTGTGACACTCAAAAGGTTATCAAAAAGTACATTAGGAAGTCCAATCTCAAGAAATACACCAAGATAAGAAAGAAGTTCAGAAGGTTTTATAGACTCATTCCTTTGAACAATCTAGATATGTATGCTAAATTTGAACCACTCATCTAAATCAAAGTTTGGTCCTTTGGAAGTATAGCATGTTCTTCAAAATATTGGTCTTGTAAGCAAAGTCTCTCTATGTTCATTTAGGATCAAATCAACATTCTCATCCATCATCGTCCATTAATCAAATCCCATCTCGCAAACAACTCTTGGAACATTGGAAAAATTCTCAATGCTAGACTTTTGGTAAAATCCTTGAAATCAAATCAAAATCATCTCTATTTAGCTAGGTGTATGTGGATGATCCTTCTTCACACATGTAGTTGAATTATCACCTTTGTGGGAAAATTTACTCCAAGATAACATCTAACATCTTGGGATTTATGAGTCCATTATCAAACCAAACGAAATCCAAAAAATAAAAATCCCAAAAATCCTAAAGTCTAGTATCCCTCCAAGGTCCTCAAGAGTTTAAAAATCCATTATCATTCACTCCTCATCATTTACACCCTCATCATTTGATCGTTAACATCCTAGATTCTATTTTTTGTAGATAAAAAGTTTAAACCAACCCAAGGAGTTAGAGGTTTACCTCATATTCCCAAAATTTGATCTTTATTTTATGGTCCAAACAAGATCTCAATACAAGAAGATCATGGAGAAAAACAAGGAAACATCCACTTCAAGCAATTTGAGCCAAAATGTATCAGAATTCAATCCCAAGGAATCAATCAACCCTTCACTTAATCCCCCTCAAAATCCTCAAGATCCTCAAGAGGGAGGTTTCCAAGTGGAGGATGTCACCATTAACTTCCAAGGGATGACCCAAGACGAAATACTTGAAACAATCCAAAATCCTGAAAACCACAAGATTGTCAACACAATGATGAGGCTTAATCGCACACAATACATGTTGGCATTGGCAAAAGAAAGGTCTAAACTCCATTTCAATTTTTATTTTATCACTATTGTAGAAAAACCTCTTGGGAGTATACCTCAAGCATCATTCACATCATGCTTCCAAAACATCATCCAACCCATCCCACAACCAAAATCATCTCATGCTCCAAGTCAACCCATGATTACCAAGGGAAGTTCATTACTCCACACTTTTCAAATACATCCCCTTGTAAATAACCAAAAAATGGATGCAAATACCTTATTGGGTCTACCAAGTACTTTCCCTCAAGACCCAAAGCATCCATACGTTCCACTCATTTTCCATGACACCAAAAATCCATCCACGTTTTCCGCATCACTGACATATTCTCTTGATACAAAAAATTCTCTTCCCATGATATCACAAGGACAAGTGGATATGTTTTCACAAGTAGTAACTTTTGATGCATCATCCTCACTTTTGCAAGGGATCACACCACCAATATTCCCATCATTCACATTATTTCCAACATAATCCATACCTAATCAAGGTATGGGGAAAATAATTCCATCCCACATACCAAACCAAAATCAATCAAGTCAAAACAATCCTCCAATCATGAATCAAATCAACACACCAAATCCTCTAAGCATGTCACCGATATCACAACAAAAGGTGGAATAAATCCAAGAAATCCAATCAATCACTAAACCATTTATAACACCCTAAAACATGGTCTCTTAAGGACCAAGCACATAAATCATACCATCTACCACAAAACCTCTCATCATCACTGAAACACCACAACAACCACCTGAACAAAATCTTGCTACCTCATCTCACACCATTCCACCAAACCCTCCACCTCCACCACCAAATCCAAATGTATCAAATCAATACAACACCACCTTGTAAGCAACCCAACAAGCATACCAAAGGGAACTCTAACAATTCCAATCTCAACAAGCTATACAAGAAGTCGCCCAACAAGCACAACAAGAAGTGCAACAAGCTCAAGCACAACAAGCTACCCAAGCACAAGCACAAGCATTTCTACAACAACTACTAGCCACCCAAGCTTCTCAAGCTACACAAGTGCAAGCATAAGCTCAAGCATAGACACAAGCTCAATACCAAGCTCAACAAGCCCAAACACAAGCCATGTTACAACAACAAGCGTATCAATAATCTTTGCAACAATACCAAGCACAACAACAAGCAACACAACAACAAGCCCAACAACAAGTATTGTTGGAACAACAATAGAAAAATGCACAACAACAAGCATAATAAAAGGCATTATTGGCCCATAAAAAACAACAACAAAAATAGTGATATCAACAAGCATTGTTTTCCCAACAGAGAATTCAAAAACATCTTGCAAATAACCAAACCATCCCACCCATTACCTAGGCAACCCAACTAACATCTCAAAACACATTCATCCCACCACCCCATTAACAAACCGATTTCTCTGCACAAGTTAAATTTCTCTTGTAGCAAAAACTGGACATACAATCTAGAAAAATAATGAAAGCATAAGGGAATATGTGCCCCAATCCATTTGATAGAAGCATTGCAATGTTCCCATTTCCACCAAGATTTGAAATACTGAGGAACTAGAAATCCTGATGATCATTTTAGGGAATTCCATGTGCACTCTATGGAGGTCACATATGATGATTCTTATTTAATGTGAATCTTCCCTTAGAGATTGGATGGTCCAAAAATTGAATGGTTCTCTCGTCTCCCCAATTGTATTAAGAAGTTCTAGGAAATTGTGGACTTATTCATTGAGAATTATTCATTCAATATGGGTGTAGATGTGAGCTTGGAAGAATTGTCCAATCTAAAACAATCCAAGGGAGAAACATTTGCAGCCTTCTTGCAATGATGGCAATCCAAGGCCAACAAAAGAAATTGGGCTATGCCGGAATAACAACTAATCATGACTATCATCTCAAACCTTGAAGGGACCTTGGCCCTTCATTTGAAAATGCAATGCATAACCACATATGAACAATTGATTCCCAAGGCACTTAATATCAAAAGATCCCTTACAACACAAGGGGACACACCTACATACCAAGACAATTGACCATCAACAAGTTATAGTGATAAACCTTGTACGTGGGAAATGAACAAGAACATCACCAATGATGATTTTGTTGATGCTAAATTTGTTATTAGTGCTCAAAGGCTAAATGTGCAACAATAAACGTACCAACAACTAGAAAAAAACATCAAAAACAATTTGCAAAACAACACATTGCAACAACAAGCCAACAATCAAAATGTCAACAACCTAAATGCTCAAGGGGGACCACCCTCAAAGAATAGATGTCTCCCTAAATGAAAAAACACACCCCTTGGGGAACCAATCGAATCTATCATGTAGTAGCTCATCCAAGCCAACATTATTACACTCCCAGTCATTGAAAATTACCAAGAGTCTCAAGTTAAACCACCATGGTATAATGAGAAACACATTTGTGAGTTTCAAAAAATAAAGGGACATGACAACCAACTGCATGCGACTTAAAAATATGATCCAAGATCTTATTGATGATAAGACTATAACCATTGAACAACCCATTGGGAATCAAGATCTTAAAATATACATGAATCTAATACCAGATTATAATAAAGGAAACAATAATGGTGAAGGAAAAAAGTACAAAAATGTAAACCATATTTATGACCATGTTGTCACATCCTTGGATGAGTGGGTACATGTTATGAACATTAAAGGATCTAGAGCTGAGTGTGGATTCACCACATGTGGCAGAAAAAATACCATTCTGGGACCTTCACCACCACCTAAAGTACTCGTCACAAAGTTGAAGTCACTCCCTAATGGTTATAATGTCATAGATGAACTGAAAAAGACCCCCGCCCAGATCTCTATTATGGAGTAGCTAAAAATCTCACCCACACATAGGGAAATCCTAGAAATCTTCCATACCCACAAATATTGATGCAAACCAGTTCCAAGCTATGGTTGGAAATATCACCACAACACACCTCCTCACATTCTCCAAACAAGATCTCCCAACCCAACCATCTCACAACCATACGCTCCATCTTGAAGTCTTAGTCGACAAGAACAAAGTCAAAAGATTCTTGGTGGGTGGAGGTGTAGGTTTAAATATTTATACCTTGAAGTTGGTAAAGAATATGATATTTTCATAATATTTTAATGAAAAGGGAAAAGGTATCACAATAAGATCCAATGATGATCAAGAACGGGTGTCCCAAGGCACGATTCACTTCCCCATTCAAGTAGGGTCAACAATCATGGAAACTACTTGCTAAGTTCTTGACCTTAAAATTCCCTATAACATTCTCTTGGGATGCCTATGGATCCATGGGATGCAAGCTATGACATCTACATTCCATAAATGTGTCAAGTTCCCCTATGAAAACCAAGAAGTCACAGTCCATGGTGATCCTGAACCGTTCTATTATTGCAAAAAAATTGAGGCCAAGTATTATAAGATCCCCCAAGTCTCAAAAAATGATGAAGGGACCACATCTCCTTATATGGACCCATCCACCTTGGCTTCCACTTCTGAGACAAAGAAACCCCCCATTCTGGACATCACATATATTAAGGTCATTATCCAAGATAATGGATGTGGAGATTATAAAATGAAAAATAGTGCCTTTGTGATAGGAGAGTTACCTCAATCTCCTAGATCCCATGGGAGACCACAACCAATTGACCCAACATCTCAGGCCTTCATAGCCACACCCTCCACTTTCAAAATGTGGGGAGACCTAAGTAAAGAGGTGGTAGATGAAAAGGATATATCAGTTCTGTTATATCAAGATGAAAGGCCCTTGCCAAATCTCCCTATGGAAGAAAGCAACAAAGGTTTCCAACTAATGCTTGGCATGGGCGACAAAAAAATTGTAAAACTTGGACAAAATGATAATGGTCAGTTTGAATCTATCATTATTGAGAAGCATCTTAAGAATATTGGTCTTGGGTGTACTTCTAAGAAAATAACCATACGTGGTGGAGGTCCCCCTGTTAAAACAATCAAAGTTCCTCCTTAGTTATCGGGTATCCACTGGCCTTCCCTTGGATAATTATACATTCGATATAACCAATGTATGTGAAAATGATACCATCTCTTATTTTCCCATGATATTATTTGAGCATTCCTCCCTTTTTATGATCACAACCATGTCTTTAGAGTCGAGTAGCCAAACCACTAAACTAAAACTTGTTTACCCCCAACTAATAAATTGTGACTAATAAGGACCACAAATCTTGGACACATTTGAAAACAATGAGGCTCTCTCAGAATTCATGGGACTCAAGGATAAACTACCATGTGGAGATGACAAAGAAGGGTTTGATATTGAGCTAGACACATATGTGTACTACGGGGAAATGATTGAATCCTTCAGTCACAAAATATAAAATTTAAGAATAACATGTAGATATTTAAGTGAAAGCCACATTGTTGCACTTTTTGATCCAAAAATAGTAAAAAGAAAGGATGCATCCAATGGTGAAAACCTCTTTGAGGTGCCAAAGTGTGATGGATTCAATCTTTGCCTTAGTTCCATCCATCAAGAAAAATTAATAGTATTGGGAGAAAAATGCAACCTAGTCAATCTAGGAACTGAAGAGACACCACACATCACTTTCTATGCAGAATCACTTCTGACAAAGGAACAAGAAATCCTAGCTGCACTTCTTAAAGAAAGAAAATTAAATTTTACATGGACCTATGCTAACATTCCAGGCCTTGATCTAGAGGTCTTAGTCCATTATCTAGTCATTTATCCAAAAGAAAAATGAGTAAGAAAAAAGTTGAGAAAGATGCATCCATAGATTGAATTATTGGTAAAACTTGAGCTGAAGAAACTCCTTGATGCTGGTTTCATATGAGCCATTGATTATCTTGAATGTGTTTCCAACCTTGTACCTATTTCCAAGCCCACCGAGGGCATATAAATCTGCACCGACTTTAGGGACCTGAACAAAGCATGCCCTAGGGACCTTAACATAGAGATGATTGTAGATTTAACAGTGGGACATGAAATGCTATCACTAATGGATGAATTCTTAGGGTATAATCAGATTATGATAGAAAAGGATGATCAACATAAGACAACCTTCACATGTCCATTGGGCACCTACTCTTGGAACATGATTCTATTTGCATTGAAAAATGTTGGAGCTACATACCAAAGAGCGATGAATTTTATTTTTCATGACATGATTCACAAATATATCAAAGATTACATGGATGACATACTAGGTAAATCAAGAAAGTGTTAAGACCATATAGCAATATTAAGCTTTATCTTTGATAGATGGGAAGAATACAAGGTAAGACTAAATCCAAAATAATGTGTATTAAGTGTCACATCAAGAAATCTCCTAGGGTATATTATATCAATGAGGGGAATCGAGATAAACCCTACAAAGGTGAAAGAAGTCCTTGAAATGGAGGCACCATGAACACTGGAGAAGTTAAGGGGCATGCAGGAAAGACTACAATCCATTCACAAATTCATAGCACAGTTAGTAGACAAGGCTATTCGATATTATCATCTACTCCACAAGGGGGTAGCATACAAGTAAGATGAGAAATGCAATCAGGCCTTCAATAAAATCAAAGAATACTTTCTAAATTTTCTAGTCCTTATGCCACCAATCTCAAACAAACAATTGATCCTATACATATCAACAACAGTAGCCCTTGGTTCTCTTCTAGCATAGCATGATGAAACGGGAAAAGAGAGATCCATTTACTATATTAGTATAACCTTAGTAGGGCATGAGCTCAACTATATATTTATCGAGAAAGCTTGTCTATCAATTGTGTTCGCCTCACAAAAATTTAGGCACTACATGATGGCCCATCAAATAAAGCTCATCGCCAAGATAGACCCTCTCAAGTATCCACTCTCTAAAGCAATGCTTACATGACAAATGGAAAAATGGGTTATGATCCTAACAAAATATGATATTGAATATGTAGAGGACAAGGCCATCAAAGGATAGGTAATTGTGGATCAACTAGCCAAGGCATTGATATATGTAGAGAATCATTTGGTGTTAGATTTCCCTGATGAGTCAATTTTTAATCTCATCATAGCAGATCATTGGAAGGTATATTTTGATGGATCATATACTCAACATGGGTCAAGAGATATTCTTCTGTATCACAACACAAGGAGATTTCATCCCAAATCATACAAATTATCTTTTCCTTTCACTAACAACATCAACGAGTATGAGGCTCTAGTCATAGGACTCTGAATTGTAGTACAATGGAAAATCTTGGCATGTAAGGTCTATGGAGACTCACAACTAATCATCAGCTAGGTTAATAATGAATAGAAAACAAAGGATAATAAACTTAACCCGTATAAGAAACTAACGGAGGATCTCAAGAAATTCTTCATCAACATCACATTTGAGCAGATACTGAGGGTAAACAACAAAGAAACAGATGCCATGGATACAATCAGATCATTATTGGATATCCCACACAACATCCCTGAGGATGAATTCCTTGTAGATAAGATTCTCATACCAGATTTTGAGGTACCTGAGTCTAAATTTGTGTGAGAAATCATTGGTCCCAGTGATCCTTGGTATCACGACATATACACCTACTTGAAAATAGGAGTCGTCCCTATCGATATCACCTTGAACCTTAAAAGAACATTTGTCAAGAAGTCATCCCATTTTTTATCTTAGGTGATATCCTCTACCATGGAAGTATCAAAGGAACCTTTTTAAGATTCCCTAACCTTGAGGAAGCTTTGACTACTTTAATTGAGGTACACAATGGAATTTGTGTTTCACATTCTAGTTTTATGACCTTGGCTAAGAAACTATTGAGGACTGGGTATTACTGGCCTACCATGGAGAAGGAAGGTCATGAATATGTCTGAAGATGTTTGTAATTTCAACATGGGGACTTCATCCATGCACCAGCTCAAGAGCTTTAACTGATTATAACATCTTGGCCTTTTTCACAATGGGGGCTCAATCTCATCAGAAAAATCTCACCCACCTCATTTTCCATTACGGTGTTCCACAAGCCCTTATTTCAGATAATGGAACACCTTTTAAAAACTAGGATGTCTGAGAACTATGCCAAAAATTCAATATCCAACATCATTTTTCCACCCGATACTACCCCTAGGGTAATGGCCAAGCTGAGGCTACTAATAAAACCATCTTAAAAATCCTAAAGAAAATAGTCAATGAAGCTGGTTGTGACTGGAACCTATAACTAAATCCCACTTTATGGGCCTACTGAATGAGTATATGCATGCCTATAGGTGCAAAAGCCTTCTCATTGGTCTATGGATGATAAGACATATTTTCCATCGTGATCGAGCTCCCATCCTTAAGAATATCATTGAAGAATATCGGGTGTCATGGCTGAATGAGCTAGAACTAGTAGATGAGTAGTGCATGGATGCTTTGAATCACTTGCAGGTCTATCAAAACTACCTCAAAAAGAGCTACAATAAGAAGACCAATAATTGGTCATTTCAATTTGGAGAGCTCATGTTGAAAGATAAACAAAAAAATGTGCCAAATCTAGATGGCAAGGACAAGTTTGAACCTAATTTGTTGGAACCCTTCATCATCACAACAAGTTAAAAATGAGGAGCATATCAACTATCTACACTCGTAGGTGAGCCTTTGTAAGAGCCTGTCAACAACTCCCATCTCAAAAAAAATTATGCCTAAGCTTGCTAGGTATAAATCTAAAAATAAAAATAAAAAATCCAAAAAAATTAGAAAAGGGATTGAAAATAGTAAAGAAAAAAAATCGTCCTTTAGCGAAAACCACTTCGATGGCACTTTGGGCAAGTACCTTGGTGAAAACCTGGAAAACAGGCAACTAATAATCACTTTCCATCCACGATGATCTCTATGACTTGTTTTGCATCACCTACTATCTCCTTCCATCACCATCCATCACATTCCATGGATCCTTCATTTCACCCATCCACATCCGCATCATAGCTTGATACTGTGTTAGTATCATGTTCCCTCCTAGTACTACTTGGCACATTCCTAAAGTCAGTTTGTCTTGTCTATATTGAGGTAATTTATTTCATTACGCTGGGGGAACATTCTTATACCAATACATTGGATCGAATTCGTGTATATTCTTAAAATTTTCCTTAAAATAAAAAAAATGCAAAACAATTCATAAAATCCTTGAAAATCCTAAAACATTCATAAAGTAATTAAAAAAAAAAAAAAAGGTTAAAAATTCAGAAAAATTCATAAAAAGAGTCATCATGTCGAACTACATCATCTCTAAGCTTGAATTTAGGCAAGACTAATCTTTCATTGGCCCCCGAGACATTAGGTTTGTCCTTTAGTAGTCCGTTATAATAAATTGGCAATCCACATGTTCATATCTTCATCAATAAGCGAGTTTGAGTCTATCGAACTACGTGGTATTTGTGTGTATAATGTAGGAAATGATAATCTTTAATCATCCCCCAAGGCCCCTAGGATAGGTCTTTAGGTTAGGTTATTGGTAAAAATCTCAAGAACATCAAAAACATTAGAAAATTTGAAAATCAAAACATTCGTAAAACATCTCAAAAATCCCAAAACAACCTTAAAACATTTCAAAATACCAAAAACATTCAAAAAACCCAAAAATCATCCATCTCATTTAAAAATTCACCTACAATAGGCAACCCCTCATAATTAATCAAACGCCACCTTCATCCTTTGGTAAAACAATCAGTAGCAAGTTTAGTAGTTGAAGGTGAAAACTCAAGAATCGAGGTCTTAAGTCTTGGTCAGTAGGTAAACAAGTTGATCAAATCTTCACATCAATAGCCTATCATCTCGTTGGTCCAAAAATCATCCGATAACATCATTTCATAGGATGCATCCTTCCTACAATGGACATCAATACCAGGCATCACTATAGTTTAGTCTTGGGTAGGGGTATGCAGAACATTAGCTTGTTGGTGTACTTGGTCTTTTCTTTTTGATTTATCTTACTACACTCATTCCAATGACCTCTTGATGATGTCTAATGAAATATGATTTAGAGAGAAAGGAATGGGGAAATGATTATTATCTTTTGTCTGCTATGCTTGTTGGATATTCTTTTAAAATAACCTGGTCATACTTTATTTTTTTTGTAGGGAGGATGTTTTGGGCATCTTGTTGACTATTACATTGGGAGGTTTTGCCTTGTTGCTTTTTGGTTCGAGATGTTTGAAATATCTGAAGTACATCCTAATAAAAAAATTTATGCCAGGTGTGAACAAGAATACTCCTATCTATTTTTCAAGTCAAAGTCCATCTCACTAGGTACAATGTCATCCTATTTTTTTTGTATATATATATACTTTGATGCATCATATCTATGTGTGTTATAAAAAAATAAGGGAAGTAAGATCTTTACGTCGCCAATCTTTGATAAGAAATCACATCATCACCATATTTTGGTATGATCTTGAACTCAAGGGTTGATCTCTCTTTATTGTATCTTCTTCATATAATAACATGGTATCATGAGATTAAAAAATATATATCTATATTTGCATCCATCATGCATCCACAAATCATCAACATACTACATATAATACATATCATCATAACATTAAACATTATTACATCACAATATAGATTTTTTATCCTAAGCATCTCATATATAACACATTTGCATAACCATCAACAACACATCATGCATACAAAACACATCATTAAATCACATATATAAAGATACTGAAAAAAGAGGTTAAAAAATATCATTGCATTGCATCCTTCATCCATAAAAACATGACATAAGTTTTGATATAGGAACATACATGCAAATCCATACATGCACATCATACATCAATAACATCACAAAATATCATGAAATATAGAACATCATAGTCTAATAATTATAAGTACCCATCCATATCATACACATCCATAATGCATCACATGAAATAAAATAAGCATCACATCATATAATTACATCAGGGTCATCTCATATATATATCAAAAAAGATGAATCTCATGATATATCAGAATCATATATATAGTGTTATCATAGAATATACAAGAGGATAATCAAAACTCAAGAAATGAATGTATACACATCATAAATCAGGTTGTACAATCAAACAATGTGTCTAGTTTACTATGAGTGCCCTGAGATACCCTCGCTTTGCCTGTCACTGTGATGACTACCTTAGATCTGGTGGTGAGAACCTGATGGTCTCCCTAATGTTCCTGAACGATGGGTCTTACTAGGAGTAATTTGGCTCCTATCGCTCTTGCGCCACTGCTTTATAGTATAAAGTCCTATAGTACGTTGCCTCCTACATCACTCGACTGTACATCTCGACTAGGACTATGGTTTAATCTTGTGCCTGTTGTGCTACAACCTCTAGCTGCTATCTCTGTCCTCGATCCAAGGCCAACCCAAGATCTGCATCTTGTCTCATTTGGCACTCCTTCACCACCTCCTATCATGCCTGATCCCTCTCGTAGACCAGGGTCTTAATTTGAGCATGGGCTTATTGTAGCTACATTATCAAAACCTATACTTGCACTTGTAGTGTTGCTATCTAACCGTCCCTAATATCAAGACCTAGTGGTAGTGGTTGTGGTGGTGGAACCTATTGGTGTGGATGCTGATGTGGCTGAACTAGTGGCCTCTTTCCAATAGGTGGCACTAGTGGTGGAATTTGTCTAGCATGCCTTGCGCCTCCACCATTTCCATCCTGTGCCTGATGATTTGGATACTGCGACACCTATCTAATCCGTAGTCCTCTAACATGCCTTGCTGGCACAACTGGTAATGTCAAACAAAGTGGAGCATGAGCCTGAAAGTATGTATCATATACCAGTGTGGTCCCCGCATTTGCAAGACCATCAAAATACACCCACAGAATCATCATTAACTACCTAAAATCATTGATAGCCTGCTGGGGTGGAATCCTCTTCCCCCACACTATCTCTCTAGACCTCCATGCAAATATAGCTCTCTATCCATCATCAGGGGCATCCTTTACCTCTCTGAATTGACAAGAAACCCTATCCAAGAGGTACTACTCTATCATGTGATGCTCTCACCCTGCATATATATGCTTTGCTGACACTAGAAGAGTTGCTCATCATCATCCTTTCACTTATGGATGTGGAGCCACATTCTGCATCGAAACTATCTCATCTCATTTATGACCCGCCTCTAAGGTAGAATGCTTGTAATACATGTATAATACATGGTGGTCATACCCTTGTACCTATAAACCATAGGATCATCACAGTTTGTCTTTACATCTACAATCTGGGGCCTCAAAATGGCTATATCTTCATATACCCACACATCAAGAAGTGTAACTCCTTCTCCAATACCGCGGGCTAAAGAATACACAACTTGGTGCATGTTATGAAACAACAAGTCTAGGATAATTAGCCCCTACGAGAAGATGGTCATCTCCTCCATCATTCAGGACCATACAATGCACCATCCAATGTTGCATCCTCTATCTCATTGACCGAGAACAAGAACTCCCGAGATCGGTGCACCAATAAAAATAGTCAAGTCAGGAGAAATCCTCTCATAGAGGGCAAGGTTGATCTTGCCATTGTTGGTCTCATACTCAGCGATGCCAAACAAAAAAAGAAGGCATCCCCCAACCTCAACATCATATATAATATACTCATCATGTATGAGGATCTGTAGGATTCACGATACATCCTCTAGGTTAACAATGGCCTTGCCAGTTGATAAATGGAATGAGGAGGTCTTGCTCCGCCATCTCTCCATTAATGCAGTCATCATAGCGAGGTGTGTCCTCACAACAGTCATCTAGGCAACATGATTGAATCCGATCACCCCCAAGAGTGATAGTGCATCATCAAATAGGTACCTTTGTCGACGTAGTATCTGGCTTCTGTGCTCCTTCAAGTTGAGCAGTTGAAGGACCTCCTACATTGAAAACACCCACAATGTCAAAATTCATGAAATTATGTGTTTTCAGAAAATTAAAAAATCCCAAAAGGCAAAGATGAGCTGAAATTTGCAAAATTGACAATATCATTTGTCAAAGGCGGTGCTATATATGAAAAGAAAGTTGGCATTATTGGGTAACATCAGACTCTTCTAGGGCAGTTTGACACCATCTTTCAAGGGCGAGTCAATTTTTTTTTTGGGACCTGGGGACCCTCTAGCGTCGCATGACGCTATAATGAAAATGTGGGTTAGCATGCTCAAAAGTGACCCCAATTGAAAAAATGTGATGCCCTAGGGGATCGCTTTTGATCAACCTAATTGGACCCTAATAAATGCATCAAAATCACACAAAACAAGAAATTATTCAAAAGGGGTACCAGGGGTCCTACATCTTGAGGCCACTGGAACTCGCAAACCCAATCCATCTGATGTAGGGGAAGTAGACAAGTTGCCATTCCGTCATCACCTTATAGCAAAAATCATTTTTTCTAGAAGGATGTTAGTGCAAATGATTTGAAAATGACCTTCCTAACCCTATTTATGCAATTTTTTAGGGTTTTTAAACCTATTTAATCCATTTTTTCCAAACAAAGCCCATTTTGACCCGTTTTCACCACCGAGAGTCAGTTTTTGAATCATATGGGCTATTTTCTACATCTACAACCCTATTGAACTTTTTTTGTGAGATCGACCTAATTTTTCAATTTTTGCCCAATCTCTCAAGGTGGTAGTGTAACAATGTAATTTCTTCCACTAGGGAAGCAGTGAGGCATCCAAAAAAAATTAGAGAATTTTTGAATTTTGATCATGGTAGATTTATTCTTTAAACCAACACAGTAGGTACCTCGCTTCAAAGAGGTAAAAAATGTATGCATGTAAAACGTCTTGATTGATACTATACATCTAATTTGTATTAACTAACACCATTTCTTCTGAAATCATCTCAAACTAACCAATTAATTGAATAATCAACATTATTTAATTAAATTTAACAATTTCATCTATTAATTAAATAATTAAATTCTTTGATTAATTAACTCTTATAACTAATGTTCATTAAATTTAATTAAATCAAATAATTTAATTAAATTCTCCTAAAGTATTCTTATTTGACTAAAATCAATTAAATCAAATATCACAAATCCCCTAACCTCTTCCAATTAATTGATTATAAATTAATTAATCCTAAATCACCTTCTAATCATCATTCATTAAATCCTCCAAGTTTTAACTCTTCATGAGTTAAATCAACCATGTTCAACAAACCAGGTTTAACATGAAATTAATTTCTTCTATTTGTTTACATCTTCTAATTATCCTCACACAGGCATATTCTGAGGAATATTCCTCTCAACCACCTCTCATTCAATTTCCCTCCAAAGTTTTTTGAAAAGCTATCCCATCCTCTTAAAAATGCAATAAATTCTCTTAAATCCTCTCAAATATCAACAAATTTCATTCAATTTCTCTTACACCATTTTCAAATTCTCGACCATCTTCATTTACTTCTCTTCGATCATCCTCCACTCACAAATTTCCCAAAATTTGCTCCACCCTCATCCAATAGAATTCTAAAACTTGACACATTCTCATTGGCTCTCAATTTACCCCACATTCGTGAAATACTCTCATTCTTCAACCCTTGAATTCTATAAATAAAGCATCCTTTTCACAATATGGACCCACAACTTCAAGCATCATCACTATAGGCATTTCACTTCATAGCTTTCATCATTTCCATAATTTTCAAGGATAGTTTCATCATTTGGAGTCATTTTCATACTTGCATCATCAACAAATCATCAAGCTTATCAAAGGGATTGGGAAAGGGCTTCTTTCCACATCAAAGGATCACCACTCCCCTTATGGGATGGAGGTTTAGCTATTTTAATATAGAATACATGTTATCTTCTATTAATCTCTTGTTATTTTCATGCTTTCTCTTCAGATTGGCTAAAGAATCTCATAGGGAACACTAAATTGGTCTTTCTAACATGTTTATCAATTGTTTGTTGATCTTATGTTAATTTGTGTAGGTTTGGTGTTCACAAGTACTAGCAATAGTTTCATCATTATAACCCTTCATGACTCCCATGTTGGTGGTTACACTAGGAAAGGTTTCCCCTAGTACCAATGAGGTATCACCATTATGATTAGATTCTTTGAATACTGGGCAACTGATATCCTGATGTTGAGAACTGTCAATAACAACCATCAATTCATTATGTGTTTTAGATCCTTGCTCAATAAATTCAGCCTAAACTTGAAAAATATTAGGTTTTAGTGATGCTTCAAAAGATGTGGCCTTTCCAAAGTTGATATAGAATCCTTGATCATAATCTCTTTCTGATGTATTATCATAAGATCCTATGAAATTGAATATAGCTTCATCATTTTCAAATATGTTTGAACTAGGATATGCTTGTTTTGAATTAGGACCATCTGTATGTTTAGTGGAAGTAGGTAACTTATGGGTAGATGTAGGAGTTTTTGATATAAGACTATGATCTTCTTCCATAAAATCTTGAATGGATTGGAAGATGGTCATTAGGTCAAGATAAAACTTTGAGGAAGTTATAAGCTCTTTGTCTCAGCTTATTGTAGAAAAACTATCACTTATGGCTTGGAAGATGTTCATTAGTTGACAACTGTATCTAGAGAAATAGGATCTTGATCTTGAGTCATCTCGGAGAAACACTCATCATGCTTAGGAGTATTTTCTTGACATGAACTTTGGGTAGATAGTGGATTATGAATGGAGGATTTGGAATCTTGAGTGGATATGGAAAGTAATGGAGAACATGGTTCCTCTTAACTTAGATTTTGATGCTCTTTGATAAAATCAATTTCTGAATTTTCTTTGGGATCAATATCATCTACTACAGATAGCCCTTGAACAAGATCCTAGAAGGTTTCATCATTAGATGATGAGTTTAGTGAGGTTGGTATGGATTGGCTCTATGAGGAGCTTGGAGATAGGATAGGAGCTTCCTTAGGATTTACTTCTTCAACATAGCCTATCCTATAGTCAAAAGGAGGAATATCATGATCTAATATGTGCTTAAAGAGATGATTTTGATATGTTATATTACTACATATAGGAGAATAGTTTTGATCGCCTGTTTGAAAATTACCTTGGTTAATGTCCACTTTCTCATTATGATATAGGGAAATATGATTGATATAAGCATATGATCCTTCAACATATCCCAATACACTATCATAGACATAATTAGCTTTATTATAAGACTTTTCCCTATCAGAATCCTTTTTCTTTACTTGATTGAATTATGTTATTTGTTGATCCACATTAATATCACCTTTCTCAATGATGTCCTATATAATATGTTTAAGTTTGACACAACTTTGTGTTTTGCGACCCTTTATCAGGTGATGTTTATGAAAATCATTGTCATCATACCAAGGAGGTTGAAATTGTGGCTCTACGTAATTATTTTGATCAGGAAACTCAATAAATTTTGATTGGATCAAATTATTCAAGACTTCCTTGATAGGTTCCCCTAAGGGGGTGAATTTTTGTCATGTTTCATTATTTTTAAATCTTGGTTGTCTTCTTGGAGGATTTTGGCTTTGATCTATTTGGTGATTCTTTGGGGAATAAGTAGTTGATTATTTTTCACATTGTTTTGGGAATTTCTGAGAAGATTATATGAAGGTTGCATGTTTGGAACAAAAATAGTATTAACTCCTCCATCATTCTTGTTCTTATTCCAAATTCAAGGTTTGTCATTAGATCCCGATGCTTGATCTTTATTTTCCCAAAATTGAGGTTTTTTGTTAGAGTTCGATGCTTGGTCTCTATTGTTATAAAGTTTTATGATACCTTTTTCTATAAGGGATCTTTCAATGACTATACCTTTTTCAATGATTTCTTCAAAACTATTAGGACATACAATGGTTAATTGATAGCTAATATCCATTTGAAGGTTGGAGATAAATATTTTGACTAGTTTCCTTTCTAGAACCAACCATTTAAATTTACTAGCTTTGTGTCTACACCTTTGCAAGTAAGAAGTGAAGGACTCGCTCTACTTTTGTTTGATCTTATATAGACCAGGCATTGTTATGTATTGTTCGATGTTGTATGAAAAGTGGTATATGAATTTTTTTAATGATAGCCCATCAAAGGTTTTACTACTAGGTTCTCTATGAGAGAACAATTCAATAGCCACACCCCCAATATTTCTTAGAAAGAGTCTCATTAAGTAGGAGTCATTGTTTGCAACATCCACGCAAGCCACTAAAAATTCCCATACATGTTTGATTGGGTCCCCTCTTCCTTTGTGTTTATCAAATTTATGGATTTCAAAGTTCTTGGGAGAAGGGATAATCGATATTAGACGATTAAATAGATATGGACATATATCTTGTAGTGTGTATCTCTTCTTGGGTTTTCCAAGCTAAATATCTAATATCCTTTGGTTAATACTTTGAATTTGCAAGGTTAAGTCACCACTAGGAATGTTCATTTGAGGATTAAGGACACCATAACCTTGTTTTCCTACAATGTATTATGAGTTGTATTGATGGGGTTGTGTTATGTTTGTATGATGAGGGATAGGGTCCTTGCAGAATGGTGTGTGCATTATTGATTGATGGTTTGGTGTGGTGGATTAGGATTTTGTTGTTGTTATGTTAATGTTTGGTGTTGTTAGGTGAATGTTTGTTGTTTTGGAGGTATATTTTGTTGTGGAGGTATATTTTTTTGAGGAGGTACATTTTTTTGGGTTGTTTGTTGATGTGTATATGTTTGATGTTGTGGATTAGGGGTTTGTTGTGTACTAATGTTTTTTGATAGGGGAAGAGGTGTTTGATTTTGAGGATGAGTTTTTTTGTTGTGGTGGAATGAAAGTTTAATGTTGAGTATTTTGACTAGATGAAGATCCATAATGATATTTCTAGTTTGAAGGATCATAGTATAGTGGTTGTTTTTGTTGCATGTATTGTGTTTGTTTTTGTCCTTGGGTATTCATTTGGTACATTATTTGGTATTGAGGCACATCGGTTTGTTGTTGTTGATATACAGGTTATTGTTGTGTTGTGTAAATGGGTAGTGGAATGTGTTGTTCTTGTGGTAGAATGTTATCATGTAGTTGTTGTTGTGGGGGGGGATGTTGGTTTATTGATTTTCTACATACTATTATTGTGCAGATGCTAAGTTACCCATATTTTGCATATTGACATTAGGGTATTATTGTTGTAAGTTCAAAGAAGCATTTTATAGAGTTCTTGAAACATTGGGTCGCCATGTATTAGCTGCCACATTTTGTGTTGCAAGTGGTGTGAAAAAGGTATTTGTTGATTGTGAAGGAAAATTTTGAGCTTCCATGGTGTTTAGATTCCCTTGACCTTGTTGAGTGACCAATGCTTGTTCTACTTGTGAGGGAGGTCTATATAATAGATTACCTTCTAGTTGTTCATAAGATTGATCATTGATAGGTGATTTTTGTTTTGAAAAGATAGGTGGTATCCTTGGCTCCAATATTTGTTTTGGGAGTTTTCTAATAATTGATTGATCATCCATGTGGATGAGGGATGGATCTCTAAGAGAATCAATGTTAAAGTCTGTGGGAAACTTGGAACCATGTTGTGAAAGTTTCAAAAAGTATGTGTTATGATATAGTTTAAGTACTTTGTCCATTTGATTTTACATTTTAGGATCTTGAGAGTACTTTAAGAGTTGTTCATCGCTTATTTCTTCCTCACTATCGTTTTCCTTAATGACCACATCTCAAAGGCTATGAGGTTTATTTTGATTTATAGCAAGAATTTCTTGATGTTGAAGTTGTAGAGCTTGTTCACTTGGTGGTGGATTTGGATTGTGTTGTGGTTGAGCCCTAAACATTGGTTTTTGTGCTTGAGGGATTGAAAAATCCATAGTTGCATTGGGATCAAAACCCTATGGTTGAGAAATTGAATCTTCCACATTGGTGGTACTAGGTTCACTAGAGCTACTTTTGTTAGCTTCTATTTTCTTTCTATGTTGTGACATTGTCATAAACATGCACAATAGACCTTGGTGAATTGGAGATTGCAATTTATGGAGGTGTGATGATGTTGTGGTTTGAAAATTTGATCAGTGAAATGACATACAAAGGGAAAGTTTTTAAACCATTTGGACAAAGGATTTTGGTAGATTGATATGGATTGATATGGATGTTGGGATTGTTTGATGAACAAATTTGATGTTGGATTCTTGGATGTTTTAGAATGATGAGATTTTGGTGCCACTCCTATGATAATGAGATGCATAGATTTTGGATGATGTTTAAAAAATGACAGTATGTTTATGGATGCTCAACACTACAACAAGAGTGCGAGTGGATTTTTGGATGTTTTTGATATGATACTAGTCTAGGAACACAAGGATGAATAATATTTATTTGATGTTTTCTATGTCTCAATGATGGTGGTGGAGGATATGTTGATTTTTTCACTTGAACTAGGATTGCGAGTTACAAGGTGATGTTAATAGTCTAGAAACTTAGGGAAAGGATGATGTCCACTAGATTTTGAGAAGACTACTAGAGGATATGGTGTGTTGTTGGGGTTTGATATCTTGTTTTCAATGTATGTCCAAAGGCTAAGTGGGTGTTTGATTTGGTGATGTTGATGTAAAAGGATGTCTAGTATTGTTGATAAGGTATGATGTAAGTCTGATTTTATTGTTTTTGCCTGAAAGGTGATGGTTGCAAAGCCTAAGTAAACCAAGTGTGAAGTGTAATATGGTGATGATGTTTGATGATACGAAAGTGTAGGTCCAATGATAACAATTTTTTTTGATAACTGTGTAAGGTGTTATTCTATCATTTTAAACCAAATTTTGAAAAGTTCTTAGATAATAATGAAATTGTGACAATATCAACTATGTTCTAGGACAAATATAGTAGAATTTGTAACTATAGTGGGCTTCTTTTAGGATGAATGCAATAGTTTATGATACTAGTGAGATTTGTGTAAATTAGTGATTGGTGCAAGCAGAGATGAAAATAGCAGATGCATGCATAGTAGGAGTTAGATGCTAGGCCGAAAATGGTTAAATTTTGATACAAGAGTGGTAAAATCCATAGTAGTGTACCAATTTTGACATTTTTTTGTTTGGTGATTTTTTTGATAAGTTTACCACTTTGAATGTTTTTGATCTAATGTTTTAGGGGGTGTGTTTGATAACAAGTGATACACACAATAGATTAAATTATGCAAATAACTGAATCAATGGGAAATGGGGATATTTCCTAAACCTTCTTCCATAAGACCCACTAGTATAGCTCGAACAAGATCAGTTAATTACAACCTAAAGGAGTATAGGTACATTTCTTTGTAGTAGGCTTACGTCACCCTCAGAAGAGTGATGTAATCTAAAACTATGGAGTGGCCGACTGGGAAATACCAAGGTCATGTACCACCTTCATACTCTTGGCTTTCTAAAAGAGAATTAACTCTTAAGCCTTACGCCTCAACCATAAACTAGATGTGGTAAGTGACTTCTAGGAACAGTGTTATTCCTATGCACTACTTTGAAGATTTTTTTTGAAAAACTTGGATTGAATTCTAGATACAAAGGTATGTAGCAAAACCATGAGCACCATAGATATACTTTAGATGGGAGACACCAAAGTCTCTAGCTTCCCGTAAGTGATCCATTTGTTTGCATGAGAGTAGGCTTGCAAGGTATAACATCCATAGATTTATGCTTCTTACTTTCATTATTGCATACATTATATAGCCCACTGATAAATGTGCTTTAGGGTCACCTTGAGTTCTCCATTGTTGGATGTGTCTCAAGGTTGGACCTCTAATAAAAAAGAAATTCAAGCAATTTTTTGATATTTCTCTTATACCTAGGATTGTTGAATGATGTAAGGGGAGAGGATAAGTATCAAAATGCCTTTGGTGAGTAGAAAGTTCCAAATTCCAAGATATTTCTCTTACACCCAAGATCATCAAATGACGCGAGGGGAGAGGATATGCATCCAAATTTCCAATCATGAAAAACACTGTGGACAATTCATCACAATTTGATTTTAAGCCCAAAATGAAGTGGTATCTATCCAGGAAATTCATGTTTTAAGCACCAAACTTAAATGTTAATGATATCAAACACACACAAAATAATTCAAAATAAAATGATCCCTAAAGAAGGTGCTACAAGAAAATTGTTATTAGTTTGAGCTTGAATGTCCTCAACCATTCATCGCTCCTACAAGTAATGGATTCAAAGTTTATGAAAGATTATCTTCACCCTAAAAGAGTTTCGTCTACAAAAGTTAGATAAAATTTATAGACAACAATTGAGTAAGGGGGTTAGGTAAATTGAAATCCAAAAAATATTGAAAGTGATTAATAGAAGAAGAAAAAGGAACAATAGCGGCCATGTCACTTACAACAACAAATCTATTTCTACGATGACTTTGGTTTTTTTTGATGATAGCGCTTGTATTTTAGGTCGATAACAGTTGTAAATAGGATGATAATGGTATAAAATTTCTAGTTAAAATGAAACACAATAAAAAACCCTAATTAAAAAAGATGATAGCAGCCAAAAATTAAGACA
The DNA here is from genome assembly GCA_007115665.2 of Sequoiadendron giganteum. Classification (NCBI taxonomy): domain Eukaryota; kingdom Viridiplantae; phylum Streptophyta; class Pinopsida; order Cupressales; family Cupressaceae; genus Sequoiadendron; species Sequoiadendron giganteum. The sequence goes on along the minus strand of CM021105.1, from coordinate 215,734,389 downwards.
ACCACAGTAGAAAAATAGAGCAATAGCAACCCAGTTCAAAGATGATCAGGAACTTATCCTTGCACACTCAAAAAACCATATCAAAATCTTGGAATAAAAGGATGATAGTCACTAGATTCCTTCATTAGCAATCCATAAATACGATGATCACACTTAGATTATAAAACAACTGCACTTAGATTTTAGAATGACCGCAACCCAGTTGACAATAGTGACCTTTGTGAAAAAATGACCATGTCTAGAAACCTACATCTTAGAGAAATACTTGAGGAAATTTTAGATTTAGGGATGTTGGTCCTACTTTCCATGTCAATTAATGTAAGGGGAGAAAATTTACATGGATAGCAATAAAGGAATCAATAAAAATGAAATCAAAACAAGGATTAGGACCCGCCTACTCATGAAATACGATTTCCATAGCTATTAATTCAAATAAAAAGGTTAGCACTATCAAATTGAAACATAAATGAATTCAAAACTACAAAATATTACCATCCCATGATGGAGTGTATTTGTGTTTATTTTATATATTTCATTTCCTTTAAATGCAAAGCCTCCATGATTGGAAAAATCTTGATATGATGACCTAGAATACAATGGTGTATGCTCAACTTTCTCAAGAATCAATTGGACATGATCTCTCCACAAATTATCCATATGAATTATGAGAGGAATGAGGGTTCTTTTATAGATTTCAAGAGATTAGATCAAGGGATATGATTGAGTTTGAAACCCCGCAAAGAAAGGGTGAGATTGATCCTCAACATCCACAAAGGAGAGTGAATACAAGAAGATGGATGAAGGAGATCAGTTAGAACTCAAGCTTTCTCCACCATTTTAGGAAAATGGTTACGATATTTAAGATCAAGGGATGAGATTTGATTTCAAGATCAAGGGATAAGAATGGTTGAGAGAAGTTGGTTGAGATATTTTAAAATGGAATATTCCTCAAGAATATGCTTTGTGGAGGAAAAATAGGATAATTAAATAATTAGAAATTATTTAATCATGTGACAAGAAGATTAAAAGGATAGGATAATTAAATAATCAAGATTATTTATTAATGATGGGATAGAAGAATATAGATGATTCTAATTAAATAATTAGGATTACTCAATTAGGGTGATAAATGGGAATATTAGTGATGAAAATGATGAGTTAATCAAACAATTCAGGATAATTTAGTTAATAGAGCGAAATAGGGTTAATTGGTGAAAATGATGTTAAAAGAGGATTAATGATGCAAATGAAGTAAAATGCAAGGGTGAGGATGAAAATGATGTTGATGATGGAAAAATGAAATTTAGGATGTGTGATATGTGTTAAGTAATTTTTTAATATCTATAGTAGGACATCCACAACATTCACACCATGCACCAAAACACCAAAAAAGATCTAACACATATATCCACTTGAAGAATAACATCAAATAGGTTGGCCTAATTAGTTTTAATAATCAAAACATAACTTCTTGGCTTCAATCCTTTTAACACACTCTTTGCACAAAGGTTCAAAACTGAAAATAACTTGAAAAGGGTTGATGTGAACATATAATAGATCCCACATAAGATCAGAACACTTATTTAACCTTCACATGCCTTCACACCTATTAGGTCAACACCATAGAACAATTAATACCAAAATTATTCAATTGTGTATCCACATTTGGACACACAGACCTAAAAACTCAATGCCAACTAGAATTCATACACTATTGCCATCTGTCAACTTGTCCTCAAAAGTGCAAAGCCAAAAACTTATCCATGGAGAAGTGCAAAATCTCCCACTCAAATGTACTATACAAAAAATAACTATAACTGCCAGACCAAACATTTGTTACTTAGATATTTCAAACCAAAAGCCAAAACATGATGAAGTTGTGGAGTTAGATACTTATAACAACCAAAAAACTAATGTTAGAAGAGTAGAGTGAAAACATCAATTACGGACTAGTGCTGACCCAAAAATGAATTCTCTGTCACACTGAATTAGTAGAATTAACACTTAGTCAGTTTCTAACACAAATAACTTTTCTAGATCAAACTATCTTGCAAAAAATATCTTCCACAATCACTCCAAAACTTCTTAGAACCAACCAAAATTATCTACACTAAAGTCCTCAAATTAAGATACAATGTTGACATCAATTTAAACACTATAATAGATAGTAATATACCTTGTGCTTATCCCTCATGCTCATGTTGACAACAACATCATCAATGGCATTCTTCCAATTGGATTCACTATAGATGATGTGAATGAGATAAGATACTTCCACTTTGAATGGTACACATAAATGCTCAATTCTACACATGGTGCCTATTTTCTAGGTTTTTATCATGGTATTTTCCCAAAGTTCCACCGAAGTGGTTGTCACTAGAGGGAGATTTGCTTCTTTACTATTTTATTTATTTTATAAAACAAATTTTAATTTTCTTTTTCTTTTTTCATGTTTTATCTCGAACCACCTGGTGGTGCTGATGTAGATACTATTTTCATGATATGCCAATGGTAATATGCTTGGAGGATTTTTTTTGTCTAGATACATGCACTTGAATGTAACCCCTAGATGTTCTTTTATTCTTTTTCGATACTAGAGTTAAACTTACCTAGATGTGCACATCACAATGGAGTGCCCTTAGAATGCTTATGATAAAGAGTTGATGCCAAGACAATGTCAATGCAAGATTTGGATATCATTTCCTTCAAAGTGGATGAAAAAATGTGATAAAGAATATGAGATGTAGATGGATTGGTAAATAGTTTGGAATATTTGATTCTCCAAAATTGGGATGATGAGAAATGAAAGGTAGATACAAAGTTTTGATTGGATTTAGGACCAATTTTTTCATATACTTTGTATGCTGCTACGAAAGCTTTCTTATTCTTTAATGAAGAATTTTGATGGATGGAAGTCCCTTTTTTTACTTTTCCCCATAGTTTCTTTGACTAATGGAGTTTGATAAGTATTATTTTATTTATTTTACTTTAGGATCCATTTGAACTTAATGTCTTCATTTTGATTTATCAATTCATTAGCGTCGATGACATGCTCTTTTCCTTTGTGTAGATTTTTTTCTTGTTGGCCCCAATCAAAAGGTGGAAAGATGTGAGGCTGATGATTCATGAAATGGATGGTTGAAGTGTGAGAAATAGTTTACCATAAGGACCCTTTGTGACTCCTATGTTGATGTTTTTCATTAGATAAATTCGCCCCCAATATCATGAAGGTATCAGTGATATAATTTGATTCATCAATAGCTAAATAATTGATACCTTGATGCTTGGGATTGTTGACTATCTATATGGGTTGTAAGATACCTCATTTATGTAGGCCTAATCCTTCTTTTTGATAAAGCATTTTCTAACAAATTTCATTTGAGTATGATTTGTCTTGGAAACAAGGTTTCTCTTCTTCTATGCTCTATCAGGAATCTTCAAAAGTAGTAATGGAAGCAATAGATTCTGATTGTTCTTCGAAAGATGTTAGTGATTCAAAGCTCAAGTAAATTTTTTCTTCATGATCACTTTTTGAGCTGTCGTCATGAGGTTTGGAAAATGACACCATTTTTGATGTTTTACAAGGATGTCAAGAGTAGGGGCATCTTTTTTTGAAATAAGATTATTTACGTGTCCCATGGAAGAAAGTATCTCATGGGTAGATTTAGGAGTTCTTAGTGTTGGATATGGTCCTCTTTTGTGAAATCTTGTATGGACTCACAAATGTTCATTAGGTCATGATAGTATCTCAAGGAATGTTAGACTCTTGGTCTTGTCTTATTTTAGGACATCTTTTGTTAATGGACTGGAAGATGCTCATTAGATGATGGTAATATTTTGGAGAAATAAAATATTGATCTTGATTTTTATCAGAGTTATCTTTGTTAACAGATTGGAAAATACTCACTAGATCTTGATAGCATTTAAGAGATATTTATTCTTGACCTTGACTTATTTTAGATTTAACTTTGTTATGTTTCTTATTATTTTCTTGACATGGATCAATTTCAAAGAATAGATTACTTCCAAAGGGATTTTGGCTTCTTTCAACATGTAGGTGTATGGGTGATAGCTCTTGAATTAGATTTTATGTATTAGATATGATAGGCGATATAATGCATGCTAATGTTGGATTAAGGATTTCTTGATTATCAACTAGATTTAGATTAAGCATTTGACTAATTTTACATGTATCTATTAGGTATAGTCCTTGGAAGGAAGGTGAAAAGATGTCATTTTTTGATGGATTAATTGAAAAAGATGGTATATTTTGAGATGATGGAAGACTTAAGGATGAAGGATTGAAATAATTTTGATGGAAATTTTCTCTACTATGTTCTACAATGAGGTTGAATGATGTTAATATTTCATGAAATCGATCATTATTAGACATTGATTGATTATCTTGATCATGCTTTAGAAAATTATTTGTCTTCTAGCTCATTATGTGATGTATAATTTTTTTAAATATGATTATTTTTGGATGGGCTTTGAAGGTTATCCTCAAAATTGATTGCACCTTCATCATTAAGGTTTTATATAAGGTTCTTGAGTTTTATGTAAGCTACATTTTATGACCTATTGTTCCATGGTATTTGTTGGCCTCCTACAATTATTCAACAACTAAGCCTTTACACCTGTGTTTCGGATATTGGACATATAACCTAACTTTCTATCACAATAATTATGAAGGTGCATTTAAATTTTCAATCCAATGATGTAAACTTGAAATGGGTCAGCATTGTATGTACACTAGGAATCCAAAGTAGCCATATCTATCCTATAGCTAAGAAAAACACAATGCTGAAAGTAAATTTATTTGAAAGGGAATAACATAAATACATAACATTAATCAATAACATGATCAAGCTGGAATGCATGACAAAAATAAAAATTTGAGCAGCAAACAGGAAACTACTCTATCTGCTTTGGCTGTAGGAACAATCACAAAATGGAATTCTAGTGGTTGTAGGAAAAGTTAGTGCCATATTCTTAACTAATTACTGAATAGAGAAAAATACTAACTAAGCTAAGGATGAAATACTCACCAAGTGGGCCCCCTTGGATAAGTATTCCCTAAGACTAAGGTAAACTCAGATGCATGAACTCACAACTTTATCACATTTATGGAAAAGAATAAGTACAAATGGTCAACATGACTATATTGCTGAAAATCTCAAACGTGCGAGTACATCAAATGAACATTCTTTTATTCTAACTGAGAGAGAGGAACATCAGAGTCCCTATTTATTCAACCACCTAGTGAGGCGGTGAACTCCAACAAACATGGGGCACACCAAATTAGGGAAAGCGCGAAAGGGAGCAAGGGCGACTATACATGCAAAAAACCTATCAGGCATGATTGCCTTAACTCAAATATGGCACAAAAGTACCATCGCATGTTCAACAACATTTAAGACCAGTACAAGGCAGTTACAATCTGATGCATGAAAAATATCTAGCCACCAAGAGTCTTCTCTCCATTAATGACCACCTTGTTGACCGATATGGAACACATCCAGGTAGTAGAATCTTCTTGAATTGCAGGCATCAAATTATCTACATGACAATGTTAGCATGCACAACAACTGCATATCCATAATCATCTTAAAGTGGCATTCATTAATCACATGCAAAATTAACACAAACAATCCACATAGCATATTGATATAATTTGAAAGCTTATGATAGTAGATTTATGCCCAAGGTCTATGGTTTAAGGAAATATCATGAAAAATATCAGATCCCAAGTATCAAAGTTGAAGGGAAGAAAGGGGACTAGTAGTGCGGAATACCTTCCCTTAACACTAATACAATAGAGGAGAAGAGAAAAAAAAGGTTCTAAAGCTTTTTTAAAAGTTACTAAGATGAATACATCAACATAAAAGAGATAACATAAAATTACATTCACAGATTGACACGATTATTAATGAGGGAAAACCTTTTCAAGTAAAAAAACCACCACACCAAGCAAAGACAATTTGTATTACAGTAATGAAAATATTACATACAAAGCTTAGTCTTCACTCTTTGATTATCAGTTCACAACATCGCTCAATTTCTAAACTAACTATTACAATACTTGTTTCAAGTATACAATGAATAATTAACTCTCTCTAAGTTCAAGTTGTCTTACGACTCAACTTGACTTACTACTAGTAACCACACTTTTTCTTTTTCACCGTCAACCTATGATTGACATATATATTAATGTAATTGACTAACATAGTCTTACATTGCATTTAACATCTTAACCAATTGTAGACTTTACGTTCATGCGTCGATCACCCAATCAAGTAACTGATCTTCTCAAATTGCATCAAGCCACCCAAGAAATTAATTCATGCCAAAATCGGGTTATGTCTCTAGCTAGAAATTGGCCGGCAATAACTGCATTTTACTATTTTGGCCTTTAGCCAATCAGATCATTGACACTGAGCCACATGTCCATTTTGTATTCACCTACCACTCTGACTTTCTGCTCCAACTCGGTCAAGCTCGGTTGACCAAGCTCCGAGCTCCAAGCTGGTAGTTTACAATGGCCACCATGGTGAGGCTAAACATCACCAGCGGTAGGGCAGTAACTACCAGCCCTTCACCGCAGTACCACCAAGGCACAAAAATGATTGTTGCGTTAAGCGGTAAAGGCAGAAATAATGAATTTTTTTTTTCGCCAAGTCCTTTTATACAAAGGCACAAGATTGGAAGTTGAGACATATTTTTCCCAACAAGCTCCCACTTGTCAAAGAATTCTACCTTCCTCTTGACTTTGAAAAATTACTAACGGTCATAGGCCCCAAGGCCGATCGATTTTGTGCACCATCTGATCTTATCTATGCTCACTGGCTTTGTCAATGCATCTACAACATTCTTCAAAGTGTCAACCTTTTGAAGACAAACCTTTTCATCTTCCACCATGTCCCTCATGAAGTGATACTTCACATCAATGTGCTTAGTTCGAGCATGGAAAGTTGGATTCTTTGCCAAAAAAATGGCACTCTGACTGTCATAGCAAATAGTAATCTGTCCTGCATTAAAATCAATGTTCGAACACAAATGACTCAGCCAAACTACTTCCTTGTAGGCTTGAGTTTCTGCCATGTACTCTACCTCTGTAGTGGATAAAGCAACTACAGCTTGTCGCTTGCTCATCGAACTGACTGCTCCTCCATTTAACATGAATGTGTATCCACTCATGGATCTTTTGTTGTTTATTTCCCCTACCCAATCAAAATCAACATATCCACAAATGCTAAGTGTTCTTTGTGATGCAACCAAACTACCATGGTAACACAGAGCATAGTCAGAGGTTCCCTTCAAATATTTGAACACTCTCTTCACATCATCCCAATGTGATCTTCCCATATTTTCCATAAATCAGCTGAGAACTCCCACTACTTGGGCAATGTTTGGCCTTGTACATACCATCGCATACATTAAACTACCAACAACACTTGCATACGACACCCTAGTCATGTCCTCCAACTCAGTAGCAGATTTTGGATATTCTTCACTAGATAGTTTTGTTCCGTGCATGACTGGAACAACTAGCTGCTTGCAGTCATCCATACCAAATGTCTCCAAAATAGTATTGACATACTTACTCTGACTTACCCAAAGTTTTCTACTTGTTTTGTTCTTGGTTATCTCCATTCCCAACATATACCTTGTTGCACCAAGATCTTTCATTTCAAACTTTGCAGACAACTGAGATTTAAGATCAGAAATCATAGACTTGTTATTTCCAATGAACAACATATCATCCATGTACAGGATAATAACAAGCACATGATCATTTTCAGATTTATAATAAACACAATGATTAGATTTTGATCTCACAAATCCCATAGACAATACAAATGTGTGAGATTTTTGGTACCACATTCTAGGAGACTCTTTCAAACCATACAGATATTTCATTAACTTATAGACCATATTTTGTTTTCCTTTTTCAACGAAGTGCTCAGGGTGGGACATATAAATCTCTTCTTCTAGCTTACCATGGAGAAATGTTGTCTTCACATCCATCTGCTCAATCTCTAACTCATACGTTGCTACCAATGACAATAGAAATCTGATAGATGTCAGCTTTGCTATAGGGGAAAAAATATCTCCATAATCAATTCCTTCAATCTGGGAAAATCCCCTTGCAACCAATCTCACCTTATACTTTTCAACACTGCCATCTAGACTAGTCTTCTTTTTGAATACCCATTTACAACCAACAAGCTTTCTCCCTTTAGGAAAAGGTACCAGATCCTAGGTTTCATTCTTCTTTAATGAATCCATTTCTTTATTCATGGTTTCAAGCTAGGAATTCGAATCCGACATGTTGATTTCTTATTTTACAGTCCGAGGCTTATCAATGCTAGTAATTAAGGCATAGGAACAATTGGAATCTAAAATTGAGAAACCATACCTTTTAGGTTGCCGCTTTTCTTATTTAGACCTTCTTACTGGTTGAGGTTGTGGTTCTTCATCTTCAGAACTCTCAGAGCTGCTTGAACTCTCCTCAGTCTCAAGTACACCATGCAGTTCTTCCTTCTTTGGAGTTTGAGGAATCTCGATTGCATCCTTATTCTTGTCTCTCTAATCTATCTTGAGTTGTTGATCACTTACTGAAGGTTTCAGCTCATGAAATATCATGCTTCTTCTGTATAAAACCTTCTCTGTAATAGGGTTCCAAAGCTTGTATCCTTTCACACCAATGCCAAAGACGATGAGAATACATTTAACAACCTTGTTATCCAATTTTGATCTTTTCTCATTTGGCACATATGCATATACCTCACAGCCAAATACATGAACATGCCTCAGACAGGGCTTCTTACCAGACCATGCTTCCAAAGGTGTCTTATCAACAAGAGCAGAGCAAGGAGAACTGTTTACCAGATAACATGTTGTAGCCATAGCTTCAGCCTAGAACTTTTTCTCTAAAACAACATTGCTCAACATACTCCTTGTCTTTTCCATAAACATCCTATTGAACCTTTCAACAACTCCATTCTCCTATGGAGTATAAGGTGTAGTTTTATGCCTTTTAATTCCATGATCTGTGCAATACCTTTCAAAATCTGCTGAACAAAACTCACCACCATTGTCTATCCTCAAAAATTTAATCTTTCTTCCGGTCTGATTCTCTACCAAAGTTTTAAATTATTTAAACTGATTGACCACTTCTGATTTACTTTTAAGAAAGTATACAAATTCCCTTCTCAAAAATTTATTAATAAAAGAAACATAATATCTAGACTTTGATAACGAAGGAACATTAATTGGACCAAACACATCAGAATGAACATAATCTAGTACACTAGAAGATTTATGAGGACTCGAGTAAAATGAAACACGATGCTATTTTCCATAAATATAGTGTTTGCAAAAATCAAACTCAAAGTTACAATCATCAAGCCCTTCTACAAGATTTTTATTCTTCGAGGTTTTTAAACCTTTGTCACCTATGTGACGAAGTCTACGATGCCAGAACATAGTCTTCTCTGCTGGGAGTTTTACCTCCAAAGCATTTACAGAAAGAGAAGTGTCTTCATCTTCTTGTACAGGAACTTCTTTACTTGAATTTACAGAGGCACTGTTACATTGAAGAGGAAGTGCATCCAACTTGTATAGAGTTCTAGTACTAACACCCTTAGCCAGCACCATTGCGCCTCTAGCCATTTTACATCCTTTGCTTGAGAAAGAAACTTCTACACCCGCATCATTTAACTTACTGATAGAAAGAATATTATGAGCCAAACCTGGTATGTGCAATATGCCACCAATCCCTTTGTCTCTACCATCAAGAAACTAAATTCTGACTCTTCCTCTACCAACAATCTCCAGCATTGAATCACTTTCCAAGAACACCTTTCCACCATCATACTTCTTGTACTTGGAGAACCATTATCTATGAGACATCATGTGAAAGGATGCACCTCAATCAACTAGCCAGAAATCATCTGATACTTGAGTTGCCAAGGCTGCAATGAAGGCATTTGTATCACTTTGAGAGGAGTCATTGTCTAAAGTGTTCTTCTTCTTCTTCTCCTTACAATCCTTTTGTATATGACCAGGTTTCCCATAGTTCTAGCATTTCACTTTGGAATTTTTACCAAGAGACTTTGATCTCCTTGCAGATTTGGATTTGGGCTTATTGTCCTTCTTTTTCCCTTTCTCCTTTGCTCTACCTCAAACAACAAGAGCCTCTTTGGCCATTTTTGAAGACTTCATCTACATCTCTTCAAACAATAGTGAGGCAACAATGTCTTCCATCTTGAACGTACTGGTCATACTTCCAATAGCCATTACAAGATGATCCCATCTGTCAGGTAATGAACATAACATGAGCATGCAATGATCCTCCTCCTCATTCTCTACATCTATAGACACCAACTAAGTAACACTCATGTTAAACGAGTTCAGATGGTCTACAACAGATGCACTTTCTTCCATTTTCAAGGAGTACAAATTATTCCTGAGGAATAAATTATTTACCAGAGACTTTCCCTGATAAATATCACCAAGTTTCTTCCATAATGAAACTGCGGACTTCTCCTCATGGACATTCAGGAGTACAGAATCAGCCAGACTCAATCTTATTAGACCTCTTTCTTTTCTATCAGCAAGGTCCCAATCCTCTTGCTTCATACTTTGTGGCATAGTTCCAAACATTGCTACCCAAAGGTCTCTATCCACAAGCAAGTCTTCCATTTTGAGCTTCCATTACTCAAAGTTGCTGCCATTGAATTTTTCAATCTCTACTCTACTTGATGTACTCTCCATATCAGATAGAAACAAGTTTTAACAATGCAATACTCCCACTAAAATAGTATTAGCAAAAAAAACTGACCTTTCTATCAAGGATTACACAACTAGAAAAGCTCTGATACCACTTGAAGGGAAGAAAGGGGACTAGCAGTGTAGAATACCTTCCCTTAACACTAATACAATAGAGGACAAAATAAAAAATAGGTTCTAAGGATTTCTTAAAAGTTACTAAGTTGAATACATATAGCATAAAAGAGATAATAGAAAAATACATTCATAGATTGACACAAGTATATATGTGGGAAAAAAATTCACGTAAAAAACCCACCACACCAAGCAAAGACAATTTGTATTACAATAATGAAAATATTACATATAAAGCTCAGTCTTCACTCTCTGATTATCAGCTCACAACAACACTGAAGTTCTACACTCACTATTACAATATTTTTTTCAAGTATACAATGAATAATTAACTCTCTCTAAGTTCAAGTTGTCTTACAGCTCAACTTGACTTACATCTAGCAACCACACTTCTTCTTTTTCACCATCAACCTATGATTGACATATGTATTAACGTAATCAACTGAAATAGTCTTACATTGAATTTAATATCTTAACCAATCACAGACTTCAGGTTCATCCATCGATCACCCAATCACATAACCAATCTTCTTAGATTGCATCGGGCCACCCAGGTAATAAATTCATGCCTTAATCAAGTTTTTTCTCTAATTAGAAATCGGCCTGCAATTACTGCATTTTATTATTTTGGCCTTTAGCCAATCAGATCACTGACACTAAGCCACGTTTCCACTTTTTATTCGCCTATCGCTCTGAATTTCTAGTCCAACTCGGTCAAGCTCAATTGATCGAGCTTCGAGATTGTTCTTACCTCCACCATGCCACCACTAAGCTCATTCTACCGTGTCGCGATATGGCGGTGAGCTCAACCGACCTCTCCCTGGCCTTACTCGCATTATCGCCAAGATCTCTAAGCCACCCCATGGTGAGGTGGTAACCGCTAGGCAGGCCGCCAACAGTCATACCGCGCTACTGCGGAGACTGCTAGGCCACCCTGTGGTAGGGTGGTGACCACTCTGGTAGACCGCCAGCGGTCTCAGCGCAGCCACCGTGGTGAGCGAAATCACCGACCGTGGTGGGGCAGTAATCGCCAAGCAAAACACTAGTGGTTTATCGTGGCCACCACAGTGAGGCTGAACATCGCCAGCCCTTCACTGCAGTACCGCCAAGGCACAAAAATGACCGCTGCAATAAAGCAGTAAAGGCATAAATAATGATTTTTTTTTGCCAAGTCCTTTTAGATAGAGGCACAAGATTGGAAGTTGAGACATATTTTTTTGAATAGGCTCCCACTTGGTGAAGACTTCCAGCTTCCTCTTGACTTTGAAAAATTACTGATGGTCATAGGCCCCAAGGCCCATCAATTCTATGCACCATCTAAAATTGTCTGTGCTCACTGGCTTCGTCAATACATCTACAACATTCTTCAGAGTGCCGACCTTTTGAAGACAGACCTTTCCATCTTCCACCATGTCCCTCACGAAGTGATACTGCACATGAATGTGCTTATTTTTGGCATGGAAAGTCGGATTATTTAGCAAACAAATGGCACTCTAACTGTCACAACAAATAGTAATCTGCCCTGCATTAAAACCAATGTCTGAGCACAAATGACTCAGCCAAACTGCTTCCTTGTAGGCATGATTTTCTACCATGTACTCTACCTTTGTAGTGGATAAAGCAACTACAGGTTGTCACTTGCTCATCTGACTGACTGCTCCTCCGTTTAACATGAACGTGTATCCACTAGTGGATCTTCTAATATCAATGTCCCTTGCCCAATCAATATCAACATATCCATGAATACTAAGTGTTCTCTATGATGCAACCAAACTACCATGGTAACATAGAGCATCGTCGGAGGTCCCCTTCAAATATCTGAACACTCTCTTCATAGCATCCCAATGTGATCTTCCCAAATTTTCCATAAATCGGCTAAGAACTCCCACTGCTTGGGCAATGTTTGGCCTTGTACAAACCATGACATACATTAAACTACCAACAACACTTGCATACGGCACCTTGGTCATGTCTTGCATCTGAGTAGCATATTTTGGACAATCTTCACCAGATATATTTGTTCCCTGCATGACTAGAACAACTAGCTACTTGTATTCATGCATACCAAATCTCTCCAGAATAGTATTGACATTATTACTCTAACTTACCCAAAGCTTTTTGCTTGTTCTGTCCCTGGTTATCTCCATTCCTAGAATATACCTTGCTGCACCAAGATCTTTCATTTCGAACTTTGTAGGCAACTGATATTTAAGATCAGAAATCACAGAATTGCTATTGCTAGTGAACAACATATAATCCACGTACAGGGTAATAAAAAGCACATGATCATTTTCAGATTTATAATAAACACAATGATCATATTTTGATCTCACAAATCCCATAGAAAATACAAATGTGTCAAATTTTTGGTACCACATTCTAGGAGACTATTTCAAACCATACAAAGATTTCTTTAACTTATAGACCAGATTTTATTTACCTTTTTCAACGAAGTGCTCAGGCTGGGACATATAAATATCTTCTTCTAGCTCACCATGGAGAAACGTTGTCTTCACATCCATCTTCTCAATCTCTAAATCATACGCTGCTGCCAATGACAATAGAAATATGATAGATGTTAGCTTTGCTGTAAGGGAAAATCTCTCTCCATAATCAATTCCTTCAATCTGGGAAAATCCCTTTGTAACCAATCTTAAATTATAATTTTCAACACTGCCATCTAGACCAGTCTTCTTTTTGAATACCCATTTATAGCCAACAAGCTTTCACCCTTTAGGCAAAGGTACAAAATCCCAGGTTTCATTCTTCTTTACTGAATCCATTTCTTCATTCATGGATTCAAGCCAGGAATTCAAATCAAACATGTTGATTGCTTCTTTTATAGTCCTAGGCTCATCATTGCTAGTAATTAAGGCATAGGCATAGTTCGAATCTAACATTGAGAAACCATACCTTTTAGGTTGTCGCTTTTCTTATGTAGACCTTCTTACTGGCTGAGGTTGTGGTTCTTCATCTTCAAAACTCTCGTAGCTGCTTGAACTCTCCTCAGCCTCAGGTACACCATGCAATTCTTCCTTTTTTGTAGTCTGAGGAATATTGACTACATACTTCTTCTTGTCTCTCTGATCTGTCTTGAGCTATTGATCACTTACTGAAGGTTTCAACTCATGAAATATCACTCTTTTGTTGTACATAACCTTCTCAATAACAAGGTTCCAAAGCTTGTATCCTTTCACACCAATGCCATAGCCGATGAGAATACATTTAACAACCTTGTTATCCAATTTTGATCTTTTCTCATTTGGCATATATGCATATGCGTCATAGCTAAAGACATAAACATACCTCAGAGAGGGCTTCTTACTAGACCATGCTTCCAAAGGTTTCTTATCAACTAGAGTAGAGCAAGGAGAATGGTTTATGAGATAACATGTTGTAGCCATAGCTTCAGCCAAAAATGTTTGCTCCAGACCAGCATCGCTCACATACTCCTTGTCTTATCTATCAGCGTCTTGTTCAACCTTTCAGCAACTCCATTCTGCTTTCGAGTATAAGGTGTATTTTTATGCCTTTTAATTCAATGATCTGTGCAATACCTTTTGAAATTTGTAGAACAAAAATCACCACCATTGTCTATCCTCAAACATTTAATCTTTCTTCCAGTCTAATTCTCTACCAAAGTTTTAAATTATTTAAACCGACTAAACACTTTTGATTTACTTTTAAGAAAGTATACAGATTCCCTTCTCGAGCAGTCATCAACAAAATAAACATAATATCTAGACTTTGATAATGAAGGAAAATTAACTGGACTAAACACATTAGAATGAACATAATGCAATACACCAAAAGATTTATGAGGAATCAAGTAAAATGAAACACAGTGTTGTTTTCCATAAATAGATTGTTCGCAAAAATTGAACTCAAGGTTACAATCATCAAGCCCTTCTACAATATTTTTGTTCTTCAAGGTTTTTAAACCTTTCTCACCTATGATGCCACAACATCGTCTTCTTTTTTGGGAGTTTTACCTCCAAAGAATTTGTAGACAGAGAAGTTTCTTCATCTTCCTCTATAGGAACAACTTTTCTTGACTTGACAGAGGCACTGTTACATTGAACAGGACGTGCATGCAGCTTGTACAGAGTGCTAGTATGAACACCCTTAGCCCGCACCATTGCGCTTCTAGCCATTTTACATCCTCTTCTTGAGAAAGAAACTTCTACATCCACATCATTTAACTTACTAACAAAAAGAAGATTACGAGCCAAACCTAGTATGTGCAGTAGGCCACCAAGCCCTTTGACTCTACCGTCAGAAAACTGAATTTTGACCCTTCCTTTGCCAACAATCTCCAATGTTGAATCACTTGCCAGGTACACCTTTCCACCATCATACTTCTCATAGAGCACCATCTGTAGGGCTTCTACTTGCTTAGCCAATTTTGGTTGTGGAAGTGGTCTCAGCTCAAGCTACAGGGCCTCTTGTTCTTGTTCATGCTCATCCTCATGTTGCAAGAACTCTTGCTATAGGAACCCTTTGCTGAAAGAAGTCTATATTTTCTTCACACACCTGGTTTTCAACTTGCTCAACAATATTTTAAAGGTCTTCCAATGTCATGGTTGTTGTTTCCTTAAATATATCCTTCTTATGTATATTCTCCTACTCCATTAGAGCTTATGTGTCCTCTGGTGGTGATTTTTCAAGTTTAGGGAATTCGTGAAGAGATACCCAATGGCTGGTCTAGCTCACTTTGATTTTTTGGGAGGGTTTCTTCATTTTTCCTTTGCTACAGGAGGAATAGTGTCAACTTTCCATTTCCTAGAGCTTGGTGCTTCTTTTTCTACCATTTTCACTTTATGTTTCCCTTCCTTTAGCTTTTCCTTCTTCTTCCGAGCCCTCATTTTCAGTAGGGTTCCCAAAGGAACCTCATCATCAGAATTAGGAGAGGAACTCTCCTTGTCAGAATGCTCTACCTTAGAAGAGCTAATTTTAAAAATTTTCATGGATACAGGAGGATTTCTACTAGGGCTTGCATCATAAGTTGAGGCACTAGGAGTGGCCCCAACATTGCTCCTTCTCCTCCCAACCCTACGAGGTTGAGGAAAAACCCTAGGTTGCAAATGTTCTGGTCTAATTTGATCAATTCTCAAAAATTATTCCCAAGAAATATTGGACACATCATGCATAGATTTTTCAACTAACAATTTAATCAAGAAATGGTGGGAGACAAAATTGTTCCCACCTTTCTGAGTTTTAGCCGCATGATTAAAAGAAGGTTGCACAACATGTTGGGCATATTCATTCTCCTTCCGTGCCTTATGTGGTTTAGAAGCTTAAAATGCACGGAATGCAAATTTGACTGGTGACCTTCGCAGGTGATATACTTGACAACATAGACAATTGCTTGCCTCCATAGGTTGGGCAAAGAAGTCGTCTTTTCTGCTTGTTTGTCTATTCTCAATAGAGGGTTATTGGGTTTTGTAAATCTGGCCCTGGCCAACTTGGCATCCCTAGTAGTAGGGTAATTATCACCTTTGGTTGGCAACCCTTTAACTTCTACAATTGTTTTCTCCATAGCTGTGACTTCCAACCCTTTTACTGTGGCTTTTGCTTCCAACAATGTTTGAGTGAACTCTAATTCAATACCTTTGTCAAACCCATCCATCTTTAAGTAATAATCTAGCCATCCATAGTTTCTAAATTAAGCTAGGAAAATCACATCCTACAATAAAAAATCATGTGATGTGGGTTCATTTTGAATCAACCCACCACCCATTGTCTACAATCAAATAGTTATTATGTAAAAATTTCCTTCCTACAATTCTTGTCTAGAAACAAAACTTCTGCTTCCTGCAACTCTGATAAATGCCAATGTTGATATCAACTGAATTTTACATTTTAGCTTAGGAATGTGACATGAGTAATTAAGGAAATAAAGGAGTAATAACTGTGGGCTATGATTAAGGAAAATGGTGGTGAAGCAGTTGCATTTTGCACATATGAGCCATCACCTCATAATTGAAATTGGCTCGATGACTTAAATCTTGTTGACGTAAATCGGTATCGATAGACATGTAGACATGACATTGAAACATCCCCCCAACCCAAATTTTCACATGTGTCCTCACATGTGAGGTGGAATGATCATTTGATAGGGGTACAAATAATTTTTATGCTATAGCGAATATTCATATTAATTCACAGTAATAAAATAAATGCATTAGAAGATAAATATGATATAACAATTAATGCACATGTACCTAAATTCATGAAAGATATATTGCAAAGATCATGGAGAAAGTATCGGTCATTTCCAAGAAATCAGCTAAGCAATTAATGAAGAAAAAGCAAAATGAGGTGGAGTGAAATGAAGTGAAGTGAAATGATGGTGGTGAGGCGGAAGAGAGAGAAAGGTGGAATGAATGGGCGGATGGGTGAAGAAGTGGACCCCCACAAAGTAGGAATCTTTATTATGGAAAATTATGTACCTTAATCAGCTAGAGGAAGGGACACTAGGTCCACTTCCTTCGGCTACAGGAAGTTCGGGTGCTGCTTGCTGAGTGAATTATTGTAGGAGCTCCTCCTTAGAAGCTGGCTTGTGATACAGTTGCAGGAAATGACCATTTACAAGCAACTTAAACTTAACAGGATCAATGGTAGTAAGCTAAACAACTCCATTGGAAAATACTTCTACGACCTCATAAGGTCCAAGCCATCTTGTCTACAATTTTCTTGCATTATCCTGATATCTTGAGTCATATAGTAGTGCTCAATCTCTAGATTGAAACTTCTTATCCTTGATAAATTTATCATGCCATCTTATTCACTGATTTTGCACTACCTTTGTGTGATGTAAGGTTGTCTTCCTCATCTCGTGCAAAGCATTTAGCTGCATGATTCTATCTCTTTGTGCCTCAAAAATATCCATTCCTAATTCAACTGCAGTCTTGAGAGTCTTATGCTGAAATTCAATAGGCATCATGGTTGTATTTCCATATAGCATCTCAAATGGAGTAAATCCTATAGTTGATTTCCAAGTAGTTTTGTAAGCTGAAACAACTTCTGGTAGCCTACTTGCCCAATCCTTTTTATGGATAGCTATTGTTTTGGTGAGAATGGCCTCAATTACTCTGTTAGTCACCTCAACTTGGCCATTGGCCTGGCGGTGATAAGGAGTATATTTCTTGTGCCTAATGTTGTACTCATTGACCAACATTGTAACAAGGGTTGAAGTGAATTGCGTCCCTTGATCAGTCACTATTTCTCTTGGAACTCCATATCATGTGAAAATTTGCTCATATAGAAATTTTGCAACTTTAGTATCTCTTACATGCTTC
Source organism: Sequoiadendron giganteum (assembly GCA_007115665.2). Lineage (NCBI taxonomy): Eukaryota > Viridiplantae > Streptophyta > Pinopsida > Cupressales > Cupressaceae > Sequoiadendron > Sequoiadendron giganteum. The sequence continues at coordinate 215,716,180 of CM021105.1, read as the reverse complement.
ATTGCCTTAACTTCTACCCATTTAGTTACATAATCAATGCATACTAAAATATAGGATTTACCTTTAGATGGAGGATCAATGGGTCCCACAAAATCCAATCCCCACTTATCAAATGGATTGATTACTACCTAAGGAAAAATTGGCATCTCAACGAATTTTGTTGGCTGGCCCATCCTTTGGTATCTGTCATACTTCCTTGTATATATACCTGTATCTTTGTGGAGTGTTGGCCAATAATATCCTGTGTTCAAGATCTTCATTTCTATCCTTTTGGTTGCAAAGTGTCCTCCACAGGGTTCATTGTGACATGCATGCAGGATATTAAATGTCTCATTTTCCCTCACACATCTCCTCGTGACCTAGTTAGGTCTAGTATAGAAAAAACATCCAACAATCCATGAGAAAGGAAAATATTTCTCAATGATCACTATCCTCTCTTTTAGAGAGAAGTGAGGAGGAACTCTCCCTGTGACTAGAAAATTAGATATGTTGGCATACCAGGGGGTCTGCACACTGTTGGAAAACAAGTGCTCATCAGGGAAAGAATCATCTATGACTTGGCTATCCTCTGATGTGGTCAATCTTGAAATAAAACCTGCAACAACATTGGCTTTCCCTATCTTATCCACAATGGTTATATCAAATTCTTGCATTATTAGTAACCATCTTGCTAGCCTTCCTGAAATCAGGGGTTTGTTCATAAGGTATCGGATGGCTGCATGATCAGTGTGTACAAATATTTGGTAGCCTATTATGTAATGTCTAAATTTGTTTAAAGCATAGATCATTGCTAACATTTTTTTTTTTGTCGTTTTATGGTTGAATTCAACTCCCTACAATTTTTTGCTGACAAAGTAAATGGTGTTTTCAATAGCTCCTTCTTTCTTTATTAGGACTGCTCGTACAATATAGTTTGATGCATCTATATGGATATGAAAATGAATCTCCCAATCAGGTCCCTTGAGCATAGGACCATGAGTTAAAGCTACTTTCAAGTTAGAAAATGCCTTGTAACAGTCTTCTGTCCATTGGAACTCAACATCTGTAGTGAGGAGAGTATATAATGGTGTTTTCATTTTCATGAAGTCTTTGATAAACCTCTTGTAATAACCTGCATGTCCTAAGAATCTCCTAACATATTTTTGTTTTACAAGAATAGATAGATTGGTAATTACCTCAATCTTTGCAAGATCTACCTGAATGCCTTTATGAGAGATGTAGTGGCCAAGAACTACACCTTCCTACATCATCATGAAGCATTTATCATAGTTTAAAGATAGGTTATGTTTCTCACATCTCTTTAGAACTCTCTTAAGATTCTCCAATGCTTCATTGAAATCAGCGCCATTAATGGTGAAATCATCCATATAAATTTCCATGCAATCATGAGAGATATCTGAAAATATGTTGATGGCTGCCCTCTAAAAAGTTGCAGGTGCATTGCATAAGCCAAATGGAAGTATTGACTAGGCATAGGTTCCCCATGGATAGGTAAACGTGGTATTCTCCTGGTCCTCTAGTGCAATTTGCATCTAATTATAGCCATTGAATCCATCAAGGAAAGAAAAATACTACTTTCCTGCAAGTGAGTCCAAAACTTGATCTATGAACGGTAAGGGAAAATGGTCTTTTTTGGTGGTAGAGTTAAGTTCCTTGTAATCAATACAAACTCACCAATTCCCTCCTTTTTTGGGAACAATCAACAATGGGGACACCCACTGGCTATCTGAAATGGGGTAGGTAAATCCAACATCAAACAATTTTTGTAGTTCTCCCTTTACTATTTCTTGCAGTGTAGGGTTAATTCTTCTTTCTGACTGTCTCACTAGTATGCAATCATCTCTTATGTATATTCTATGAGTGAAAATTTTAGGATTAATCCTTTCATATTACAATAGTCCCATGCAAATACATTTTGGTGGGACTTCAACAAGTTTTCCAATGGCAACTAATGTTCTTCACTCAATTTACTGTTGATATTCAGATACTTTCCTTTTGACACTTGCTCTTGTGTAGTTAACTCAACCATATCTACTTCAGTAATGATTGGTACTTTGAACTCATGCAGCAGTAATGTGTGTAACATACTTTTTTCTGCAGAAAATTTGATTGTAGGAAAGGCGTCTGTAGGAAGAGTGGCTACAGAAAGAGTGGCTACAGAAAGAGTGGGCAGGAGTGTTTTTACTATAGCAAAAAAAAAAAATTCTTGAGAGGGTGATGCTTCCTCTACCTCATAATGGCTCTGAATTATGTGGGACAATACTTCTTCTTCATCCTGAAGCTACATGAAGGGGCTTCTATGTAACATCATAAGTTGCGCCACAAAAATAACTTCTTCGGCCTCTTCACCAACATGTGGCCATACTGGATCATCCTTGTCATGGGATGGCTAAGCAAGAGGGTAGATAACAATATTTTTGGTGCTCTTTCCATCAGAAATGGTCATATCTCCTGTTCATTATCCAATATAAGCATTTTTCATTGCTAACCATGGTCTTCCAAGAATAATGGGGTACCCACCTAGTGTGGCTTTAGGAGAAAGAATCATAAAATCTACTATGTATTCCAAAGAGTCTAAAGTTACCACTAGATCTTCCACTATACCATCGATAATAACAATAGAACTATCAACAAGCTATAGGATAGTAGGAGTAGGTCTCATCCTTACAATATTTAGTTGTTGTAGGATGTCCTTGGTCATTATATTTATCACTACTCCCAAATAATTAAGATGATTCTTCACGTGCATTCCATTTATAACAACTCCTATCATAGGACTCCCTAGTTCATTGTACTTGGGGATAGTCACTTTCCCAAGCATGATGTCAGCAAGTTGTCCAACCACATGAACTGCAGTGGGGTCTTTCTTCTTCCTACATGGATTCTTAAGCCATGCTTCTTTGATTGCCTTGCCATAAATGGGAACATCTTTTATGGCCTGAAATAGAGGTATCTAGACACATCTATGCTTCAACTGATCTAGAATGTCACAAGTTGTGTCCTCCCTTTCTTCCTTTTGTTTCAGGGTTTCTAACCTCTGGGGAAATGGTGGTTCAAGATTAGTCTGCTTAGTTGGGATTGCTTCAGAATTTTTAGGTGCATTAGGTTGAATGGAGACATTCAGAGGCTCCTCCTCTTCCACAGGAAGCTCAGTGATAATAGGTGTGGAAGGAGTGGAAAAAATAGTTCTTGAAAATAGACGAATGCCACTTACACTCACAACATATGTAGGGAATTGATGTGGATCAACAGTGTATAGTGGTTGTTGTTGTGGTTGATTATTTGGGTTAGGTGTGAGCTGGGTTGGTAGTTGAGTAGGTTTATGTGCATTTGAACTTGGACTAGAAGGAGGCATTATAGAAGGTTGTTAGGGCTGAGAAGGCGGTTGCATGCAATTGGTTGTCTAGATTATCCATTGATATCCTCCCCTCCATTGAGATGTTTTTTGCCAGTTTCCTGGAGGTGGCTACCAATTTCCTTGAAACTACTACCAATTCCCCTAAGGTTGCTACCACTGGGTTGGAGATTTTTGGTGATTGGTCCAAGAATTTATAGGGTTACTCCAAGGTTGTGGTGGATTTCCTCCATAATTGTATGGATATGGGGGGTTGTGATTGATTACTAGATGAATAAGAATTGAAATATGCCTAGTAAAAGATAGTGGATCAGGTGGCATGCCCTATCTTGGAGCCCATGGACTTCTTTGTACAACATAGTAGACTTGATCATCTTTACCATGGATTATCTTGAAGTCAGGTGTCATTTGCTTGTTGTCAATATTAGTTATCATCTTGCATCTGCAATCCTTTTTCTTTTGTCTACAATGAGGGCAATATTATGCCAACATTGCTTATGCCTCCTCTTGTTTCTTTTTGGCCTGAAGTGAATCCAACTGAGTAGCTAGATTGTTGATGATTTCCTGCTTGAAATCTTCTAGCAAGTGAGTAATTTCCATCCTTGAAACTCCACTAGTAGATGACTTGCCCATAGAGGATTGGTAATCTCTCCCTTTCTTCGAGGCTTCCCTAGAATAGTTCTGAAATATCTTCTTGATATCCTCGCAAGGAACTTGGGTGATATCTCCTCCTCCCATTAGGTCCAAGGCATCAGTGCAACTGTCATTAATTCCTCTTAAGAAAATTAGATTTTGTGAGTCTTCATTGAGTGTATGGTGTGGAGATTTTTGCAGGTGAAACATAAATCTTGAAATGAAATCCTCCAGGTTCTCATCTTCCTTTTGCTTCTTCCTAAAAATTTCATCTCCTCTCATGTCACTGCCCCTGCAATACTCTTAGTATTTCTCAAGGAAATTTTTCTTCATGTCCTCCCAAGTCTCCATAACGTCTCTCCCTAGGATCATAAACCATCTTAATGTAGTTTCTTTCAAGGTGGTAGTGAATAGCTTAAGCCTATGGACATCAATGGTATATTCATAAATTTTGCAGAGTATATCAAACTCAAACAAGAATGTATCAGGATCTTTTGTGACAAGTTCATAGAACCTAGGAAGAACTGAAGCAGGGATATTCTTGCGATTTTCCACTTCATTTTGATGAGCAATGGGGAAAGTAAAAACTAGTTGGTTATCTCTGTTAGGTCTATGTCGATTTGCATCACCCATTCCTGCTTGATGAAATTCAAAAGCAAAGGGCTCTTCAATTGAATTTTGACCTTCAAGGGAAACTTCAGAACATGTAAGATCTAGAAATGTATTAGCAAAAAGGTATGGCTCTTCTTCTTCTTTGTCTCTGGGTGGGTTCTGATGTTGAAGTATCTAGAATAGATCAAGACTGTTAGGAAGGAATCTCCCACAAGCATCTCTTCTCCTTTCTTTATGCATGTAGTATCAATTCACTATCAACCAACTCACACAAAGAATTGTTAAAATAATAAGGGGTCATTACTCTTCTAACCAGGGGTACACTAAGAACAACTTCTAGAAATTCTATAGTAATAACAACTATAAATGAATCCAAAGAGCTACCTAGTTTGACACCATCACCAACAACAATGCCAAAATGTTGGCCTCCTACAATGATTAAATAACTAAGTCTTTACAGCTGTAATTCAGTAATTGGACATCTAACTTGAATATCTATCTCAATAATTGTGAAGGTGCATTTAAATTATCAACCCATGGATGTAAATTTGAAATGGGTTAGCACTTTATGTGCACTAGGAATCCAAAGTAGCCATATCTATCCTACAACTAAGAAAAACACAATGTTAAAAGTAAATTGCTTTGGAAGGGAATAAAATAAATGCATAAAATTAACCAATAACTAGATCAAGCTAGAATGCATGACAAAAATGAAAATCTAATAAGAAAATAGGAAACTACTCTGTCTGCTTTGGCTATAGGAATAGTCACAGAATGGAATTCTAGTGGTTGCAAGAACAGTTAGTGCCAGATTGTTAACTAATTACTGAACAAAAAAAAATAGTAACTAAGCTAAGGACGGAATACTCACTAAGTGGGCCCCCTTGGATAAGTATTCCCTAAGACTAAGGTAAACTCAGATGCATGAACACACAACTTTATTTCATTTATGGAAAAACATAAGTATAAATGATCAACATGATTGTATTGTTGGAAAGCTCAAAGGTGTGAGTACATCAAATCAAGATTCTTCAATTCTAGGTGAGAGAGAGAGGAAAATTAGAGTCCCTATTTATTCAACCACCTAGCAAGGTGGTCAACTCTAGAAAATGCAAAGGATGCCACATTAGGGAAAGCACATAAGGGAGAAGGGGCGGTTACACATGCATAAAACCTATCAGGCATGATTTCCTTAACTCAATTCTGGCACAATAGTAATGCCATCACATGCTCAACAACATTTAAGACCACTACAAGGAGGTTATAGTCCGATGCATGAGGAATCTCTAGCAGCTAAGAGTCTTCTCTCCATAAATGACCACCTTGTTGACCGATATGGCACACGTCTAGCTGGCGAAATCTTCTGAATTGCAGGTCTCAAATTATCTACATGACAATGTTAGAATGCACAACAACTACATATCCATAATCATCTTAAAGTTAAATTCATTAATCACATACAAAATTAACGCAAATAGTCCACATAGCATATCGTTATCATTTGAAAGCTTATGAGAATAGATTTATGCCCAACGTCTATGGTTTAAGGAAATATCATGAAAAAGATCAACTCCCAAGTATCAAAGTTTTATGTTACTGCAAGAAATGGACATCAACCCCATCAACAATTAAACTATAACCTAGACTCATCAATATTCATAATAAACATTTTAATCATACCATGAGGATTTCAAACAAAGTTTAGAATTATCTTATGATTTTGGAAGTTTCACGAAATAAGATTGAACCAAATTATTTAACATGAACTCGATTGGATCCCCTGAAGGATTGTATTCACATTTGGTGCTATGGCTGGGTTGAGATGTGCTCCTTAATGGATTCTCATTTTGATTGTTTGAATAGATTTGTGAGTTTTTATATTAATTAAAATCTGACGTGCAAAAAAGTGTTCCAAAGTCTTGACTAGGGACACCCATAGTTTCTATGTTGTTGTAACTAGTAGGATATGATGATCCTATGGGTGTATAGAATGGATTTGGATTCACGTAATAGATTGAAATTTACATGTTTTTTTTCTGATTGGACAAATAAATGAGTGATATAGTGTTGTATGTTGTTGGGATGTTATGGTTTTGTGTTGTGATCTTATGGTTGTCATAAAAGTCACACTAGAACTAAAGTATGGAAAGATGTAGATGATAGGTATGTGTGATGTTATTTGGATTTTTTACTTCAAAATTGGATTTCAAAGGATGTGTTGATAAGTCTTTTGGATAAAATGATGATGTTCAAGTTGATATGGGATTTGGATGGTTAACCTTTGGACAAAAGGATAAAAAAAATTATTTGGATTTTGATGTTTAACGATGATAGGGTTTGATGGTCAATCCTTTAGACAAAAGGATGAAAAAGTTTATTATATTGTGCCAAGTCTCAAGATGTTGGTAAAAGATTTGGGTTGATCTCTTTATTTGGATTAGACTCGTGAGTACAAGAAAAGAGAGATGTTGATGATTTATAAACCTATGAGGGAGATAGTTCAACTAAATTGACAAGTTCACAATATGTGGGTAAATGATATCAAAAGATACTAGCAAGTTGGTAATTTTGATGTTTGATATGCCAATATCTGAGAGTTTGATTTGATGTTTATCTAAAAGGATGTTGAGGATGGTATCAAAAGACTGATGTTGATTGAGGTTACTAATATCTAAAGATGTTTGATGTTTATCTAAAATACTATGTTGATGTTTCCTAAGAAGACCAAGTTTAAAGGATAGTTGTGATGTTTGAGGATGTAAAGTACTATTCATGATTGTTATGACAAATTTTTTTGTTCCAGGTTGATATATTTACATGATAGTTTTAAGATTAGAGAATTTGTAGGTCAGAGAAGGTTAAATATTACAAAAAATGCATTAGTTTAGGAAAACATGTCACACTATCCACAAGAATAGGTGAAAATGCATGAAAATTTGACAATATATAAAGAGAAGACATGACAAATTGTGCAATAGAAATAATCTACTAATAGGAAAACATGACAATTTGAGCAACAATGACACTATGTGGAAAAGGGTTATGAAAAAGTATAGTAAAAGGAGACTTGATAGAGAATGCCACAACAATAATATAGGAAGCAAATGAAAAAGTCTATGCAATCTTGATGATTTGATAATAGGCAAATGCAACAATCTAGGTAGATGTGACTCTATGTAGAAAAGGTTTTGACAGAGTAGAGTGAGTACAAATGGGGAAGAATATGTAATAGTAGGAATATGTAGAGAGAAAATGTGGTAGTTTGTGTAATCACTATAATATATGAAACTAGATGTCACAATCTATGCAATAGAAAAAAATTGTGATAGTCAAGCATAATATTTTGCTACCATGTCTGTGTTTCTTGAAATTTTTGGTAAAGTTTGATGTGTCAAAGTTTGATTTTATGTTTTTAAAGAAATTGATATGATAAAAAAACATAAACAATCAAGTTTGACTCTAATGGTAAGGGAGATATTTTGTAACCTTTCTTCCACAAAGCTCAATAGGAATAGATCAATAGAACGAAATAAGAACAACCTAATTATTAGTAAAGTTTGTATAGCTATAGTAGGATTACCACACTTGCATATTGATCCAAATCCAAGGAGTGGAAGAGTAGGGTATTTCGATGTCACATACCACCTTGACACCCCTCACCTTGGAAGAGCTTAAGCCCTAGCAAGACATCTTATCTCCTCAACCAAGGACCAGACATGGTAAGTAACTTCTCATGATGATGCTATCATGATGCACCACTATAGAGAGATGCTCGATAAGTCTTAGACTTCTAGTAAAAATTGGTTCTTAGTGAGTAGAAAATTTGTGAACACCATCAACTACATAAGCAGAAGACTGAAGTCTCTAATCCCATGTCCAAAATCACTTGATCCTGCTAAGGAACGCCTAGAAGTTATATATTCAAATTGAACTACGATTTTCACTCTCATCCAATTTATACAGAACACTATAAAGTGTAACTTGAGGTCAAACTCTTGGGTGATGAAGTCCCAAGGAAATACTCCCAAAAATAAGGTAAGACTTGTGTGTTGCTATTTCTCATCACTTAGGAATCACACGTAGCGCAAGGGGAGAGGATACATAGACAACACACCTTCGGGTAAAAAGAAAATAAAAGTGAATGTTAGAGGTATTTATCTTCACCCTAGATAACATGAACCACAAGGGGAGAGGATATGCACACTCCAACCTACAATACACATAAAAAAAATTATTTTAAGGTATCAAATGCAAATATTATATAATCAACCGATCAATAAAGTATACACATTTAAATGATAAAAACTTTGATAAAGAACCTTCAAGTAAGATGTATTAGTAGTTTGAAATAAAATTGTCTTGGAATGATCAAAACATACAAGCACAATGAATGTTTGAAAAGATATGTTAGATAAGAAAGAGCACAAAACAATAGACAAGAAAAGGTTAGGGTTAGATGAAAACCAAAAATTAAAAAGTTACAGTCAAACAATAGAGGTGAAAAGTTACATTCAAACATAGAAATACATGGAAAGGTGCCTCTTTTTATCTCAATAAACATGAAAAATTTTTATACACAACCGTTTGTAGTTGATAGATGCAATAATTTTTAAAAAAGTGGCTCTATTACTCTAGCAAATAGGTAAAAGCTTGCACAATTAGAAATTAGGCATTACCAGACTACCAGACATGGCTAGATTAGTAGAGGTGGCTATTCATGGTTGATAGAAGTGGCCAATCACCGGTTTGTAAAACATGATCATGCTAGAAACTTGTAAATCATCAAAAACTCATAAAATTTCATTAGATGAAGAACATGGGTCCCATTGGGCATGCCAAAAATGTGAAGTTGGATTAGTGGAAAATGGAAATGAAACATGAATTTTCAATAAAGGGTTAGAATTCACAATACTCAAAGAAAGGAATGAAAAAATCCCACTTACAAATGAAATTGAATGCATACATGGTTAGAAATCAACATATAGTAATGAATATTAGATCAAAACATGAAAAAAAACCATGTGCAAACCTTGCATTCCATTTTAATGGTGATGGTATGTTGGATTTTCAATCAAAAATATCCCATGACTACAAAAACATGAAATGATGACCTAGATGCATGATAATTGCTCAAATACTCAAATATAATGTTATGTGCTCAAGAATTCAAAGTTTCTAGGTGTTGATAATGAGGGAATGAAGGATGTTTTATACATTTCAAAGATTATGATCAATGGTTGAGATTAGATCTTAAGACCCATGAAGGAGAGTGAATCAAGGAAGATGAGGGATGCAGATCAATTTGAACTCAAAATATATCCATAATTAAGAAAAATGAGTTTAAGATATTTTGAAATGAAAGGCGAAGATTAGATCAAGAAATGAAGGGTTGAGGATGAATGAGACGATTTAGATGTTTTGTGATATTTTGAAAAAAATATTCCATGGGAATATGCCTTTGAGAGGGAAATTAGAACAATTAAATAATTCATGATTATTTAATTAGGGAGGATTAGGATATTCTTTATTGAAAAAGAATATTCTATGCAAGTGGGATGGGAGGCTAGATAACTAAATAATTAATATTATTTAATCATGACACATTAGAGGAAAATTATGTTTATGGTTAATTAAATAATTCAAAATTACTTAATTAATAGAGAAAAATAGATGATAATGATGTTAAAAGGGAATTAATAATGCAAGTGATGAAAATGATGCATTATGCAAGATCGGGGATGAATATGATGAAAATATAATATTAATGATGTGTGATACGAATTAGGCAATTTTGCATGTCTATAGTAATATCTGTATATCGTTATGTTGTCAGATTCACTCTAGAATCTTGTATCATTGTGAATGAACACTTTCAAGAGCATAAACTTTGAATATTGTTGTGTAATATATTTTTGCTGCACTACAATTGATCTATGCTTTGGTGTGTGAGTTTTTTCCTGAAAGGGTTTTCCCATGTAAATTCTATGTCTTTTGGTTTTATTGTTTAAATATAAAATAACTAAATGAATGTGCAATCTTGAATGTTAACTATAAAAGTTAAAGGATTTAAAAAAAGGTTTTGCAACCCTTTCTTGGTTGATTTGCATTAGGATAGCATTTCCACACTTTTCTTTCCTTTCACAATGTAGAAGAGAGGACAATCACTTTTTCTTAGTTAGCATCTATGAGGCCAAGGTTGTTGTTTCAAAAATTTAATTGCTTGATAATTAAATGAAAATAACATAATATTGTAGACCTTATATTTAATTTGGATGTCTTATTGCCCTAGGATACTCATAAGATTTTCATTAATCCCAATTGTATGATATAGAGTGAGGCAAAAAGGCCTATCTAATATGACATATAAAACAAGTTTCCTTGTTATAGATCATGTGGAAGTTGACATATAAAGTAGGGTTTGAATGTTATTACATCTCTGGTTATGAGATTTATGAGGCTAACTTTTAGTGAGGATCTAGATGTTTTGTTTGATGTTGTAGATACTACCCTATTTATCTCATTTTATTTTCAAAAGAGAAGCCACCATTATGACATGAACATCCACTTGTATAGAAGAAAATATAATAGAGAACATTCATAAATACAATGTAAGACATGTTGAAGTCTAAAATGTGATTTTTGATGAGTTTAGGGCTATCATAATCCACATAACAATCTATTGACATATTAGGACAATCATAACAACTCGTAAGATCATCAAATCCCATGAATGCATACTATAAAAATTATTATTTTTGGATGTATAGTGTAGTACACACAAAGATCTAGCTATGGGGTGTTATTATGTGCACAAAAAAGAGAAAGATAAGCTAAATATGACTTTTGTAGAGCCATAAAGAGGACTTCCCTATGCTGGCATTGAAAAAACAATAGTCTAGGTGTTTTGAGGGATTGGGTAACATAACCTATGTATCTGAATGTTTTCCATTAATAATAGGATGGAATAATGGAGAACCAAAGAGGAAAAAATGAGAAAATGATTGTTGATACAAAAGTTGCTAAATTGAACAATTACAAAATTGTTAGTAGCTTTGAAAAACCAACTACAATACATCCAAGTGGATGGGTGAATGGTATTGGAGGAATTTGTTCATTCCATAGGTCACCTAATTATTTTGGGATAAACTATTCTACCAAAGTCTCTTATGAGACCTAAGTACCAAAAATTACCAAACTATGATGAACTGGTTTTCAAAATCCATGGAACTTACGAATTCTTTGTGTAAACCTATAGCTAGGAATGGGATCCCTCCACTTTAACCTCTCCCAATTTTTGTGAAATATAAATCATTTGAGCATGCCAACAATGAATGGTTTCTTACAAAAAATGTCAGTTGAGAGTAGTAAAAGTATAAAAAAAAGCTTATTATTTGTTTCGTGTGTCTTGGGGTAAAACCAACTATGCCAAAAACTCTAGGTGCATGGTGAATTCCAATTGAGGTGTTTTTCATTCCCCAAATCACTTGATTATTCTAGGCTGCACTATTCTAATGGTCTCTTATGAGACCTAAGTTCAAGGAACTATGAAACTTGATGAACTGGTTCTCATAATTTATAGTGGCTATGAATGTTTTGTGCAAATCTATATGTGGGTATGATTTTCCTCCACTTTAATATCTCTTGGTTTTTGTCAAATATAAACTGTTTGAGCATTCCAAAAATGAATGCATTGTTACAAAAAGTTTCAATTAAGAGTAGTGCAAATAGAGAAATAATATTGGGTAAGTGCATGGATCTATGACACAATTTTGGCCCTTAAGATGCCACTTTTTTTTTTTGAAATCAGCAAAATCGGATTTGCACAAGAAAATGAAGATAGTTACGCTCAAAATTTGAAGATGCATCAAGAAAAAAAGTTGAAGTGCTCCAAATATAGTTTCTAAGCTACTAATTTTTTTTTAAATTAATGAAGATTAAGGGTCTCAAAAAGGGGGGTGCAAAACAGGTCCTGTTTTTATAAAAAAAAACATCATAGCGCTTGAGGGATCCCCCCTTTTTGATTAAATTTTTTTTAGAATTTCAAAATCCCAATGGTGAGAAATCAGCTAACACCATGAAGTTTATCCTCGTTCTTTCAGATAATTTTTTTAATGAATATATAATATTTCATGAATTTTCAAATTGGACACATCCTAAAAAGCTGAAATTTGAGCGTGCTTCCCCCTAATTTTTTTGAAAACTAATCAAAATTTGTTTTTCTCATCATGTGTAGAATGGATTCTAGTTTCAAAAAATGTAATTTGTTTGACGTTTCGATGAACGAGTAAAAATTTATCCTAAAACTAGCACATGTTGGTTTTTAACCAAAAACAAAGGCATTTACAATAGAAGACATGGATCAAAACCGTAACTAAATCAAAATAAAAAAAATATTATATATTTAGATAGCTAAGAGAGAGGATAATGCTATCATGGTTTTTTAATAAACTTGTATTGAAAGACATGCAAATGAGATGGGGAACAAAGACGAAAATATCAAGAAGTTTGGCACCCTTCCAAAAAATCACGTTTTTTTCATAAAATGGTTGTCCAAACCTTTGGGTCGGATGCCCAATGCAAAATCGAACCCATTGGGTTGGTATTTCCCAATGCAACCTATTGGGCGCTCGCCAAATTTGGTGTGCGCCAAATGGGTTGCTTCATTTGGCTAGTGCTAAATGGGTTATTAAATGGGTTGCTTCATTTGGCTAGCGCCAAAGGTCATTCATGAATTTTTGAATGCATGTTTCTAAACTCTTTGATTTTCTCTTTTTTTGTCAGGGAAACTATATACATGAAATAAATATTTACTTTAAGTATAAGTTGAAATTTACATATGGACATTTAATTTCTTATACTTTAAGTTATATTTCATGTATATAGGCGAGATGTTTGAGAGTGGTTTTAGATATCTAGGAGTTATAATGCAAATTCTAGTTTTTGGAAGATCTTAAAAATTTTAGACAGTCAAATTTTAGTAATCAGGAGGTCAAATTTTATCTTTCTCTCTCTATCTCACTCATTTTAATCTCTTATTATCTAGACCTCTCTCTCTCTCTCACTATCTCCATCCCTTTATCTGACAATCTCTTCCTTGAGCTCAAGAACTACATCTCTACATGTCCATCTCTCTCTCCTTCCCTCTCTACATTTATCTATCTCCCCTCCCTCTCCTTTTATTTCTATATCTCTCTCTCTACTCTCTATATCACCTCTCTCTATATATACCTATCCCTCTCTCCTCTTTGTTGGAAAAACAAGCATAAACAACTGAGAGGGGGGGTGAATCATTTGTTACCAAAATCAAACTTCTAGAATATTAACCAATCCTTATATCTCAAATCTGATAATTAATAGTGCAAGCATAAAACAACACATCAGAGACACATGAACACCAAGATTCTATGTGTGGAAACCTTGTTAGGGGAAAAACCACTGTGGATGTTAGTCCACAAGATTATACCCTATTAGAAGTATAATGAGGAATAAAAAGAGAATGCACTTGCATTCAGGCACACTACTCAAAGGGAAGGCTCCCTTCCTTACATACAAGAATCAGATTAAATCCATATGATGAATATGAACTGAGAAAATAGCTTTTGCAAAAGCTTGATGATAGTTCCGGTTAGGCACAAAAAAAATTCTTCAAACTCTTCCAGCCTTCTACTGAAACTCTTCCATAGTCTACTCTGAATTATCTGACCTTTATTCACACTTGTACACTTGATCATATCCCATAAATGAGAAAAACAATCTCATATATATTCGCTACACAGATTTACATCCACTATTCAGTCGGCCACAAATGAAGAATAAATTACAACTGTTGGTCGTGATATATAAATAAATTACAATGTGTACCAACACAAGTCGGTTACAAAATAGTGAGGACCCAAAAAAACATCTCAAAACATGCTAAACAATAAAATATTAATATTCATGGATCCACAACATGCTAACACCATAATATCCACCAGGAACATGAACACTTGGGCACATATCAGAAAAATATTTGACCATGAACACTCCAATCACTATAGACATACAAAAATGATAGAGTATGATCTAGACTCATCCCTGAATGTCATAGGTACATGCACAACACATGAAATTACCATAATTTCATTCGCTTCAACTAAGAACACCATGTACAAAAATTGAGAAACTGTAGGCACACAAATCTTCATAAATTCCATAAAACTTTATGTGCACATCTAAAACTTTTAGAAAACATACTAGAAAGGTTGAAAAAAAAACCCTTTGAAGCACACCTTCATATCTTCAACACACAGAGCTTTCCAAAATTCTAACCTTCTTAGCTCCACTGGCTACCTGTACTCTATTTCTTACAATTTTCCCAATCTCCTCGACATATACAACCTTAAGCAGATTAAAATGCTAATAGCGTTAACATCAATGAAAACCATATATCAGCAACACAACCACAATATCCAAAATTCTCTCCCTTTGGCATTGATGGAAACACATGATGTGGAAAATAATATCATCAACCCAGTTAACTCTTCTTCAACAATCTCCCTCTGAGATTGTGCACTTTTCTTGTTTCCTTCATTGCTCTTCTTTCCCAATTTTTTTGACATTGCTTCTCTCCCCCTTTGACATCAATGGAAAAGGTACGTATGCTCTGATTTCAATTTTGAAACATCTGACTACTCCCCCTGAGTAGCAGTCACCACAAGATCAATCTGGAATATGATATGGCAATGAATTCATAGACTGATGCAAATACCTACATCTTAGTTCTGATCAGGAGGGGAAATCACCCCTAACTTTCCTCTAAGGTACTCAAAAGTGTCCTTAGGCAATGGATTTGTAAATATATCTACAATTTTTTCTTTTGTAGGTATGTACTCCAATCTGAATTCTTTGTCACTTACTTTGTCTCTTAAGAAGTGATACTTGATGGATATATGCTTTGTATTTGAATGCAATATTGGATTCTTAGAGATGTTAATGGTGCTTGAATTGTCATAGAATATAGCAATGGGTTCTTTATACTCAATTCTGACATCTCTTAACATTTGCTTCATCCATAATACTTGGGTACAACTGTTTGCAACAAAAATGTACTCTACCTTAGCAGTAAATAATGAAACTAAGTTTTTATTTTTGCTTAACCAAGACACCAGCTACTTACCTAAGAAGAATGCACCACCATTGGTATTCTTCCTGTCATCTACATATCCTACCCAATCAGCATCAGTAAAATCACTTAGAGGAAGATCATCATCGTTAGGGTACCAAAGACCAAGATCAACAGTCACTTTCAGATATCTAAATATTCTTTTCACAACAATCACATGGGACTCTTTAGGATCAGCTTGAAACCTAGCAACCATGCACACAACATTCATTATATCTGGCCTGGTCTGAGTCAAGTAGAGTAATGCACCAATAATTGACCTGTGTCTTGTTTGATTTTCTTTGGGAGTATCATCTTTCTATGTAATTTTGCATCCCATCACCATAGGTGTACCAACTGGTTTTGATTCTTCCATGCCAAAAAAATTCAGTAACTCTTTCACATACTTAGATTGAGATACAAAGATTCCATCATCTAACTGAGTAATTTGCAATCCTAAAAAGAATTTTAGCTCTCCTATCATTGACATTTCAAATTCACTTTTCATTTCATCAGTAAACTTCATACACAAATCATCATCACCCTCAAAAATAATATCATCAACAAAGAATTCATTGGTTAGTTCTTTGCTCTAATCCAGCATCATGGTTCTAGCAATGTCTAGAATGGTTATGTTCTTTCTTTCAACAAGTCCATTTTGTTGAGGGGTCCGAGGAGCAGGTAGCTATCTTTATATTACATGCTCTTCACAAAAAGAATTGAATTCTCATGAACTAAATTCACCACCTCTGTTTGACCTTAGAAATTTGATCCTAACTTTCTATAGAGAGTAGTTTGTACCATCAAATCTAGGACTATCCTTCTTAAATGATGCCATATCGGATCACCTTAATCTCTTAGTCTTCTTTCAAATGAACTATCTCTAATACCAATTGTTGGAAAAAAGAGGATAAACAATTGAGAGGGGGGGTGAATCATTTGTTACCAAAATCAAACTTATAGAATATTAACTATGCAAGAAATAAAACAACACATCAGAGACACATGAACACCAAGTTTTATGCGTGGAAACCCTGTTAGGGGAAACACCACGGTGGACGTTAGTCCACAAGATTATACCTTGTTAGAAGTATAAAGAGGAATAAAAATATAATGTACTTGCATTCAGGCACACTGCTCAAAGGGAAGGCTCACGGCCTTATAGACAACATTCAAATTAAATCCATCTGATGAATATGAACTGAGAAAATAGCTTTTGCAAAAGCCTGATGATGGTTCCTGTTAGGCACATAAAAACTTCTTCAAACTCTTCCACCCTTCTGCTCAAACTCTTCCACACTCTACTTTGAATGATCTAACCTTTATTTCACACTTGTACATCACTTGTACACTTGAGCACACCCCATAAATGAGGAAAACAATCTCATATATATATCCGCTACACGGATTTACATCCACTATTCAGTCAGCCACAAATAAAAAATAAATTACAACTATCAGCCTTGATACATGAATAAATTACAATGGATACCAACACAAGTCATTCACAACATAGTGAGGACCCAAAAAAACATCTCAAAATATGCTAAACAATAAAATATTAATCTTCATGGATCCGCAACATGCTAACACCATAATGTCCGCCAAGAACATGAACACTCAAGCACATATCAGAAAAATCTTTGATCACAAAGACTCCAATCACTGTGGACGTACAATAAGGATATAGTACTATCTAGACTCATCCATAAACATCATAGGTACATGCACAACACATGAAATTACCATAATTTCATCCACTTCAACTAAGAACACCATGTACAAAAACTAACTGTAGGCACACATATCTTCATAACTTCCAAAAAAATTTATGCGCACCTCTGAAACTTTCAAACAACATACTAGAAAGGTTAAAAAAAAACCCTTTGAAGTGCACCTTCAGATCTTGAACACATAGAGCTTTACAACATTCTAAACTTCTCAACTCCACTAGCTGCCTATACTATATTTCTTACAATTTTCTCAATCTCCTCGATATATACAATCTTAAGAAAATTAAAATGATAATAGTGTTGACATCAATGACAGCCATATATCAACAACACAACCACAACAACCAACAATCTCTCCCCTCTTTCTCTCTCACTCTCTGCTTCCCTCTCTCTCCTTCCCTGTCTACTCTCTATCTCGCCATTCTCTATCCCCTTCCCTCTCTACTTATTTGTATCTCCTTCCCTCCCTCCCTATCTAATTTTCTCTATCTCCCCCTCTATCTCCCTCTCTCTTCCTTTCACCCACCTTTTCTCTCTACTTCTCGCTATCTAACCTATCCATCTATACATATTTCTCTCTCCCCCCTCCTTCCCTCTTAATCTCTCCACCTTCCTCCTTACCTCTCTACTTTTCTCTCCATCACAAATCTCTATCACCTATCTCACTTCTCTCTCTCGCCTTCCCTCTCTACTCTCTTTCTCTCTATCTCACCTCTCTCTCTCTCCCTATGTATCCCTCCCTCCTCTCTCTTATCCCTCTCACCTATCTCTCTCCATCCCTACCTCTTCCTATTGGAAGTGGAATTACTTTGAGAGGTGGGGTGAATCAGAGTAATATTTAAAAAAAAAAACTCTTATGACATGAAATGTAGGTTTGAACCTTTTTGGTCTTGATCAGAATGATACTTAAAAAAATGCAATAGAGAAACTAAACTTTGAAAGAATAGACAGATAGCACAACTAATTATAAAACAACTCTTGTTAAAGCATGATGCATTTTTTTCATATAAGGTTGAATGAACAATTCGTTAATGCTATATTTTGGAAGGAAACTAGACTTTCAGATGACAGTAAATAACATTTAAACATTGCACATTAGCAATGAAACCAATAGCATTTAGATGAAACTGAACAGTGGTAAAGTATCAGGGCATTGCATGAACTAAATCATAAATGATAGAAATAAAGATTGTGCAAGATAGACACAAATTACACAAAAGAGCGAGACAAAAATTTCCCAGTGGAAAACCTTCTTGGGGTAGAAAAACCACTCCAAAATGCCTTGTAGGCTTGATTACAATATTTCAGAGCATGAAACCCTTTGCAAAGGTTTTCAAATAGCAAAGTAACTATTAGGACTTTATAATTGCATACTTGTGCAATCACGAAATCTCAATAGAGTACAACAAAAGTATTCTCAATGTAGCCCATTATAACATGTACTATGCATAATAGTAAATAGTTTATAAACAACTGAAATTATGAGTATTATCTCTGAATAAAAATAGAGGTATTATACAATATAAACCCTTGGGTTTTTATTTTTCCTCTTTCAACAAATATTCTCACTATAAACTTCTCAAAATTCTCTCCTTAAATACAAAATGATATCATAGCAACAAACCCTCAACAATACTCTTTTAAATCTTTTTCTCTTTTCATCTTCTTTGTGTCATGGCTTTTGTCATGCATTTAAACAAAGAGCATAAAACTATTATGTTTTCAAAAATCGTATCCACAATAACCAAGGTTTTTAGAAATTTTTAAACCATGTTGTTAAACCATGATACCCATAATGGGTGTTTGCAAAAAACACTAAAATTTTGATGAAAAACCACTGAAGACAATAGAACCCTAGAGTATAAACTCGGGTTACAAAAACTGAAACTAATCTTCAACAATATCTTAATCACAAAATAAATTACAATTGAAACCAACATAATATCTTGTGAAATGAAAACCAAATACCTATCATGGCGACCAAAAAATTACCACCTATTTGAGTAAAGACTTCATAACTATCTAACTACATCTCTTCTACCTTTGAGCTTGAAAAGAGTTCACCAAAGAAATCACCAATTGACTTCCCATCTTTGATACCTCAAGCTCTATCAAAGATTCTTAGTCATGGTAACAAAAGATCTGAAAAACTCTTCATGGTGGGGCAGCTAGGGTTCAGCTGTTTGCAAGAAGAAATGAAATGACAATCAAGATATCCTCTTTTCCCTATGTCGAGTCATAAGTCAAAAACCATAATCATTGAAGTCCACATCAAATAATATTAAGCATCATTTGAAATATGGAAGAATCTAACATAATAATAGTCAAAAGATAAAACTATTATGCTGTCGATACCCAATAATACTCAATTATATGAATATTCCTTGGTCATTGTCATGTGAATTCAATAGAATCAGTCCCACGTCAAATACATGTCAACTATAAAAATCCCAATCACTAAAACTATAGTCGGATTGAGCGCAATGTGAATGCACTTTTAAAATAAATGTGCTATGTCATAATGCCAACTAAGGCATTTACCAATCACTTATAAACCATGCAAACCTCTTAATCACCTTTTGATGTCGATTCCATTCACATAATTTTGTCGACCTTTGGTTGATTTCCTAAATAATTCATAATGAATTTTAAATAAGTCAAAATTTTAAAAGAGAGGCCCAAGATGAGTTACTTTTGAAATGTAATAAAAATATGACATATGGGTGAAACACAAATAATGTCACAAAGATAACCACAAAAAACCCATGAAGCCAAAACTATATATATATATATAGCTATATGAAGTGGAAGAAAGATCATAGAAAAATATACAAAAGATGTCAAACCTGTTAAACCACCTGTCATACAAATGAGATCAGAACCTCAACTGAATTGAACAACACAAACACCTGAAAATATAACCTTGTAAACGAGATGCCTTGTAATTTGCACATGGGGCCAAAAGATCAGTACCACAAGACATCAAATCTGAAAAATGAACAAACATCATAAAGCTGCAAATCTGACTAAGATACCGAATACCAAAAGAGTGCCAAGCCATCTGAATGTAAACAACAATTCCACTGATAATCAATCACCAAGATTCCAAACCAAATCACAATTTTGACATCAAGGACAAATAACAAACTCTAAACACTTCCTCCATCTCTCCTTCCCTCTATACCTCTCTTTATCTCCTCCTCCCTCTATCTACCTAGACCTCTCTCTATTTTTGTCTCACCTCTCTCTCCATCCCTACCTCTCCATATATCTCCTTTCATATCTAATTCTCTCTACCTAGTTGTCCCTCTATACCTATTTCTCTCCCCCTCCTTGCATCCTCTCTCTCAATATCTCTAGCTTCTTTCCCTCTCTACTTCTCTCTCTATCACCTATCTCTATCTCTCCCTCCCTCCCCTTCTTTCTATCTCTCCTCTTTCCCTCTCCCTCTCCCTCTTTCTATCTCTCATTGCCCTCTCTCTACCTATTTCTCTCTCTCCTTCTATCTATCTCAACTATCCATCTTTACCTATCCCTCCCTCCTCTCTCTCTTCCACCAAAATTCACTATACATATCTCTATCTAACCTACCCCTATATACCTCTTTCTCTCTCCCTCTCTCAATCTCTCTACCTTCCTCCTTACGTCTCTACTTCTCTCTATCACCTCTCTTTCTCTCTCCCTTTTCTCATTACTTTCTTTCTCTCTATCTCACCTCTCTCCCTAAATATCCCTCCCTCCCTCCTTTATCTCTATCTAACCTATCTCTTCCTCCCTCCCTACCTCTTCTTCCCTCTCTCCTCCCCTCTCTACTTCCCTTTATCTCCACCTCCCTATGCTTACCTACCTCTCTCTCTCTATTAAAATCTCTCACCCCTCTCTCTAAATCCTTATCTCTTCCTCATTCCCTACCTTTCCATCCATATCTCCTTCCCTCTCCACTTCTCTATATCTCCCTTTCCTCTCTCTCTCCATCCCTACCTCCCCCTCAATCTCTCCTTCCCTCTCTACTTCTCTCTACCTACCTATCCCTTTATACCTCATTATGTCTCTCCCTCTCTCAATCTCTCCGCCTTCCTTCTTCTATCTCTAACTTCTCCCTCCCTTCCCCTCTCTCCTTCACTCTCTACTCTATCTCTATCTCAACTCTATATACCTACATATATATCCCTCCCTCATATTTATATCTCTCATCTCCCTATCTCTCCCCTCTCCCTCTCTACATTCCCCCCCCTCTCTCTCTCTCTCTAAGGTCTCTATATTTTTCAATAACTCCCCTTAACTCTTCAACCCTAAACCCTTAAAACCCTCTACCCTCTACCCTAAATCTCTCTCCCACTCCCTCTCTCTCTTTCTCTCTCTCTCTCTCTCTCTCTCTCTCTCAAGTCTCTCCCTCCTAGCCCCTCTCCTTCTCTCAAGTCTCTCTTTGTCACTCACTCACTCCTATGTCTCTCTGCTCTACCCTTATCCCTCTACCCTTAACCCTTAAACCCTTAAACCCTTTACCCTCTATCTCTCCCACTTTCTCCCTCTCTCTCTCTCTCAATATTCTCCCTCTTACCCCCTCTCCCTCTCTCCCCTCTACCCTTAACCCTAAACCCTCAACCCTTAACCCTTAAAACCTCTACCCTCTATCTCTCTCCCACTCCCTCCCTCCCTCCCTCCCTCTCCCTCTCTCTCTCAAGTCTCTCCCTCCTACCCCGTCTCCCTTTCTCAGGTCTCTCACTCACTCACTAAATCATATCTCTCTCCCCTATACCTTTAACCCTCTACCCTCTACCCTTAACTATCTAACCTATATCTCTCACCAACTCCTTCCCTTTCTCTCTCTCACTAAATCCCTCTATCTCTCTCCCCTCTACCCTCTCTCTCTCTCAAGTATCTCCCTCCAACCCCCTCTCCCTCTCTCATTTCTCTCTCTCTCAGTCACTACCTTTATCTCTCTCCCATCTACCCTTAGCCCTAAACACTAAAATGTTAACCCTTAAACCCTCTACCCTCTCTCTCTCTAAACCCTCTCCCTCCTACACCCTCTCCCTCTCTCAAGTATCTATCTCACTCACTCACTCCTATGTCTCTTCCCTCTACCCTTAGCCTTGTACCCTTAAACCCTTAAACTCTCTACCCTCTACCCTTAACCCTATACCCTCTATCTCTCTCCCACTCCCTCCCTCTCTCTCTCAAGAATCTCACTCCTACCCATCTCCCTCTCTTAGGTCTCTCTCTTCTCTACCCTTAACTCTAGAACCTAAACCCTTAACCCTTAAACCTTCTACCCTCCCTCCCTCCATCTCTCTCCCACTCCCTCCATCTCTCTCTCTCAACCCTCTCCCTCCTACGCATATCTCTCTCTTAGTCACTCCCTCTGTCTATCTCCCCTCTACCCTTACCCCTAAACCCTAAACCCTAAACCCTTAACCCTTAAACCCTTAAAACCCTCTACCCTCTACCTGAGAGTGTAGACATAGAAAATGTACAAGTTTGTTTTGGCACACCTGATCCCGATTACTGACAAAATTTCCTCTTAAATCACACTCAACATTTCATCATAATTCTATCCCTTAATCTAATGAATCACTATTTATCTGATTAAGTCTATCACCTCCTCTAATTAAATTAATCAATTTAATTTAATTAAACTAACATATTTGTTTAATTAAATAAATCATTTTATTTGATTAAATTCTCTAAAGTCCTCTCATTAAATTAAATAAATTAAACCTTATTTGATTTAATCTAACATGTTCCCTCTTAATTAAATAAATCAAATTATTTATTCAATAAATCACTTCCTTTGAATTTTGGACTTAAATCAATTCATAAATCTAAGTCTAGATTGTCACATCACCTAATACTTCATTAGTTTAATCAAAACCATGATCAAGTTAATCCATTTCATTAAATTTCTCTAGAGAATGCAACTTGCACAATAAATCAAATACTTTGACTTATTAATTCATCTATTTTCCCTCACAAAGCATCAAAAGGGAATATTCCCTCATTTGAATTCAAAAAGGCCAAGTGGACTTGGTCCTTCCAACAAGGCATTTAAGACATCTTACATGTCCTTTGCATTGAGCCAAGTGGTCATAACTCCATTTGACTTCTCATCCACCTTGTCATTTCAATATTTCAAAATAAAAATTTATGCATTTATCATGCACATTGGCCAAAATGTGCTCATTCCTCATCCAATCACATGTGGACAAGTGGCACAATGCCATTGGATTATATTTTGTCCCACATTGCTCAATCTTGCTCACCTCTTCCAAATTGAGGTCTATAAATTGGAGACTTCTCTCCTCATTTCTCATCCATAATCATATGCAAAGTTACTCTCTTCAACTTGAGAGTCAATTTTGCCCATTCCCATCAAGTATCCATCATTTTTTCAAGATTTGCAACAAAGTTATGCTCAAATCTCTTTGGAGATTTGACCATTTCTCATTTACATACCATTTCTATTTAGGAATTGGGAAAGGGCCAATTGCAACACCCCATTGGCACCAATTCCCCCATAAGATCGTCATGCTATTAGCTTAATTAGGATTTGGTTTAAGTTTCAGTTTCTCATATTCTGTTCTTCTTTCCTAATTTAGTTTGATTAGGTGGATTTTATGGGGAATCTCTCATACTTGTTTGCATGCATATGATCTAACAAATAATGTGCTTTGTTTCTCTTGTGCATTTATAGGTTTAGGGGTTCACATTTTGGCACTAGAAGGAGGGCTTGAATCAAAAATTCAATCACATTTTTCAAAAATTTCGTGGTTTTTGACTTTTTTTTATAGACACAACAAACTCGGCCATGGGGTGCTATATTGCACCGCAGCGCAATACTTCACTGCTCCCAGAGGCGTGGCACCATATTCACCTGCTTTTAAATTCCCAAACATTACCATAGATT
Organism: Sequoiadendron giganteum; assembly: GCA_007115665.2. Lineage (NCBI taxonomy): Eukaryota > Viridiplantae > Streptophyta > Pinopsida > Cupressales > Cupressaceae > Sequoiadendron > Sequoiadendron giganteum. The sequence continues at coordinate 215,691,797 of CM021105.1, read as the reverse complement.
CTCCCACCTGTCTTCTTTTTTAAAATTTCCTAACTCCACCGCATGGGTCTATACTGCATCGCTTTCAGTGCCACCACCCTATATCACACTGCTTGTTCGCCAAATTCTGCCACTCCATCTTTCCTGCCAAATTCTGCCACCTCTTCCAAATTGAAGTCTATAAATTGGAGACTTCTCTCCTCATTTCTCATCCACAATCATATGCAAAGTTAGTCTCTTCAACTTGAGAGCCAATTTTTCCCATTCCCATCAAGTATCCATCATTTTTTCAAGATTTGCAACAAGGTTATGCTCAAATCTCTTTGGAGATTTGACCATTTCTATTTAGGAATTGATAAAGGGCCAATTGCAACACTCCATTGGCATCAATTCCCCCATAAAATCATCATGCTATTAGCTTAATTAGGATTTGGTTTAAATTTTAGTTTCTCATATTGTGTTCTTCTTTCCTAATTTAGTTTGAATAGATGGATTTTATGGGGAATCTCTCATACTTGTTTGCATGCATATGATCTAACAACTAATGTGCTTTGTCACTCTTGTGCATTTGTAGGTTTAGGGGTTCATATTTTGGCGCTAGAAGGAGGGCTTGAATCAAAAATTCAATCACATTTTTCAAAAATTTTGCAGTTTCTTGCACCGCCTTCAGCACTGCGGTGCAATACTTCACTGCTCCTAGAGGCACGGTGCCATCTTCACCTGTGTTTAAATTCCCAAAGATTGCCATAGATTTTCCCGCCTATCTTCTTTTTTAAAATTTCCTAACTCCACCGCGTGGGTCTATACTGCGCCACTTTCAGTGCCATGGCCCTATACCGCACCACCTATTCACCAAATTCCGCTGCTCCATCTTTCCCACATAAAAAATTCAAAATTCCGAATCGGGCTACTTCCAAACTTCTCCGCTTTCCTCTGTCGTGCCACTTTTGCACTCTCTATTTCTGTAGAGTGCCGTGCAAAATCAATCATGCGGTGCTATATATTATTGCTTTCACTCGAAACTCCGCCACTTCTTCAAATTGCACCACGGTTGAACAGTGAGATTTAAATTTGACATGTGCTTATTAAACTTGGATTTATTTTTTTTTCTTTGACATTGTTTTCTGTCTTTTCTGCTCTTTGGTTTCCTATCATTTTTTTTGCAGGTTGGAGCAAAGGAAGAAGTTCATCATGAGATCATGTTCAGCAAACACAAAGTGTTTTTAAACACTAAAAGTGTTCTTTAACACTCTTTAAGAAATTTTCTAAAAATCTTTGACCTTAGGAACACTAAATTCACTTTGGGTTTAAAAAGAACAAGAAATTTTTTATTATGATGTCATGCTCACTTTGTACAAAGCATTTTTAAACACTAATGTGTTCTTCAACACTCTTTAAGGAATTTGATAACTTCATTGATCTTAGGACACTAGATTTCTTTTGGGGTTCTAAAATAAACAATCAATTTTCCTTTCAAAAGTTGCCAAGGGGCTAAAAACAACCTTAGACAAACATGCTAGATTTTGTTTAAAGGTTAACAATTGAACAAGACAACCTCACATTTCATTTGGTGCCTAAAAATAATTCATCATTGCTTTGAGAAGTTTAAAATTGAACATGTTATTTTCATGCTTTGTAATCCTTTTTGCAAAGTAGTATCATTTGAAAAGGCGTATGTGCTTCTCTCGGTGATCTTGAGAATCAAAAGTCTTTTTTGGTGACACTAAGTTGCATAAAGGATTGCCTCCAAATTTCAATTTGGGTGCTTAATAAGTGAACAAAACATGCGAGTGTGAGCACGACATACTGTAGAGGTTTTCCCCTTTGTTTTTCAACAAAGGTTGTGTAAACGACAAGATATGTCAGCTCACTTTTGTTTATCTTAGAGGGCCTGCCTTGTGGGAAAAAGTAATCACCCAAGGGAACGACCCAACTGGGAACACGCTAAAGCCAAGCGACTTCCAACCAGTATATAAGTGTGGATTCTTGAGGAAAGTTCAAGAATCACGAGGATTATTCCAACAAGATGGACAACAATGGACTCTCGCCGATGTTGGATAATCCCCCATGAATAGAATGCCCGAATTAGAACCCCTTGTTTAGAAAAAGGCCAAAACCTTGTCTATTTTATTGGTGCAAAAGGTCATGTCCTTTAAAACCGCCCCACGTTATACATGTGGTTTTGTTGTAGAGATGGAAAGTATGCCATGGGAGATTCATGGGTACTAATGCTTGGTTGACCCAAGAAGTGTGTGCCATGGAGGGGAGCCAGTGTGGTCAAGCATTTATCCATTCACACAAGATATGCATAGGTAGAGTTATCCAAGTTTGAACCCAACAAAATACTGCCTCATCATCCTAGGATTGTAAAAGTGCTTGAAAGAAAAGAACACATTGCTTGGTTCTAGAAAAACACTTGAAAACGTACATTCACAAAGACCTTCAAATTTCAAACCCCTTTGAGGAGACAAATACCTTTGATGAATTTAAAGCACTCTTGCTTTCCCTAGGGATTCTATCCTTAGAGGTTTCTAAGTGCTTGAATTCTATCATCATTTGGTTTCAAAAAGGTTAAACATAGGTAACTTTTGCCCTATTTTCCTCGATTTCCACACAATGGACCTTGTGGGATGAGAAAGAAAGTGGGACACTAGATATATAGTTTGAAACATAAGCAAGCAAGTGTCTTTGATAAAAAGAAATTCATTAAACCAAGATAAAGGACAAATTGAGCTCCATGTGTGTTGTTCCCAATGATTTCCTGCAAGATTAAAATCCCAAAGCCAAAGTTCAAAAAGATAAGCCTAAAAGCCTGTGAGCAATGCCTTGAGATGCTCCTTGAAGTAAGAGAAAGACTTGTATAAAACTTCTACAAAAAGGCTTCAAGGAATAACCCGACTTTGTATGTGTTCTACTACCAACAGAATCCCGAACTTTTTGAAATGTTTTCTTTTCTCCCATAGGAAGTATAGCATGTTCTTCAATACCGAGGTTTTGTAAAGAGAGTCATTTCTAGGTTAAGGTTCAAGATCAAAGTTGTCACCCTCATCCGTCTCTTCATCAAACCAAATCTCATTCCATCAAACCTTTTGTGAACTCCAAAAAAATCACTCGTGCTAAACTTAAAGGGCTAAGCGAACATCACCCTATCTTGGCTTAACACACCTAGCCAAAATAATCAACACTTTTGGATGAATTTACCTATAGGATAAAGCAAATTCCTAAGGTTTACTAGTTCACAAATCACATTGGCTTAACACACTTAGCTAATTCATCCACTTGTGCAAGTTCCCCTAGGATAACACAACTTCCTAGGGACTACAACTTCACTACAATCCTATTTGACTTAGTACACATAGTCAAACCATCATAATCAATCTAAGTCCTTACAAGTTTAGTGTAACCCTTCAAAATTTCTCCAAAAGGTTTCATTCACTCGCTTCATCCATTATCCCATCATCGTTACCACCCTCTTTGATCTTTGACTTCCCTAGTTCTTCTCTTTTGAACCTGAAAGGTTAGGATTAAACGATCCCTATTTTTTATGGTTCAAACAAGATTGCAATACAAGAAGAACATGGAGAATATCAGTGAAATATCAACTTCTGTGGACATGAGTCAGTTAACTATTGAAATAAACCTTGCAGGATCGAGCAATTCCCCAATTAAATCTCCTTTATCATCACAAAATCCTCAAGAGGAGAGCCATGAGGAAGACATAACAAATGAAGACATGGGGATGACACAATCCGAAATAATGAAAATGGTTCAAAATCTAGAGAACCACAAAATTGTCAGTGCCATGTTGAAGTAATTAAAAACACTAGCAGGAGGAGGGGTCCAATTCCCCCTCGACCTTGGCACAAGCACTAGTATGAACATGCCCCTTACAAATACATCCCCAATGTCAAATATAAATCAAGAAGTTCCTCCCACCACGTCAACCTCACCATTGGTGAACAAAGGAAGTGCCATGTTTTGAGAGTTATAGTAGCACCGCCTTGTGGCCAACAAAGAGGTCGTTGTCAACACTGCACCAGATAATTTTATTCTGAAAAATCCATTGCACCCATACTTCCCACTCACATTTCATAATCCTGCTGGTTCATCTTCATTCCATGCCTCACCAGCCTATCAGTTGAACATACCAACTTCTCTACCACAAGGAGAAGCTTATTTATTTAGAACAACTGAAGTCACTAATCCTTTTTCTTTCCAGGGTAGCCTACCATAGCTATCCCCATTTCCGTTCACAACCACATCGCCACTCGGAGTGGGGTTTCCTCCCCTAAACATTGATAATTTCTTAGAATAAGGCAATGAGAACATCACATTGAATTCCCTCTTCTTGCACACAACATCGTAGCAATAGGTGGCGACCATTCAAACCACTATGGCAAGAGCATCAACCAGTCCTCAAATATCCCAAAGCATACCCTCTCAAGGACCGAGCATCTCCACCACCTCTACAACAACATAAATCCCAACCACTACCACAACCCAAATCCCAACCACCACCATAGCCCAAATTCCAACCACCACCATAACCCTCTCACCTACCACAACGGTTGGCATCATTCCCATTCCACCACCAATCCCAAAAAAAGCCAGCATGGCCAATTCATTCACCACCCTAATCGAAACCCTTCAAAGGGCCAACCAACAAAGAGTACTCAAGCAAAAGCAACAAACTCAAACACAAGCTCAAGCTCAAGCACAAGCTCAGGCACAAGCCCAAGCTCAAGCTCAATCACAAGCCCAAGCTCAAGCTCAAGCACAAGCTCAAGCACAAGTTAAAGCATAAGATCAAGCACAATAGCAAGTGCAATTACAAGCAATCCATCTGCAAGCCTACCAACAAGCCTTGCAAGAATTTTAGGCACATCAACAAGCTAAACAACAAGCTTTGTTGGCACAACACTAGCTCGACCAACAACAAGATTTTTTTGTGAAACAATAGCTAGACCAACAATAGGCTTTACTAGAACAACATTAGATTGACCAGCAGCAAGATTCATGGGAGCAACAACAGATGGACCAGCAACAAGCATTGTTGGAGCAATAGCAACAAGATCAACAACAAGCGTTTTTGACACAAATGCAGGCATACCATCAAGCTTTGAACCCATAGTAGAGCTTGCAGCACATTCCCACTAGTACTCTCCCCACCCATCAAACACCTAGAACACCTCACAACTCATTCATCCCACCTCCCAATCCAAGCAAATATTTTGCAACACAAATCAAACTGCTTTCACAACAAGTGTTGGAATTACAAGTAGGAAAAACCTCAAGAACACCATGCAACTTATGCCCTTATCCTTTCGACAAAAGTCTCATGATGATACCATTCCCAAAGCGATTCGAGATCCCCAAATTTGACAAGTATAATGGAACGGGTAACCTTGAGAACCACGTCAGGGAATTTCAGGTGCACTGCATGGAGGTCACATATGATGACATGTATCTAATGCAACTCTTCCCCCGTAGTCTAACTGGTCCAGCCATGGAATGGTTTTCTTGCCTACCCATGGGCATTAAAACGTTTGAGGAAATTGTGGAAGTCTTCCTTAAAAATTATTCTTTCAATATGGGTGTGGACGTTAGTTTGGAAGAACTATCAGCACTTAAACAAAGGAAAGGAGAGCTATTCACATCCTTCTTGCAAAGATGGCAATCCAAGGCCAACCAGAGTAAGTGGACCATGCTGGAAGAACAACAGGTTTGCACCATCATAGCCAATCTAGATGAAAACTTGGCATTTTACTTGAAAATGTAGTGCATCACATCCTATGATCAACTAATCCCAAAGGTGCTCAACATCAAACGAGCCCTTACTGCATGAGGAGGTGCATCAACATTCACTCCACCCCAGGATAACTTCCCATCTAACAACTACAATGATAAACCTCAAACATGGTGTGAGGAATAAAAATATCACAAATGACCATGTGGTCGATGCTAAAGTGGTCATCAGTGCCCCTAAGCACAACATCCAAAATCATAATCATAACAATTTGCAGACTAATGTGGTAGTAGCACAAAAACAACCAACTCCCACCAATCAAATCAACAACTTGGGTAATCAAGGAGGACCACCTCCCCGAGGAAAGTATCCCCCCAAGAGGAAGTTCATGGCTCTTGGTGAATCGAATGAGTCCATAATGAAGAAGTTGGTTAAAGAAAATCTAATTAAGGTCTCTAACTCAGAGCAATACGTGGAACCCATGACCAAACCGCCATTGTATAATGAAAATCTGCTTTGTGACTTTCACAAAGTCAAAGGACACACCACCACCAATTGCATGAAGCTGAAAAACATCATCCAAGACCTCATCGAGAATAAGATCATCAATATCAAACAACCAGCTGGAAACCAAGACCTAGAAATATACACGAATCTGATGCCAAACCACAACCAAGGGAACAACCAAGGAAATAATCAAGGGAACAATAAGGGCAAGCAAAAGTATGCTAGTGCTAATCTAGTATATGGGGAGATAGTTGGATGTGTTGATGAGATGGTCATAGTCATAAATTTCAAAGGAGCCAACAATGACTGTGGAGTCACCACACGTGGCGAAAAAGTTATCATTGTCGGGGCACCAGCTAAGACCCCCATTTCTAATACAAAGGCCATCCCCTATGACTACAATGTCATTGACCAGCTAAAAAGAACCCCCACCCAAATCTCCATCATGGAACTATTGAAAATCTCTGCGTCCCATAGGAAAATCCTTGATGAAGCATTAGTTGTGTCCACCATCTCCACCACCCTTGACACAAAGTAGTTCTAGGCTATGGTGGGTAACACGTTACCCCAAATCTCAGTACATTCTCTGACCAAGATTCCCCCCCGCAGCCATCTCATAACCGTGCACTCCACCTTCAAGTGCTCATCCATAAAAAGAAAGTCAAAAGGGTCCTAGTGGATGGAGGTGCAGGCCTTAACATTTGTTCTCTAAAGCTCATAAAGAAATTTGGATTCACCGAGGATTCCATTAATGAGAACAAAAGCATCACAATAAGGGCGTACGATGATCAAGAAAGAGTGTCTCAGGGGACTATCAAAATCCCCATCCAAGTGGGGCCGACAACCATGGAAACCACCTGTCAAGTCCTTGACCTCGACCTACCATACAATATCCTCCTGGGACACCTGTGGATCCATGGAATGAAGGCCATGGCCTCGACTTATAACCAATGCATCAAGTTCTCACATCAGAGTGAGGAGGTCACTATATATGGGGATCCTGAACCTTTTGCCTACTGCAAAAACTTGGAAGCCAAGTTTTAGAAGATCCCCCAAGTACCCAAAAATGATGAAGGACCATCTACTTCATACATCGATCCAGCCAACCTCGCTTCCACTTCTGTGACAGAGACACCCGCCATCCTTGACATATCCGAAATAAAAAACATGATCCAGGACAATGGATGTAGTGACTATAGAATGAAAAGGAATGCATTTGTTGTAGGAGAGTTACCACAATCCCCTAGGTTGCATGGACAACCTCAGCCAGTTGAAACACTTGTCCACACTGTTAGGGCAGAACCTTCTAGATTCCACTGTTGGGGGGATCTCAGTAGAGAAAATGTGGATGAGGGGGACATCTCAAACATATTATACCAAGATGAAAGGCCCACCCCTACTCTACCCATGGAGGAAACTAACAGAGGGTTACAAATGATGTTTGGTATGGGCTATAATAGGAATGAAAGTCTTGGAAGTAACAGTGATGGATGGCTGGAGCCCATCATTGTAGAAAGAAGAATGTGAAACCTTGGCCTTGGATATACTCCTCTGAGTATAACTGTACATGGCATGGGTACTCCTAAAAGGGCAGTTAGGTCCTCTCCTCAGGTAATAGCAACCACTCCTAGACCACATTTATTCCTAGGTATCCCACTCGATAATTACACCTTTGATGTCACTGACGTTTGTGCTAGTAGTGACAATGATGATAGCATAGTAGGTCTCCCTAGGCTCTTTGAGGATTCCACAATGTTAATGATTAGTGCCTCCACAATTGAGATAAACTAAAGAACCCACCAAATTACCTTAGTGCACTCGTAGCTCATTGATCACGATCAATGAGGCCCACCAATTCTCGACTCATTCAAAAATGATGAGGCACTCTTAGAATTCATGGGACTAAGGGGTATATTTTTGTGTGGGGATCATAGGGCAGGCTTTAACATCACATTGGACACACAGGCATACTATGGGGAGACGATTGGGTACTTCAGTCGCAAAAGGAAAATATCGAGAATAAGCTCAGAGTTATTGAGTGAAAACCACACTGTGGCACTCTCTAACCACAAAACAGTAAATAATAAAGGACACATCCAATGGTGAAAACCTCTCTGAGGCACCAGAGGATGAAGGATTCAATCTCTCCCCTATAGCTCTACATCAAGAAAATTCAGCAATCCTGGCAGAGCAGTGCAACCCTGTCAACTTGGGAATAGAAACAGAGCCGCAAATCACTTTCTATGCCGAGTCGCTCTTAACAGAGGAACAAGAACTATTAGCAGCATTCCTGAAAGAAAGAAAGGTAAACTTTGCATGGACTTATGTTGACATGCCAAGCCTAGATCTTGAGGTAGTGGCTCATCATTTGGCTATTTACCCTGGGGCAAAACAATTCAGACAAAAGTTAAGGAAGATGCACCCGCAAATAGCCTTGCTCATTAAGATAGAACTACAAAAGCTCCTAGATGTTGGATTCATACACCCTATCGATTATCCAGAATGGGTACCTAATCTTGTTCCAATCTCAAAACTGAATGGGGGCATTCACATCTGCATGGACTTCAGAGATCTAAACAAAGCATGTCCTAAGGATGATTTTCCACTACCTAACACTTACATGATAGTGGACATGATGGTTGGGCATGAGATGCTATCCCTAATGGATGGCTTCTCGAGATACCATCAGATAATGATAGCAAAAGAGGACCAGCACAAGACAACCTTTACATGTCCTTGGGGCACCTACTAGTGGAATGTGATGCCATTTGGGCTAAAGAATGCAGGAGCTACGTACCAAAGAGCCATGACACTGATATTCCATGACATGATTCACAAAACTGTCAAAGATTATGTGGATGACATAGTGGCCAAATCAAAGAAGAGACAAGATCACATAGCAACTCTAAGTGCAATCTTTGATAGGCTAGAACAGTACAAGGTTAGACTCAACCCAAAGAAGTGTGTCTTTGGGGTACAATTAGGAAAGCTGTTGGGGTACATAGTTTCAATGAGAGGGATAGAGGTGGACCCTACAAAGGTAAAATAAATCCTTGATATGGGAGTGATAAGAACATTAAAACAACAAAGAGGATTACAAGGTAGACTCCAGTCCATCCGGAGATTCGTAGCACAACTAGCAGATAAATAGATAGCCTACTCACATCTGCTCCACAAGGGATTCACATTCAGGTGGGATGACAAGTGCGGACAAGCATTTAAAAAGATCAAGGAATACCTACTTACACCACCCATGTTAATGCCATTGATCGTAGGGAAATTGTTGATACTATACATCTCAGCAACAACGATCGCCCTTGGTTCCCTTTTAGCCCAACATGATGAAAAGGGAAACGAGCGGGAAATTTACTATATCAGCATAACAATGGTAGGGCATGAGCTCAATTACACATCAATAGAAAAGGCTTTCCTAGCACTGGTATTTGCAGCCTAGAAATTCAGACACTACATGCTAGCTCATCAAATTAAGCTGATTGCCAAGATAGACCCTCTGAAATATCTATTGTCAAAAGCAATTCTTACAGGGAGAATGGCTAAATGGGTAATGATATTATCTGAACATGAAATTGAATATGTTGAGTGAAAGGTGATCAAAGGACAAGTTATTGCTCACCAGCTAATAGAAGCTCCCCTCTACATAGACAACCCGCTCGTATTAGAATTTTCAGATGAGTCCCTTTTAAATCTCAGTGCAGATGACCACTAGAAACTGTACTTTGATGGCTCCCATATGCAACATGGATCAGGAGCCAGTGTGTTCTTCATCACCCCCCAAGGGGACTGTATACCTAGATCATATAAGTTGGAATTCCCCTATACAAACAAGATTGTATAATATGAGGCTTTAACCATAGGTCTCAGGATTGCAGCACAATGGTGAATTATGGCATTAAAAGTCTATGGAGACTCACAGCTTATCATCAACCAAGTCAATGGTGAATATCAAACTAAAGATGATAAGCTCGCACCATACAAATAGGTAGTAGAAAGTCTCAAGGAATCATTCATCGACATCACCTTTGAGCAAATACCAAGGGAAAACAATAGAGCAGCTAATGCAATGGCAATGATCGGATCCTTGCTAGATATCCCCCGCAACATCTCGAAACATGAATTCCTTGTAGAGTAGCTTCTCGTACCAACTTTCGAGGTACCAGAGTTAGAATATGTAGGTGAACGCATTGGTCTTGGTGATCTTTGGTACCATGACATTTACACCTACCTAAGGTTAAGAATCCTCCCAACTGACATCACCCTGAACCTAAAGCGAACCTTTGTCAAAAGGGCCTTACGATTTGTCATCCTAGGAGAAACCCTCTTCTGTAGAAGTAGCAATGGAACCCTGCTACATTTTTTAAAACCTAAGGAGGCCATGAATTCTCTAACTAAGGTACACAATGGCACGTGCGGTTGACACTCGAGTGGTATGACCTTGGCTAAGAAGTTGCTGAGAACCGGGTACTATTGGCCGACAATGGAAAGAGAGGCACACGACTTTGTCAAAAGATGCCTACAATGCCAGCAGCATGGAGATCTCATTCATGCACTAGCTCAAGAAATACATCCAATTGTTACACCTTGGCCCTTTCAACAATGGGGGCTTGATCTCATAGGTAAAATATCACCCACATCATCCAATGGTCATAAGCTCATTATCACCGCCACTGAATATTTCACAAAGTGGGTCGAAGAAATTCCCATGACTTACATCACGGGTAAATAGATATCCAAGTTCATCTTGAACTACCTCATTTGCCGATACAGTGTTCCTCAATCCATTGTCTCTGATAATGGGACACCCTTAAAAAATTAGGATGTTTGTGATTTGTGTGAAAAGTTCAAAATCCAACACTACTTTTCCACCCCATACCACCCACAAGGAAATGGCCAAGCAGAAGCTACCAATAAAACCATTCTGAAAATCCTCAAGAAAATAGTCAATGACTCTGGTCATGATTGGCATCTGCAATTAAATCCTGCCTTATGGGCCTACCACACCAGCATCCTCATGCCAATAGGCGCCACCCCATTCTCCTTGGTCTATGGATCAAAAGCCATCCTCCCTATCGAGATCAAGCTTCCGTCACTGAGGATATATCTTTGCAAAACCCCATCACATATGAGGAATACAGGGTTAAAAGACTGAATAAGCTGGAGTTACTAGATGAATGGTGCATGGATGCCCTAAATCATCTACAGGTCTACCAGAATCGACTGAAATGGAGCTACAAAAAGAAGATCAGGAAATGCACCTTCCAAGTCGGTGACCTTGTGCTAAAAGAGAACCAAAAGAATGTGCCTAACCTAGATACAAAAGGAAAGTTTGAACCTAACTGGTTGGGACCTTTCATCATCACCACAACCTATAAGATGGGGGCATATCAGCTGTCGACACCAGAAGGCGAGCCTCTACAGAAGCCCATGAATAGCTCTCACCTCAAAAAAATTTATGCCTAAACACTTGCAAGGTATAGAACTAAAAAATACAAAAAAAATAGAAAAAGTCTTGAAAAAAAGGTCACCTTGATGAAAACCTGGCAAACAAGCATCTTGGCGACAACAAAAAAATAAAAAAAATCAAAAAATCCAAAAAAATCAGAAAAAGGATTGAAAACAGTAAAGAAAAAAATCATCCTCTAGTGAAAACCACTTCGGTGGCGCTTTGGACAAGTACCTTGGTTAAAACCTGACAAACAGGCATCAAGTGTAAATAAAGCACTCTCTATCCACCAGGATCTGCATGACTCACTCATTCATTCCATCACATTCCATTTATCCTCCATACACGCATTCGCTCACATCCATACTATAGCCTAAGCTGGTGTCCATATCATATTCCACCATAGTACTACTTGGCATATTCCTAATGTCAGTTTGTCCTGCCTTTATTGAAGTAGTCTATCACACCACGTTGGGGGCATGTTCTTGTGTCGGCATTAGATCAAATTCATGTATATTTGTGGAATCTTCTCAAAAATCCATCAAAAATTCAAAAACATCAAAAAAATCAAAAAATCAAAAAATCAAAAAACATCCAAAACATGTCAAAATATCAAAAAATCTTTAAAAATTCATGATTGAGTCTTGTCAGTATTTCACCTAGTCGAACTACGTCATCTTTGAGCTTCAACATAAGCAAGGTTGATCTTTGATCATCCCCCGAGATAGTTAGGGTCAGTCCTTAGGCATCCGTTTGCCCATCTGGTCTGCATCTTAGGTCAGTCCTTTAAGCAATAAAAGGGGCAATCCATTTGTCCATCTCATCATTGAGTCAAGTCCATCATCAATCAAACTATGTGGTCTCTGCGTGTATAACATAGGCAAGGCTAATCTATGGATCAGCTCCTCAGACCCCTAGGATAGGTCTTTAAGTTAGTCTGTTCGTTGTAAATCTTGAAAATACCAAAAACATTGAAAAAAGTTAAAATGTCAAAAAACAGCCTCAAAATATCTGAAAATCCAAAATGGTGCATCCATTCCATCTCGCTTTCACCTGTGATTGTCATCACTGATAATAAATCAATCATCGCCTTGACCCTTTGGTGAGTCAGTCAGAAGCAAGTTTAGTAGGTTAAAAGTGAACGCTCTAAACGTCAAAGTCTTGAAGGTCTAAGTCAGTAAACAAGCAAGTTGGTCAACTCAGAATATCAATAGCTTATCACCCAAATCACTCCCACCAAAACCCTGATCACTACATGTCCTAGGATGAATCTTTCCTACGATGGACATAAGCATCAAGTACCCCATAGTAGTTTAGCCTTAGCTAGCGGTATGAAGAACATTAACTTGTTTGGTTTGCTTTATTTAGTCTTTTATTGACTTATCCTATTTTGTGCTCATTCCAAGGACCTCTCAATGATGCCTAAACAAAATCAGGTTTAGAGAGAAAGGGAATGGGGCATTGATCATTATCTTTTTATCTATTACGCATGTGGGATACTACTGTAAAATAACTTAGTCATATATGTGTTGTTTGGTTTGTAGAGAGGATTTTTTAGATATCTTGTTGACCACATAGGAAAGCTTTCTTTTCTGTGCTTTGGTCCGAGATGTTTAGAATGACTGAACTACATATTGAATAAAGTATGTATGTGAAGTGTGAATAAGAATACTCCTATCTGATTGTTGAGTCAAATTCCATCACACTAGGTACCATGCCATCCTAGTCCTTTATACCTTGATGCATCGTACCTATGTGTTATCAAACATAACACAATTGACCCTTTGAAAATCCAAATTCCTAGCAATGCAAATCACCATTACCATTCTAACTAGCTCATTAATTATGCAATTATTCTATCTTCCTTCCACACTAACATGGTATCATAATAGTAATCAAAACTTCGCCAAATGTATACATCCTGCATCCACTAGATCATCTGCATCAAAAGTACATTGCATCATATCTTAATCTTGAGTCACGAGGAATAATATAAAGTTGTTATTCTAAAAACATCTTAAGAAAAGCGTTGCATCATACATAATCATTTGCAACCATTACCATTTTCATATCATTACACCATCATTAACATACATTTCATCCATAGAATCATCATTGAAAATCATGGAAAATATACCAAAAGAAATACATCCATTACATACATTGCATCACATAAGCATAAGAATAGAAACATCTCATAACATCATACATTTGCATAAATATACATCTGCATATCATACATATGCACCATACATATCATCAAGGGCGAATCATCTCATATATCATCAAAAAATACTATTATGATACAAAATCAGATCAAGTGTACATCAAATACATGGTACAATAAGGCCAAAAATACTTCAGCCCATATAGAAAACATACAAAAAACTGTCTGTGATAAAAAAAGGAGGAGCTAGCCCTGCTGGCTGTTGTCCTCCCCATCCTATCTCACCATGGGCTTCTATCGGCCACCTCCCTGTCTACTGAGAGAAATCCAGCAGCCTGTTCGCTGATGGCACCACCTATCGGTAGTGCTGCCGATAGTACTCGACCTCTCTGATGGCCTCTCTATACTCCCGAATATAAACTGAATGACCCTAGGATGTGGAAGCGACACTCTCTAACTGCCTCCGTCAGCCAATCTCCTAATCCCTCTTGGATCATGCCAAGTCTCTCTCCACTATAGCTGCAACAACCTGATGTCAGGCCTCATCTCGCTCAGCTGTCAAAACCTGTACCTAGCCCTATAGCTGCTGAATCAATACGTCACGAGGATCTGGCTGTCCCACTGACTGACCCACTGGCTGTATGGCAGGCTATACTATTGGCTACTGATGTGGGCCTGCCTAGGGCTTCCCATCCAATCCTACTACTGGCTATACCATTGGTACACCTCCCTGACCTCTGCCTACTGACCTACCTCTAGGCCTTTGACATGGAAGTACTATCCTAGGAACTGTCAATCTCACTGGTAGACTGAACCATGCCCTATACACTGGAGTCACCCTTGTGTCTACTGGCCCCTGATCATATGGCCATGGCCGAGCCACTAACTATCTGAACAAGGAAACTGCCTCCTCTACTAGAATAAGCAGTCCCCATGTTGTCTCCTTTGCCGTGCGGGAAAAGATGGCCATATACTGAGCATTGAGAATATCCTTCACCTCGTTGAACTGCCTGGCTACCCTATCAGGAAGGTACCTCTCTATCAGAGTATGCTCCCGACTCTGCATAAACCTATCCTAGTGAGCAGAGAAAAGCTGCTCTGCATCATCCATCCACGGGCCTATACCCATCCATGGCCTCCATATAAATATTGTCATCTCATCTATAACCCACCGCCAGTGGGCTATACCGTCTGTACCCATGTGAGTGAAGTGAATCCTCACCTCGCTATAGCGCCACACCATGGGGTCATCAGTTTCTAGAACAATCAGTTTCACAATCGGGCGAAGCACCGAGATCCGCTCCCAGGCCCAAATATGCAAAAGAGTCAATCCAACCCCAAGAGCCTGACCCTCCAAGTAGGTGAACTTGTGCAAGTCCCCGTCCAATAGGCCAATAGTACTAGACCCTAGGAAAAGCACACTTGGCGAGCACACATCTATTGCCATGCTAATACCCAACCTGAACTGAAATATTAGCCACGCCTATCAGAAGCTACAAGGCCAAAAATAATGGCGATGACAATCAGGCTGTAAGTAGGGGCTATACCCCAGTACCTCTCCAAATCTATTTGACCATCACAGAGCATGAGCTCATCCACACCCATGACACCAAAGCAGACATCCCTACCTGCCTCCAAATCATAAATCACTCACTCTCCATGAATGGGTAGTCATAGGATGCGCCAGACATCCTCGAGAGTAATGGTAGCCTCACCAGTAGGAAAATGAAAAGATGATGTTTCACTGTGCCAACACTCATCCAAGGCATGCATCATACCCAGATGTGCCCGAAAAGGAGGAACATAAGCAACGAACCACAGACCGAGCATCCCAAGCTGCTCCTAAAGGAATATGTGCATATCTTGCAATCTCTCAAATACCGGCCACTCGTGCTCCCTCAAATGAATGACCTCATGCCTCTTCTACGCAGGGAAAGAAGGCACGTCAGTTTCCCTAAGGAAAATTTGTTGTCTGTAGCGCATTTCACTTTTGAAACAGCAAAAGTCATGTTGTTCTCATAAGTGGTGCAGTTTGTAATGTTCCAAACTACATCGTGCGACGAACTTAGATAGAAAATTTTTACAAACTGCGCCGTTTTGGTAGACTTAGATAGCTAAATTGGACAAACTGGCCTGCGTGATGTTGTTTGAGCGAGCGGCCAAGATTTACTAATCAAAAATCCCTAAATGGCAAACTATGTCGCGTGACACTCTATGCACAAGCGGTCTTATATAGGCCCGCACGGGCCTATTTGTGAATTTTCCATGGCGTTATATCACACCGTGCCGACTCAACCGTACCTAAGCCCTAATAAATGCATGAGTAACGAAAAAGGTAAAGGTTGGATAGGGGTACATACCGTGAGTGCTACGGCAACTGGTCACTGATATACTCGTAACCGCTCCGACACGTGCAGAGGAAGCTATCGTTGCACCATTTTCTCTAGGACTCTAAGCTCAAGTGTCAAAATTTTCAAAGATAAGATTGCAAATGTATTGAAAGTGACCCCTCAAGATCTATTTAAGCCTGAAAATTAGAGCTTTTTGACCTAATTTGACCTTCCGGCAAGGGTTTTGGTCCCTCGAACCCGTTTTCATCCAACCGAGAGTCATTCTGCATCCCTTTTGGTATTTTAATCCATTTTTTTGGAATTCTGGGGTATTTCTGGCCTGTCGGGCACCTTGTCATCTTTTTCGCGAGATCATCCAGAAAGTCAAAATTTTTGTCCGATCTCTTGAGCGGCAATATCCAACAATATCCTTTCGTTGGGGCTGCAGTGGGGCATCTGAAAAATTTCAAAAAAATCTTGAACCGTTGATCACAACAGTTTATTCTTTGAAACAATGCAACAAGTACATTGCTTCAAAGAGGTGCAAAATGTAGACATGGAAAATGTACAAGTTCGTTTTTGCACACCTGATCCTAATTACTGACAACATTTCCTCTTAAATCACACTCTCAACATTTCATCTTAATTATATCCCTTAATCTAATGAATCACTATTTATCTGATTAAGTCTATCACCTCCTCTGATTAAATTAATCAACATAACAAATCTATTTAATTAAATAAATCATTTTATTTGATTAAATTCTCTAAAGTCCTCTCATTAAATTAAATAAATTAAACCTTATTTGGTTTAATCTAACATGTTCCCTCTTAATTAAATAAATCAAATTATTTATTCAATAAATCACTTCCTCTGAATTTTGGACTTAAATCAATTCATAAATCTAAGTCTAGATTGTCACATCACCTAATGCTTCATTAGTTTAATCAAAACCATGATCAAGTTAATCCATTTCATTAAATTTCTCTAGAGAATGCAACTTGCACAATAAATCAAATACTTTGATTTATTAATTCATCTCTTTTTCCTCACAAAGCATCAAAAAGGAATATTCCCTCATTTGAATTCAAAAAGGCCAAGTGGACTTGGTCCTTCCAACAAGGAATTTAAGACATCTTACATGTCCTTTGCATTGATCCAAGTGGTCATAAATCCATTTGAATTCTCATCCACCTTGTCATTTCAATATTTCAAAGTTCAAATTTATGCATTTATCATGCACATTGGCCAAAATGTGCTCATTCCTCATCCAATCACATGTGGACAAGTGGCACAATGTCATTGGATTATTTTTTGTCCCACATTGCTCAATGTTGCTCACCTCTTCCAAATTGAAGTCTATAAATTGGAGACTTCTCTCCTCATTTCTCATCCATAATCATATGCAAAGTTACTCTCTTCAACTTGAGAGTCAATTTTGCCCATTCCCATCAAGTATCCATCATTTTTTCAAGATTTGCAACAAAGTTATGCTCAAATCTCTTTGGAGATTTGACCATTTCTCATTTACATACCATTTCTATTTAGGAATTGGGAAAGGGCCAATTGCAACACTCCATTGGCACCAATTCCCCCATAAGATCATCATGCTATTAGCTTAATTAGGATTTGATTTAAATTTCAGTTTCTCATATTGTGTTCTTCTTTCCTAATTTAGTTTGATTAGATGGATTTTATGGGGAATCTCTCATACTTGTTTGCATGCATATGATCTAACAAATAATGTGCTTTGTTTCTCTTGTGCATTTATAGGTTTAGGGGTTCACATTTTGGTGCTAGAAGGAGGGCTTGAATCAAAAATTAATGACATTTTTCAAAAATTCCATGGTTTTTGACTTTTTTTTATAGACACAACAAACTCGGCCATGGGGTGCTATATTGCACCACTTTCTGAACCGCAGTGCAATACTTCACTGCTCCCAGAGGCGTGGCACCATATTCACCTACTTTTAAATTCCCAAACATTACCACGGATTCTCCCACCTGTCTTCTTTTTTAAAATTTCCTAACTCCACCGCATGGGTCTATACTGCATTGCTTTCATTGCCACCACCCTATATCACACTACTTGTTCGCCAAATTCTGCCACTCCATCTTTCCCGCATAAAAAATTCAAAATTCCAAATCAAGGCACTTCTAAACTTCACCGCTTGCCTCTATCGTACTGCTTTTGCACTCTTTGTTTCTTCAGAGCACCGCACAAAGTCAACCGCACAGCGCTATATAGCACCGCTTTCACTCCAAACTCTGTTGCTTCTACAAACTACGCCTCGGTTGAACAGTGAGATTTAAATTTGACATGTGCTTATTAAAATCGGATTTTTTTTTTCTTTGACATTATTTTCTGTCTTTTTTGCTCTCTGGTTTCCTATCATTTTTTTTGCAGGTTGGAGCAAAGGAAGAAGTTCATCGTGAGATCATGTTCACCAAACACAGAGTGTTTTTAAACACTAAAAGTGTTTTTTAACACTCTTTAAGAAATTTGCTAAAAATATTTGACCTTAGGAACACTAAATTCACTTTGGGTTTAAAAAGAACAAGCAAATTTTTATTATGATGCCATGCTCACTTTGTACAAAGTGTTTTTAAACACTAAAGTGTTCTTCAACACTCTTTAAGGAATTTGATAACTTCATTGATCTTAGGACACTAGATTTCTTTTGGGGTTCTAAAATAAACAATCAATTTTCCTTTCAAAAGTTGCCAAGGGGCTAAAAACAACCTTAGACAAACATACTAGATTTTGTTTAAAGGTTAACAATTGAACAAGATAACCTTACATTTCATTTGGTGCCTAAAAATAATTCATCATTGGTTTGAGAAGTTTAAAATTGAACATGTGCTTTTCATGCTTTGTAATCCTTTTTGCAAAGTAGTATCATTTGAAAAGGCGTATGCACTTCTCTCATGCCTCACGGTGATTTTGAGAATGAAAAGTCTTTTTTGTTGACACTAAGTTGCATAAAGGATTGCCTCCACATTTCAATTTGGGTGCTTAATAAGTGAAAAAAACATGCGAGTGTGAGCATGACATATTGCAGAGGTTTTCCCCTTTGTTTTTCAACAAAGGTTGTGTAGACGACGTGATATGTTAGCTCGCTTTTGTTTATCTCAGAGGGCCTGCCTTGTGGGAAAAAGTAATCACCCAAGGGAACAACCCAACCGAGAACACACTAAAGCCAAGCGACTTCCAACCGATATATAAGTGTGGATTCTTAAGGAAATTTCAAGAATCATAAAGATTATTCCGATGAGATGGACAACAATGGACTCTCACCGATGTTGGATAATCCCCCATGAATGGAATTCCCAAATTAGAACCCCTTGTTTAGAAAAAGGCCAAAACCTTGTCTATTTTGTTGGTGCAAAAGGTCATGTCCTTTGAAGCTGCCCCACGTTATACATATGGTTTTGTTGTAGAGATGGAAAATATGCCATGGGAGATTCATGGGTACTAATGTTGGCTGACCCGAGAAGTGTGTGCCATGGAGGGGAGCCAATGTGGTGAAGAATTTATCCATTCGCACAAGATATGCGCAGCTAGATTTATCCAAGTGGGAACCCAACAAAATATTGCAACATCATCCTAGGACTGTAAAAGTGATTGAAAGAAAAGAACACATTGCTTGGTTCTCGAAAACACTTGAAAATGTACATTCACAAAGACCTTTAAATTTAAAACCCCTTTGAGGAGACAAATACCTTTGACGAATTTAAAACACTCTTTCTTTTCCTAGGGATTCTATCCTTGGAGGTTTCTAAGTGCTTGAATTCTATCATCATTTGTTTTCAAAAAGGTTAAACATAGGTAAATTTTGCCCTATATTCCTCGATTTCCACACAATGGACCTTGTGGGATGAGAAAGAAAGTGGGACACCAGATATATAGTTTGAAACATAAGCAAGCAAGTGTCTTTGATAAAAAGAAATTCATTAAACCAAGATAAAGGACAAATTGAGCTTCATGTGTGTTGTTCCCAATGATTTCCCACAAGTTTAAAATCTCAAAGACAAAGTTCAAAAAAATAAGCCTAAATTCCTGTGAACAACGCCTTGAGATGCTCCTTGAAGTAAGAGAAATAATTTTATAGAACCTCGACAAAAAGGCTTCAAGGAATAACCCGACTTTGTATGCGTTCTACTACCAATAGAATCCTGAACTTTTTGAAAGGTTTTATTTTCTCCCATAAGAAGTATAGCGTGTTCTTCAATACCGAGGTTTTGTAAAGAGAGTCGTTTCTAGGTTATGGTTCAAGATCAAAGTTGTCATCCTCATCCATCTCTTCATCAAACCAAATCTCATTCCATCAAACCTTTTGTGAACTCTAGAAAAATCACTCGTGCTAAACTTAAATGGCTAAACCAACACCACCCTATCCTAGCTTAACACACCTAGCCAAAATAATCAACACTTTTGGACAAATTTACCTATAGGATAATGCAACTTCCTAAGGTTTACTAGTTCAAAAATCACATTGCCTTAACACACTTAGCTAATTCATCCACTTGTGCAAGTTCCTCTAGGATAACACAACTTCCTAGGGACTACGACTGCACTACAATCTTGTTTGACTTAGTACACATAGAAAAACCATCATAATCAATCTAAGTCCTTACAAGTTTAGTGTAACCCTTCAAAATTTCTCCAAAAGGTTTCATTCACTTTCTTCATTCATTATCCCATCATCGTTATCACCCTCTTTGATCTTTGACTTCCCTAGTTCTTCTCTTTTGAGCCTGAAAGGTTAGGATCAAACGATCCCTATTTTTTATGGTTCAAACAAGATTGCAATACAAGAAGAACATGGAGAATATCAGTGAAATATAGGGTAGAGGGTTGATGGTATAGGATAGAGGGTTAAGGGTTAAGGGTAGAGGGGAGAGAGATATGATTTAGTTGGAGAGAGAAAGATGAGAGAGGGAGAGGGGGTAGGAAGGAGAGCCTTGAGAAAGAGAGGGAGGGAGGGGAGATATAGAGACTCACCCTCATCCCCCCATCTCTCTCAAGGATATCCCTCCTACCCCTCTCTCTCTCTTAGGTATCTCTCTCTCTCAGTCACTCCCTCTATCTCTCTCCCCTCTACCCTTAAGCCTAAACCCTAAACCCTTATCCCTTAAACTCTAAACCCTTAAACCCTCTATCATCTACCCTTAACCCTCTACCCTCTATCTATCTCCCACTCCCTCCCTCCCTCTCTCTCTATAAAGTCTCTCCCTCCTACACCCTCTCCCTCTCTCAGATCTCTCTCTCACTCACTCCTCTTTTTATCTCTCTCCTCTCTACCCTTACCCCTCTACCCTCTATATCTCTCCTACTCCCTCTCTCTCTCTCCCAATCCCTCCCTCTATCTCTCTCCCATATACCCTTAACCCTAAAAACCTAATCCCTCTAACACTCTACCCTCTACCCTTTATCTCTCTCCAACTCCCTCCCCATCTCTCTCTCTCAAGTCTCTCACTCTCTCAAGTCTCTCTCTCACTCCCTCTATCTATCTACCCTCCAACCTTAACCCTTAAACCCTAAACCCTTAAACCCTCTACCCTCTACCCTCTATCTATCTTCAACTCCCTACCTCCATCTCTCTCTCTCAAGTCTCTCCCTCCTACCCCCGCTCCCTCTCTAAAGTCTCTCTATCACTCACTCACTCCTATCTCTCTCCCCTCTACCCTTAACCTTGTAGCCTCTAGCATCCACCCTTAACCCTCTACCCTCTATCTCTCTCCCACTCCCTCCCTCTCTCTCTCACTCACTCCCTCTATCTCTCTCCCCTTTAACCTTAACCCTAAACCCTAAACCCTTAACCCTTATACACTCTACCCTCTACATCTCTTTATCTTCTCCTCCCTCTATCTACCTAGAACTATCATTTTTTTTTGTCTCACCTCTCTCTCCATCCCTACCTCTCCCTCTATCTTAGCTTCATATCTACTTCTCTCTACCCAGTTGTCCCTCTATACCTATTTCTCTCTCCCTCTTTGCATCCTCTCTCTTAATATCTCCACCTTCTTTCCCTCTACTTCTCTCTCTATTACCTCTGTCTATCTCTCTCCCCTCTACCCTAAACCCTACAGCCTTAACCCTTAAACCCTAAGAGCTTGAAACCCTCTACCCTCTACCCTATATCTCTCTCCCACTCCCTCTCCCTCTCCATTTTTCTCAAGTCTCTCCCTCCTACCCCCTCTCCTTCTCTCAAGTATCTCTCACTCACTCAATCCTTCTATATCCATCCCTCTACCCTTAGCCCTCTACCCTTAACCTTTAAACCCTTAAACCCTCTACCCTCTACCCTTTACCCTTAACCATCTACCATTAAACCTCTACAATCTATCTCTCTCCCACTCCCTCCCTCTCTATATCTCAAGACTCTCCCTCCTACCCCTTCTTCCCCCCTCTCTCTTAGGTATCTCTCACTCACTCTCAAACTCACTCCCTCTCTCTCTCCCCTCTACCCATAACACTAAACCCTAAAACCTTAATCCTTAAACCCTAAACCATTAAACCCTCTACCCTTAACCCTCCCTCCATTTCTCTCTCTCCCACTCCCTCCCTCCCTGTCTCTTTTAAGTCTCTCCCTCCTACCCCCTCTCCCTCTCTCAGGTCTCTCTCTCTTAGTCACTTAATCCATCTATCTCTCTCCCATCTACCCTTAACCCTCTATCCTAAACCCTCTACCTTCTACCCTTAACCCTATACCCTTAAACCCTCTACCCTCTACCCTCTACCCAATACTGTCTACCCTAAAACCCGATCCCTTAACCCTCTACCCTCAACCTTAAACTCTCAACCCTCAACCCTATACCCTCTACCCTATACATTGGACCCTCAACCCTAATCCCTTAAACCTATACCCTAAACCCTAAACCAGAAACCCTTAAACCTTATACCCTATAACCTCAACCCAATACCATATATCCTCAACCTAATACCCTAAAGCATAAACCATATAGGTCATCAACCTTGTACCCTCAATTATTAACCATCTACCCTATACATTGGATCATAAACCCTCATCTATCATTGTCCCTCCCTCCTCTTCTCTCCTTATCTCTATCTCACTTATCCTTCCATCTCTCCCTCCATCCATCCCACCTTCTCTTCCCTAATCCCTCAACTATTAAACCCTTAAACACTCAACCCTATATCCTAAACCCTCAACCCTCAACCCTTAAACCATGTACCCTCTACCCTCAACCCAATACCCTCAACCCTCAAGCCGATACCCTCAACCCAATACCCTAATCCAATCCCTCAACCATTAAACCCTTAAACCTAATTAAACTCTCTATCCTAATCATTAAACCCTTAACCCTTTATCCCTCAACCCTTAAACCCTCAACCCTGAACCCCTCTACCTTCAACCCTAAACCCTTAACTCCTATACTATGTACCCTATATTTTGGACCCTCAACCCTTAAACCCTAAACCATTAAACCCTATAAATTAAATCCTTAATCCTCAATTCTCAACCCTCAACCCTTAAACCCTAAACTTTCAACCCTTATACCCTCTACCTTATACATTAGACCCTCAACCCTAATAGTTCAACCATATACCCTTAAACCTATACCCTAAACCCTCTACCCTCACCCCCAAATCCTCAACCCTAAACCCTTAAACCCTAAACCCTTAAACCTTCTACCCTCTACCCTCTCCCCTCTACCCTCTACCCTCAACCCAATACCCTAAACCATCAACCCGATACCCTCAATTATCAACCCTCTATCCTATACATTGGATCCTCAAACCTCATATATCTCTATCCCTCCCTCCTCTTCTCTCCTTCTCTCTATCTCACTTCTCCCTCCATCTCTCCCTACATCCTTCCCTCCCTCTCTAACCTAATCCCTAAACCCTATAACCTCAACCCAATACCCTCTACCATCAAACCTATACCCTCAACCCTTAAACCTACGTAAAATCTCTACCCTAATCCCTCAACCCCTATTCCCTTACCCTATACATTAGAATGCCAACCCTAATCCATCAACTCTCAACCCTTCAATCCTAAACCCTCTACCCTCTACCCTATACATTAAAACCTTAACCCTTAACCCTTAATCTCTCAACCCTAGGTAGGTAGGGAAAGATAGGTGAGATATAAAGTGAAGAAAGGAGAAGTTGGTAAACAAAGGGATAGGGGAGATAAATATAGGTAGAGAGGGAAGGAGATGTAGAGAGAGGAGAGATAGAGAGAAGTAGAGAGGGGAGGGAAATGTAGGGAGGAGATAGAGGTAAGTGTGTGTGTATGTGTGTGCAAGAGAGAGAGAGAGAGAGGGGGGGGTAGATAAAGAGAGCTAGAGGGATGGAGAGGAGAGATAGAGAGTAGAGAGGGAAAGAGGTAGGGAGGAGACACAATTGAGATAAAGAGTGATGGAGGGAGAGGTGGGTAAAGAGAGGGAGAGGGGAGATAAAGGTAAATAGATAGGGAAGGAGATGTAGAGAACTAGAGAGTGGAGGGATGGTGGGAAAGGAAAGGAAGAGATAGAGGTGAGTGTGTGAGAGAGGGGGAGAGAGTGAGAGGAGAGAAAATGAGGTGAGAGAGGAAGGGGGAGAGAGAAAGAGAGTAGAGAGGGAAGGGGGAGATAGAGAGTAGAGAGGGAAGGAGAGAGTAAGTGAGAAAGAGGGGGGAGGGAGAGAGAGGTAGAGAACGTGGTAGGTAGTGAAGGGAGATGTAGGTAGAGAGGGAAGGAGAGAGGGAAGGAGGGAGAGTGAGATGGAGAGAGTGGTGAGATAGAGAGTAGAGAGGTAAGGAGAGAATCAGAAATAGAGATAAAGAGAGAGAGGGAGGTTGGAGGGAGGGAGAGGTAGAAAGGGATAAGTGAGACATAGAGGGGGAAGTAGGGAAAGTGGGATACAAAGAGAATGGTGATTTAGATAGGTGGGAGTGAGAGGGAAGGATGGAAACTGGGAGAGAGGGAATGGTGATTTAGGGAGGAGGGGGTGATAGGTAAGGATAGAGATAATGGTGAGATAGAGAGGAGAGAGTGAAAGTGAAACAAAGGGATGGAGAGATAGAGAGAGGTAGGTAGAGGAAGGGAGAGGAGAGATAGAGAGTAGAGAGGGAAAGAGGTAGGGAAGGATACATAAGTGAGATAGAGAGGGATGGAGAGAGAGATTGATGGAGTGAGAGGTAGGTATAGAGAGGGAAAGAGAGACGAGAGATAAAGAGTAGAGAGGAGAGGGAGGGAGATATAGGTGTGTGTGTGAGTGAGAGAGAGAATGGTGAGATAGATAGAAGGATCAATTGAGAGAGAAAGAGAGGGGTGAGGGACAATATTGAGAGAGATTGGGAGGAGAGACAAAAATAAGTGGAGGGAGGGTGAGGTCGAGAGAGGGAGGGAGAGGAGAGATAGAGAGAAGTAGAGAGGGAAGGAGGGAGAGAGGGAGTGTTAGCAAGGGAGATAGTGGTTTATGTGAGAGAGAGATAGAGAGAGAGAGAGGTTAGATATAGAGGGGAGAGTGAGAGGAAGGGAGAGAGAATTATGAGACAAATAGGAGAGAGTTAGACAGAAAGAGGGGGAAGAGAGGGATAAAGAAAGAGAGAGATGTAGGTAGAGGGACAAAGATGAGAGATAGAGAGTAGAGAGGGAAATAGGTAGGGAGGGAGAGGTAGGTAAAGAGAGAGAGAGAGTGGAGATAAAGATAAGTAGATAGGGAAGGAGATGTAGAGAGAGAAGAGATAGAGAGAAGTAGAGAGGGGAGAGAGGGAAGAAGATGTAGGGAGGAGATAGAGTGGTGGGTGATAGAGAGAGGGGAGAGAGGGAGGAAGGGAGAGAGATAGGGAGTGGAGAGATAGACAGTAGAGAGAAGGAGAGAGTGAGAGAGAAAGATGATACAACTTTTTGACTACTAAAATTTGACCTCCTGATTACTGAAATTTGACTAGGTCTAAAAATTTTAAGATCTTCCAAAAACTAGAATTTGCATTGTAACTCCTGGAGATTTGAAACCACTCAAAAAAATCCTATCTATATACATGAAATATAAATTAAAGTATAAGAAAGTAAATTTCCATATGTAAATGTCAACTTATACAAATGTTTATTTCATGTATATAGTTTCCCTGGCCGAGAAAGAGAAAATGAAAGAGTTTAGAAAAATGCATTCCAAAAGTCATTGAAAAAAGAAAGAGAACTAACACTTGTTCATTCATTGAAAAATTCAATCCATTTGGCAGGAGCTAAATGGTAAATCCATTTGGAGAGCGCAATATGGCCTATTACGAGTTTTTTTTGCAATTTGGCACTAAAATTGTGTCACAGATCCATGCACTTACCCTTTTTTTTTTGTTTCATGCATCTTGGATAAAAATGATTATGCCAACACAATTGGGTGAGTTGATGAATGTTATTAGAGGTTTCTTTTCATTCACCAAATCATTCTAGGCTACACTAATCCAAGAAAGTCTCTTATGAGACATAAGTGCAAAGAATTTCTAAACTATTATGGATTGGTTCTCAAATTTTGTGACACCTACGAACGTTCCATCTATAGATACAAGTGGTTATGGGGTCCCTTCAAGTTAATCTCCATAGGTTTTAGTCAAATATATTTCGTTTGAGCATTCCAATAATAAATTCATTCTTGCAAAAAGTGTCAATTGAGAGCAATTCAAATATGTTGAGAAACCTCTTTTTTGTTTCATGCTTCCTAGGTAAAAATAGACTGCTCCAACACATCTAAGTGGGTGGGTGAATGGTAGTGGAAGTTTTTGTTCATTCCCCAAATCACTTGACCATTTCAAGATACACTATTCTAATAAAGGCTCTTATGATACCTAATTGGAAAAGGAAACCAAACTATGATGACATAGTTTTCAAAATTTGTGGCACCTACAAATGTTTTTTTGAACCTATATTTGTGTATGGGGTCCATCCATGTTAACCTCTCTAAATTATGATCAAATCTACACCATTTGATCATATCAACAATGGATGCATTATTACAAAAAGGGCCAGTTTAGAGTAGCACAAATATGACAAGAAGCCTATTTCTTGTTTCATGTGTCCTAGGAAGAACAACTATTCCAACATGTCTGGGTGGTTGGGTGAATGATAGTGGAGGTGTCTTTCATTCCCTAGATCACCTAATCGTTTTAGGATACCTATTTCAAAAGAGTCACTTGTGAGACCTAAGTGAAAAAATCTTACAAACTATGATGAACATGTTCTCAAAATTTATGACACCTATGAATGTTCTATGTGAACCTATAGGTAAATATTGGATCCATCTATAGTACCCTATCTTGATTCTAGTGAAATCGATATTGGTTGACCATTCTAAAAATGAATGAATTATTACAAAATGTGTTGGTTGAGAGCAGTTTAAACATGTAAACATGATTTTTTTAGATTTCATGTATCTTGGGGCCAAATTGACTATGTTGCTAGAGGCCATATTTTAATCTAACAAGAAATGTGGTGTACAAATTTCTCTGTGTGCAATAACTATAATATTGTTCTATATCATCAAATCCTAATGATGATATAATTCACATAAGGTGAAATATCATGATTAACATTTCCCATGTTCATTTGTGAGTTTTTAGTCTATGCATATTTTCATCATAATAATTTCATTCATCCATTACATTCATTTTAGGTTTGTATGTGATTTTTCGGTCTAAGCATCTTTTCATTTATAATATTTTTCCTTATGAGATAATTTTTTATTGACATACTTAATGTTGAATATCCTCAAGAATTGGTTTCAATTTGCATAGTGCATTAGTGGATGCTCCTTATGGAGTGAAAAACTATCATGACTTCTTCCAATGATGTGTCCTCTTACCCATCTACCATCCTATTCCAATTCTTACTCTTCTCACCCATCCATAATCCTCTTTCAATTTTTCCTCCTCACCCTACAAATACCGCTTTCATGGTCTCCACCACCCATCTCCCTCCAAGTGTGGCTCTTCCCTCTTCCACGCATACCTTTGGTGTTCCCATCACCTTTCTCTCAATATTTGACTTACCTCAATCCTTCCAAATCTAGTTGTAGTCATGTAGCTAATAATTTTAGCTTCTACACATATGTTCCTCATATAATTCCTCCTCATCCTATAATAATATTACTTTATAGTGTGGCTCTTCCTTCCATTGAAATTTCAATACCTATTATTCATCATATACCATGCTACATCGCGGATTCTCATTAAATGGTTTAGTATCTATTGAATTTCTAGAAATTGCAAAAGCAATCATGTTGATGCTAAAATATTGTAGTAACCTATAGTTTACTTAGGTGGAATATATATTAACACTAGAAATAGGCTATAATAATATAAATACTAGCAAGCAAGGGACATGACATACAAATCAATCTCTAGTATTACAAGGCCAGCTCCTTGCTTTTTATATTATCTACTCTCTTAAAGTATTATAACATCATTGATTATCTTATAATTCTACTATATGGAGAACCTATTTTAAAAGAACAAGGACCAAGGTTAAATATTCATCTATATTAGTATCTTTTTTATCAGTGCATATGCATTTTATTTCTTGTTGGGTAATTGTATTTAGTTTAAAATTTACTATCATTATTATTTGGATGCAATATAGTTTGTATAACCTTTTGTTTACTTTTTTACCACCCCAAGTCAAATACACACTCATAGAAGCAATCTAATCACATAAGTGGCTATGAAAATGACCCCTTAAAATTAAAATTTTAAATTCAAATCAACAAGTTATATTTACCTCTCTTTATGATTCTCTTATACTAATCCAAAATTTGAAAGAATTTTGTTTTACCCTTGGTTTTATATAAAAGGGATAACCCTAGTTCAATTAGGATGATCCATTTATTATCAACTACATCCAAAATCATTACATTTTATTTGTTTTTAGTTGCATACCTTATTAGGGAATATGCATTCTCTAAGCATTTTTAAGAGTATTTTCCTTGATGTTTTATCTATTTTTTAAATTAACATCCTTTACAATATTGTTTTTTTTAGTTTTCATCTCAACTATAATATGAATAATAAATTATCTGAGCATTGAATCATTTTTTTGATATGATATCTAATTGTAGACTTAAAAAATGACCTAACACTTACCGCACATCCTAAATGACATTTTCTCATCATCAACGTCATTATCATTTAATATCACTGCATTTCACATCATTTACATCAAAAACCCTTATTTCCTTTGTTAATTAAATAATATTTAAATTATTTAATTAATTCACCATTTCTTATTTATCTAATCTTTATTCCTCCTGATTAGTTAAATAACATCAATTATTTAATTATGTCGCTAATTTACCCTATTCTCCTAAATCAATTAAATTATTAATACTTAATAGTTTAATTAGATCGCTTTCCCCTATCTAAATCAAACAATTAAATTAATTATTCAACATCATTCAAAAAGGTCAACAAACAAATATAAATTTATTTGGTAAAGTCAAACATGACTTGCACGTTCAACTCAAAAATCTTAATTAATTAATTCAATTAAATAATTACCTTCACCCCCTGTTGTGATTGCGCAAATCACGATCATTCATTGCTCACTTTGATTGGTTAACAGATTCATCTATTTTCTAACTAATTCATCCATTTCCTAACTAATCCATCTATTCTTCAATTCCACAGATTAGGAAATCTATTTCCTCTGATTGTTCAATTAACATCCTTAATTGATTTGATCACAAAAGCTAACTGGGAAATATAATTCCTCTAAAAAAATTTCAACCATTGATCTTGATTCAACATTGTTTAATTTTGCACGTTCATCTTGAAATAGAAAATCTATAAAATAACCTTCTATCTTCTCATAAATCATCTAGAATCTACATAAGCAAAGTTTTGCACAATTACCTCTTGAGCATGTTACGATTTATCATCATGTTCTAGTTCAACATTGCACACATTGAAGCTTTTACAATTCATAATGGAGGCTTTGTATTGATTGCAATAATTTGACATGCAACATCAATGCAAATACAAATTTGACATGGGATGGTAAAGGTTTTTAGTTTTGAATTCATTATGTTATCTTAGGATTTCATTAACTTAAAAGATTCATTTCATGAGTAATGGGTTTGGGAATTCTTAATTTCATTTTGAATTAAGCTTTGTTTAATTTATTTATAATTTCTTTATGTATTCATCATTCTCCCTTATGACATTTGGCACACCTGCTGGAACCTCGGTCCTCGACATTAACATTTCCTTGAGTTTATTTTTAGCAGTTGCAAGTTCCAGAACAGAGACGCATTTTTCTAAACCGTAGTTGAAAATTTTTTATGTGAAAGCTACAGGAATGACACAGTCATTTCTTCGTTTCTACCGCGGTTGCACTTTTTGTAGCTTCTGTTGAAAAATCCAACTGCTACTACTTTAGATAATAGGGTCACTTTTGCATTTGGATTGCTCTTGCCAGAAATAGGTTCGTAGTTGCACATGTTTGAACCAATTTTGACTATGATGATCGTAGTTGTTGAAGATGAAAAGTCCACTACTATCTAAAATATCTATACTTTTTCTTTGTTTCTTTTTTAAAAAATCTGTAAGTAGTTTTATTGATTTCTAATGCTAACGAGTGATTGTTTTGTGTGTTTTGGAAATTTCTAATGTTATTTGTGTAGCCCTTGTAGGAATATGACACATTTTACATCAAGAATGATTAATGATTTCATTAAAAGGATGGTGAATGATCCAAGGACACTTAAATTTTAAAAAGGAACTAAACTTTCAAAGCTTCCGTAGTTTAGAAAATTTTCCAATTTGGTGTTGTTCAATTGAACCCACAAGTTGCATAGTTTGAATTGGTGATCTTAGAATGAATCTTCAAAATATTTCTTAGTTTAGAAATAATTTCGATTTGGTGTTATAAAAAATTGAATCCACAACTTACACACTTCAAATTGTTGATCTTAAAATAATTTTTTTTAAGCTTTCTTAGTTTACGAAACATTTCAATTTGGAGTTATAAAATTGAACCCTCAACTTGCACACTTCAATTAGTTTTTTAAAACTAATCTTTTACAACCTTTATTAGTTAAACAACATTTCACTTTGGTGTTTATATAATGGAATGACTAGCACATTTCATTATGTTGAAAAACAAAAGTTTTCTATTTTGTTAACCAAATTAAGACAAGGCCATTAGAAACACTCAAAATTGGTGCTCAAAATTGAACAAATCAATTTGTTATTTGCATAGTGCTATATACTTTCTTGAAATCTCAAACACTTTAAATTTTGTGCACATAAAAAATGAATTTATGTACTTTCACACTTCAATTTTTGGGTGATGCCCACCAGGGCTTAAAAATAATAACTATAATAAATTACATGCCATGTTTTCTATGTTTGAAAAACTATGTGTCTATCCTCTCCTCTTGCATCTTTTGATGATCTTGGGTGAAAAAAAGCACTTTGAGTTTTATGTTTGTTTCATTTCAAGCATCATATTTAGAGGGTTTTCCTTTGAGATACATCCCATGCTGGAGAACTCAAGATGACTCAAAGTGGTTTTTCCCTTAGGCCATTATATAAATTAGGTCGTGGATAAACACCAAAACCAAATCGATAATTACTTGGTCATCAGTGCCATTTAGAATGGGGAAGTAGCTTTGGGTATATAGAGCCTCTAGTAGAGTGCTTAGAGATTTTAGTTGCTTGTTGGGTGCTATCCAAGCATTAGATCCCATGAGTAGTAACTAAAAACCATTGTAGTAGAGGCCACCCTTTTTATACCAAATTCTTGTAAAAGAACGTGCCTATCTCTAGGTTGTAATGATTTTATTCATGAACTTTCTAAAATGCTTCATTACATTGGATATAGAAAATGTTTCTTTACTAGAAAAAAAAAAACAACAAAACAAACATTGAACTTGGTAATCAAATTACAAACCCTTTGGGCTTAGTGTGAATACGTTTGAAAAGAGCCCTATATTTTCACTCCTTAAAAGATATGTTAAAAAAATATCTCTAAAGGTTTATGAATATTTAGGCTTACATTTCAAGTCATGTTTTAGACCAAATTCAAGATTGGGAACTATGACCTTTTAGTATTTGGTGCAGGGGCACCCTAATGCACCCTTTTTGATGCAAATTGTTGTCATGTGCTAAGCTTTGAGTTTTGATTTTTTTGGTGTCAATAAGGTCATTCAAGACCATTTTGAGTCATTTTAAGTTATTTCATGATGTTCTATGCTGTTTTGGAGTCATTGTAAAAAGTTGCAAAAGTTGCTAAAAGTTGTCAAAAGTCGCAAATGATGCCATTTGAGTTAAGAAAAGGTTGTTGGTCAGTTTTTTTAGTTTTAAATCATTGGAAAATGTTAATTATTTCTTGTAACATCAAACTCAAAGGTGGGATGAAGTTGGAATGCAAGAAAATTTAACAAATTCTATATTACTTTTTAACATAAATAGTGACTATAATTCATGTTGTATAGATTGGTACTATATGTTATGGTCCTAAAAATTATTGGAGAAGTTGGAGAGGAGATTTATCTTTCAAATTAAACTAGTTTGGTATATTTTCATTGAGTTTTGTGTGAGATATTGCATTTTTGGTGACTGTAGGTCAAAACCCTGCCCAGGGTTTCCAACAAACACATTAATTTGATGGGAAGAGTTTCCACCAATAAAAACCCATGGAAATTGGTGGAAATATCTATCTTTATGTTATCCAAATTTTTGAAAAAGGAGGGAGTCTGGTTTTTAAGTTGGAGAGAGTTCTCAATGACAATTTTCTATAACTGTGTGCAAACAATCCAAAATAACCCTAGTTCCTTGTTGCTATGATCAATATAGGAATTTATCATTGATGAAATGGTGTAGAACCATGTTGGAATGTTGTTCTGGGCCTAGAAAGGTCTAATAATGTACATGAAAAATTTTCTTTCTTTTTTTGAAGTCATTTCCTTAATACACCTAGTGGTAGCAAGACCTAGTTTGAAAGATTCATGGTGTCAAGCACTTAATTTGGACTATGTATGTTGGGAAACCCTTAGAGTATGTTGAAATAGGTATGAATACATCTAACTAATCTCATTCCATGTTTCCCTCAATAATGGAGTGCCTTTGGCATAGTATCCCATCTTTTAGGCTTAGTATCACATTGTCTAAAGTGAACTAATGTGCACATTTGAATCCTTTGTGTTGAAATATTGTTTGGAACTATTTGGGATGTTGTGTTGAGTCCTTTCCCCTCTAAATAATATTGGTAGTAGATCCAATAAATTCAAGAACAAGATAGTTTAGTGTGTTGTGATAAGAAAATATTCCTTCAAGGGTGAATGCTATGGAAAGAGCAATAGAAAGGTTGGCCAAAGAGATGGGAGACAAAATTACCCAAGAGATGAGAGAAATGAAAACAAGTCTTTATGCAAGGCTTACAATAGTTGAGACAAACCAGAGAAGAGGTGTGATCACAAGATATTGGAGTGATCAGGAAGAGGAGATGGATTAAATAAATCCACCACAAGAACCCCATGAAGAAAGAGATGTTGAAGAGTTGAGGATGGAGAGATTTCTAAAATTAGTTAGAGTTGAAGGTTCCGAATTGAATTTGGAATTCTCAGTGTATTCAAGTAGCATGAATAGTGAGGAACTTCTTGATTGGATTGGAGAATTAGTTAAATACTTTGAATTTTAAGATGTGCCTGAGAGACAAAAATTGAAGTTGGAAAAAACAAAATTGAAGAGCCATGAATCCCTTTGGTGGTACTATGTGCAAGAAGAGAGAAGGAAGAAAGGAAAGGAAAATATCACCTCTTGGGACATAATGGTTGCAAAGTTGAAAGGTAAATTTCTACCTAGTGATTATGCCATTCAATTTTATAGGAAACTAGAAAATTTGAAACAAAAAGACATGGATGTAAAGATCTACATAGAATAATTCTACAAAATATGTATTAGATGAGGCCATATGGAAGAAAATTTTGATAAGGTTGCAATGTATTTGAAAGGACTAAAATATAATCTACAAGATGAACTAAGTCTCACAAGTCCTAGAATCGTAGAAGAATGCTACCAACTAGCCATAAATATTGAAGAAAAGTCGAAAAGGAGACAAGCGAAACAAATAATAGGTAGGGGCAGGACTTTGAGAGGAAGAGGGTCATTTATTGATTTAGGATAGTCACATGAGAGTCAAGGAGAGACAAGTAATTCTCAAGAACAAACCTTAGATTTAAGGGGCAATTTTAGGGGCAGATTTAGGAGAAAAGGAGGATCAAGTGGATTTAATGGAAAATGTTATAAATGCAATAAATTTGCAAGTCACCAAGCATGGAAATTATCTGAAGAACAATCATCTACTTCTTTTTAAGAATGAAAGGAGAAAATAAGTAGCACAAGGTGGAGATGCTGAAAGTGTAAATTATTCACCACAAATTAAAGAACCAAAAGTTGGAGAGTTTTTTCTGATGAGGAGAACCTTGATCAAAGTTCCCATGGAGAAGGAACCACCCCAAAGAAGATCACTCTTCAGAACCACTTGCAAAAGCCAAGGTAAATGTTGTGATATTTTCATTGATTCTAGTAGTACTGATAACTTGTTTTATGTTGAAATGGTAGAAAAGTTAAAATTGAAAAGATTACCCCATGCCACTCCATGTAAGGTATCATGGTTAGGGAAACAAGTGTTAGTGATTGAGAAAAGCTGGGTAAAATTCCAAATAGGGAGATATAAGGGTAAATTTTGTGTGACATCATTCCCATGGATTTTTTCCATATGCTGCTAGGTAGAGCATGCCAATATGATAGGAAGGTAGTCCATGATGGTAGGAAAAACACATACACCATAGAGAAGGATGGGGTCTCTTACACTCTCACACCTTTGAAAGAAGAAAGTCAAGAATCACAAGTGGTATCTAGTGTGATGTTGGTAGGAGGGAAGGATTTCATTAAACCCACGAAAAATGAGGAAATGGGCTTTGCAATTATAATGAAGCATAGATCTGATGTGACAATAGTTAAGATGCATGATTTTCCCTTAGAGATCCAAAATTTGCTAAAGGAACATGATGACATAGTGGTAGATGACATTACAAATAGAGGTATTAGTACTCATGTAGAGTTGCTAGAATGGGAAGATAAACCTTCCAATATAGTTGAAGATACTAAGAATTTTCAGTTGGAACATGAGGATGCAACCAAAATTATCTTTACATTGTTATGGTACTTTGGTGAATGCAATCTAATACAAGATAGTGTTAGGGGGCTCAATCCCAAGCTAGAGGTCTAATTTTTTGTTTTGTAGACTGATATGTATAGAGAAAAGGAGAAGGCCATTCATTGTGCAATTTCAATGGAGAAGGAAAAATTAAACATTATAAATTGTGGGTCCAAAGTTCATCTTATAGATTTTCAGACCAAGCCCCTTCAATCAGAATTTGACATGTTGAAAGGATCACTGGTTGAGTATGGAAAACATAACATGGATACAATGTAGGAGTCTTTTCAAATTTTGAGTTGTAATAGTGTTGAAGAGGCGGGGAGAACTAAACCTTTTTTGTATTCCACTAAGGATGAAGAATATGCACATCACTTACACACATCACAACAAGAGATAATGGAGGTTGGACATGCTTTGACTCTTTTGGAAGAGGATAAACAAATTGATCAAGATGCTATGCTTGCTGCTAAAATGGCTAGGGGCAGAAAGAGGAGACACAAGGCTCCCAATGAGATTTAATTTACATCATTGAGGAATACCATCTCAGTTATTGAACTCTAATTAGTTGGAAAAGGGGCAGATGCAACAATATTGCAAGGGATAGTTAGAGATATAGATCATGCAGTAGGGTCAAGGAAGCATAACCTTTTGGATATGGATTCTGAGTTGAATGACAAGTGGCAAAGGAGTGAGATAACTAAGGATCTAGGCATTTCTCATTGATGGAAGGGTGTAGAACCATGTTTGAATGTTGTTGGAGGAATGCACATGACAGGTTTGCTTGATTTGTTTTATGTCATTTCCTTGACACACCTAGTGGTAACAAGACCTAGTTTGCAAGATTCATGGTGTCAAGCACTTGATTTGGACTATGTATGTTGGGAAACCCTTGGAGTATGTTGAAACAAGTTTGAATAGATCTTTAAAATATCCTCAATAATGGAGTTCCTTTGACATGCTACCCCCATATTTTAGGCTTATGATCACATTGCCTAAAGTGAACTAATGTGCACATTTGAATCCTTTGTGTTGAAATCTTGTTTGGAAGTGTTTGGGATGTTGTGTTGAGTCCTTTCCCCTCTACATCAATATCTTAACTTTCACAAAATCTAAGCTTTTATGGAAATAAAATTTCTTAAACTACAGACATTTAGAGTTAAATTGTTTTGATTGTTGTGTTATATTGTATGACTTTCCAAATTCTCAAAACAAATCGAACCAAACAAGACATCAAAATTGCAAACTTGTCCAAACTGCTGTCAAAATAGAAACTAGAAAACAAAATTGAACAAAAGCTGCTATTGTTTCTTTTTTTTTTGTTGTTGACCTAAATATTGTTGTAGATGATTTAAAATAGGCCGCTATTTCTCTCTAGTTTATGAAAGTGACTATCTTCTTTTGAAAAATAGAATGCAGTTGACTTAACATTTCTATTATTGATCTTAATATTACCACAATTGACCTATTTCGCAACTACAGTTGACATAAATATGGCTACTTTTGACCAAACTACCACTTTTTCCTTTACTTTTTACTAGTCAAAAAAATTGCAATAGAGGCCACTTTTGATAAAACTTACCATAATTGTTCTTTAGATTCAACCATTATTGACCTAAATAGGGCTTCTTATTTTATAATTATCTATATTGCTTTCATTGTTACTAGTCACAACTTGAAATAGAGATCATAATTTCTGAAAGTTTGACTATTGTTGTCCTACATTTCAACTGCTACTGCTCAAAATATTGCCACTATTGCCTTATTTTTTAGTGAAATTCAGAAACTGATTCTAAATTGGTTATTTTTTTACCTTTTGAGAATGAAACAATCAAACTTCCAAAACACCTGATATCTACATTATTCCATATTCATTTGCAAAATCAAACACCCCAACCTAGTTTTAGGAGTCAAAAATCAAAACACAACTTGGATTATTTCTTTACTCTCGATTTCTAAGATATCAAATTTTTCTTGCACCTCAAGGCTAGTTCAAGTAGATCTTCAAAAAATATCCTCTAGAAGAAAAATGAAGTGAAATATCAGTCCAAGTTTTCTAACATTTTGAGTCCCAAGGTTAGCATCATTTCCAAAACAGTCACTAACATCACTCACTTTATGAATATTTTGCATCCTATTGCTCCAATTCAACAAACATATCTTACTACACCTATCATACAATCAAATTTCATGCGAGTTGAAGGTGAACAATTGGATAGTGTTAGTAGTTTAAGAAGTTTCATATTTAAGAAAAGGAAACACCCACTCAGTGGAGAAACATGGTTGATATCCTAGACAATGAAGGATGAAAAGTTGATCTTGCAGTTGTAAGATGAGTAATACCAAATCCTACATGGAAATAGATAATATTAGCTTACCAAAAAACCTTTTAAATAGAAAATCCCAAAAACAAAACATCATTCCATTTCCATAGTTAAGTGATCACAAAAATTTCCCAAAAGTCTTGAAATTGTTTATGACAACCATGAGATCCCAACACAAAAAAAACATGGAAGCCAGTAAAATTAACTCCAGTGCACCAAAAAACAACATCACTAATGAGGAAACGAACCCATGGGGATACAAATCAAGTGACCTTACAACTCCTCAAAAATAACCTTCATTCAAGGCAACACCAAACCAACTACCAAGTGATGAGGAAATATTGCTTAGACACTAAAACATGATTGATAGACAAAATAAACTTCTAGATCCCAATGTTGTGATCATAGAAGAATACAATAGTGATGAGGAAATCACTAAGGAGAATCTATTAGAATACTACCAAGAACCTAAGATGAAAAAGCTTATGGACAAGATGCTTGAAAGAAATGCTAACTCATGTTTCCTCACACTAGCTCAAAGTGTTGCAAATCTATCAATTGACTTCAATGTGGACATACTAAAAGATCCAAATCTTATTCCACTTGGAGATCAAATGGTAGTTAGACAAATTCCAAAACCAATCATGAATACCAACATACCACCATTTTTTTCACAAAACAATGACCAAACACAACCCATGGATAACCCATTGTTTAGGCAACCATCCCAAATTGAACAAGGATTTTTGGCACAATAGTATCAAGGAAATACAACCCAAAAAAATTGATAACATAACAAAATAAAACATGAGGAACATTCCACCGAAACAAGAAGGTGGTAACCCATCACAAGGGAAATACATACCCCAACACAATTCCTACACTTTCCCTTTTAACAATGTACACAATAAACAAGGGAAATTATCAAAAAATCAACCATAAAAAGGTGTGCCATCAATGAAATACTTAGGTAACCTTCCACAAAATCAAATGCAACAAGTTGTACCATCAATGAACTACTTAGGTAACCTTCCACAACAACAAACACAACAAGGTGTACCATCAATGAACTACTTGGGTAGCCTTAAACAAAATCAATGACAACAAGGTGTACCCTTGACATAATATCAAGGTACCCTTCAAAATAGTCCACAATAACAGGGTGTGCCACAAATTAACTATCAAGGAAACCTTCAACAAAATCAACCACAACAAGGTGTAACCGCGAAATAATATCAAGGTACCCTTCAAAACAATCCACAACAATGTGTGCCACAAATGAACTATCAAGGAAACCTTCAAAAAAATCCACAACAACAAGATGTGACACAAATGAACTATCAAGGAAACCTTCAACAAAATTCACAACAACAAGGTGTTCCATTAACGAACTACCAAGGTAACCCTAAAAATAATCCCCAACAACAAGGTATACTACCAATGCAACATCAAAGTACCCTTCAACAACATCAACAACAACAAAGTGAACCATCAACACAATACCAAGGTACCCTTCAACACAATCTACAACAACAAGATATACCACCAACACAGCATTAAGGCACCCTTCAACAACATTCACAATGACAAGGTGTGCCACAAATGAGCTATCAAGGTAGTCTTCAACAACATTTATAACAACAAGGTGTGTCATCAATGAACAAATGAGGAAACCTTCAACAAAATACCCAACAACAAGTTATACTATCAATACAACATCAAGGTACCCTTTAACAAAACAAACATCAACATGGTGTACCACAAATGAACTATCAAGGTATGCCCCAAGCTCAACAATACTTTGTTCAACATACCCAAATTCAAAATCCTCAACAACAATAACAAGGAGGACCAAAAAATCATTACCAAGGAACACCTCAAATTCAATATCAAGGTACACAACAAGGGCCTCACATACCATATGTACAACAAGGAAATCACATACCTTATGTACAATATGGTCCTCATAATCCCATGATCACACAATATCTAGTTTACGACCAAACAAATGTTATGGGAAAAAAATATACAACACCCAATATCCTAAGAAATCACACCAAACAATGGCATAAATGTGCAACTTCAAACAATCAATAAAAGGATATCATATTATAAATTGGAAAAAAAAAAAAGAGTTATGCTCTTCAAGACATTTGTCCATATCCATTTGAGAAAAATATACCCATGATGCCTTCCCCCAAAGGCTTCAAAATATCAAAATTTTGACAAGTATAGGAGAAGGGAGATCCAATTGAGCATGTACACGAGATTTAAGTATCTTGCATCGAACCACAAAAAAATGTCACCTACTTGATGAAACATTTTCCATGGAGCCTTAGTGGGCCTACTATAGACTATTTCTCTCATTTACCAACAAGTATGAAAACATTTGATGATTTATCAGATAAGTTTGTCAACAATTTCTCATAAAACATATAATAGGACAACACAATCATTGACCTCTATAAAATAAAATAAAGTGAAGGTAAATCATTTGCATCATACATACAAAGATGAAGACACATAGAAAGAAAAATTAAGTGGCACGTTCCAGAGAAACAACTTTTCGATGTCTTTATCTCCAATGTACATGTAGATATTAATTACAACCTCATAGTGTTATGCCCAAATAATTTTGAGGAAACTATTTAAAAATATATACTCATTGAAAGAGCCCCTGTTGCAAGAGGAAAAATCAAACTTTACAACCCAAAATATCAAACTTCTACTTCAAATTACAAACCCAAGATATAGGCAAAAAAATGAACATAACCAATGTGTAAGAGAGGGGGACCAGCCACTGCAAGGCCCTAGGTCACGAAAGGCCAAGAGCGGAAAGGCTGCCCTAACTTATCTTAGTTTAAAGGATGATTAGGATAGAAGGGATGACAATGATAAGGATTATGAAGTTCTCTGATCACTCTGCAAACCTGAGAGTTGAAGGGATACTACACGAGTCACTTTCCAGAATCAAATCTATGTCTTAGGTAGCTCTCTATCAGAGGACAAAAGCACGGATTTTGGATGATAGCGTGGTGTGCTGGCATATTGTAGGTGTGTTGGCATCTATATGGCTAGAAAACTAAGAGATGAGGTTTAAGATCTAAGGAAGGACTAGCAACCTAGTTTAATTGTATTTAGAATGACAAAATAAGATCAAGAAGTATGAAATGTATAGATGAATGTGATAAAGGAAATATATTACCACAAGGGTGATGAAGATGATTTCCCACAACAATCTTCTTGCCAGCTTGCTTTGAGATTTGTCCACCTGCACATAGAAAAAGGGGGGAATGTTGGGGCTGTTTAGGAGCTTTCCTCAGTCAAACCCCTATTTTGGAGTTTCCACCTCCATGAACAACCAAGTTTGCAATGATAGAAATAGAGATAAAGAAAGAATACAAGCTATGTAAAAAAAAGACACTACAATATAGTACGTGCTTACTCAAACAAAGATGATAGAGGAGATGAGAGGAGCTTACCACCTCCATCCAAAGTGCTCAAGGCTTGTGGAGTGAATGAGAGGAACTCAAGACTTTTTTGCAATGGTGTTCATCATGTTCTCAAACTATCAGAGTGATGGAGTGGTAGATTGCAGCAATGGAGTGAAAAGTGTTGCTACAAAGCTTGTGGATGAAAGGAAAAGTGGAGAAAAGTTAACTCAAGATGTTGAAAATTGTCGTCCAAACTTGAGAATGGATGAAAGAGTGAAGATTATGAAGGAAAGGATGAAAAATGGCCATATTTGAGTCGCTCATCTGAAGAGGAGCATTACACTTTGAATTCCAATCAAAAGTGTAATGTCTCTCCAAACTCCAATTGTAGGAATCTACGAGGGACGTAAGTGCATTGTGTAGATGTCTATGCACCGCATGGGTATCCCCGACAGAAACGCATGCACCAACACACAAACAGGGTGCCATGTGTGATGTGGACAACAGGATTAAGTGGAATTAAGCCTCGACCTTAGGTTTTCTAAAGTGTAAGGGGGTAAAAGGGGAATTTGTGTTAGGGGAGAAAATTCACATTCATACATTTTGTCCCCACTGTAGTGAGCATAAGTAGTAATGAGTGCTTTGGTAAAGTAGAGTATTAAGGAAGTAACATAGTAAGAGATGTATACCTGAACTGACGAGGAAGTAGAGCATGGTCTCATGAACCCAGAAGTGCAAGAAAGGAATTCATAGTTTCATGGAACTACAAAGGTGAATAGAGAAAGTGCCTCACAAGTTCATGGTCCTACAAGGGAGGTATCCTTCAAGAACTCTCACATGAACAAAACCAAGAAGAGTAACTTATAGACCCATAGACCTACAAGGAAGGTATTCTTCAAGAACTCTCTCATGAAGGAAACTAGGAAGAGCACCTTACAGAATTATAGACCTGCAAGGAAGGTACCCCCCAAGAACTCTCACATGAGGTGGACTGAGTAAAGGGGATTCCACAAAGTTAGAGAGAGTGGCATGTTTACCCACAGATAGAACACATCAAGAAGCGGCCGCATAGGCCAGTGAACAGACAGTCACGCAGACCATCACTAAGTTGTAGGACTTTCAAAGGGGTCCCTCAAGAACCCTTCAAAAGGAAGGAGGGTCCACTAAAGGGATGCACTACTTGAAAAGTGAAGTCTAGTCGAGCTTTCGCCAAGCTAGATGTAAAGATGTGAGGATGGTCTAGTCGAGCTTACCTCAGACTAGATGCCAAGGTGTGAAGCTGGTCTAGTTGAGTTGCCCATGAGCTAGATGCCATATAACTTATTAAGATTTTTTTAAGGGCTCCCTTGGGAACCCAACATGAAAAGGAGGGGTCCACTCAAGGGACACATTGTTCAAAAGCTACCATCTTCCTTCTCAAATCGTTTCATCAGCAAGGAATCCTTTTGAAAGATGTTCACCTCATCAAGGAATTCGAAGGGAAGGATATGCGCTCATGCAAGTGGAAGACTAAGAATGTTCCCACTTTAGAGGAGGGTTTCCAAGTCCTTTATTTATGAACCGACAATGAAGGAAACATGTTCCACTAGGGTTTGAAGTCGAGAATGTGATTCTAAAAAATAGGTGTGTGAAGGGTCTTCGAGAAAAGATTCATTTCGTAATGAATGTGTTTTCTAAAGACCAAGTGATGTAGAAGAGGCATTGTCACACATGAAAGGGACAACTCAAGCAAAGATGAGGGAAAGATAAAGAGAAAAGTAAAAGAAAGTAGATAAGACACAAAGGGCACAAGGGGATCTAGTTTCGTGGGGTCAGATCTTCCTTTATTTATATATATATTAGGTAACCATGGAAAGAGGCAAAAGATCATCAATCCCCAACCAGATCAGGAGGAATGCATGGAAGACAAAGTAAAATAAAAAATAAAAAATTCAGTCAACATGGAAGGAGGTCTAAATGCTCCTGATGCTTTGCATTGTCCCCAATTTATTGAAAGTCAATCACAAACATGGAAGACTAGAGAGACATATAGAAGAAGGTTTACTAAAAAAAAACTATGCCTATATCCAAGCACATATATCATGATTATGGGGGAGCACATCACTACACATGCATGCATCTATTCTAAATATCAAGAAAAGTGTCTCCCCCTAACACTGGTCAACCAAGAGGTCATCAATTTCCCACTCTATATCATCATAGGGGGAAGGATAATGAGCCTATAATGGTGTAATGTTAAGGGGAGGAGATTTTGATCCTCCCACAACAACGACCCAAGAAGAGGTACTTGTGAGGTCTCCTTCGCTCAACTCTTGTGGGTCGAAGGTCAACGACCTTGCAAAGATCACTAACAAGGTCGAAACTTCATCCACTGAGTTAAACATACACTTAATAGGAGTTCCATGCTTCACCTTGGTGGATGAAGGATTTTCCACCCAAGGTTCACCGCTAGCCTCATTGAGAGACTTGGGAGCGGTGAAAAACTCGGGGGAGGCAAAGACTGGCTCCATTAATA
Source organism: Sequoiadendron giganteum (assembly GCA_007115665.2). Classification (NCBI taxonomy): domain Eukaryota; kingdom Viridiplantae; phylum Streptophyta; class Pinopsida; order Cupressales; family Cupressaceae; genus Sequoiadendron; species Sequoiadendron giganteum. The sequence goes on along the minus strand of CM021105.1, from coordinate 215,648,166 downwards.
GGAAAGAACAAGTCAAATTGGGGCCACCTTTTGGAGAAGGTGGGTTCTTCTTACATCCTCCATTGTTGGAGGGGCCATACTCTATCTTCTTCTTCATTGGAGGAGGTGAACTCCCCATGGACGAAACGAGGAGGGTCGAGGGAGAAGAGGGGAGAACCGCAATGGATACAACCAAAGTGTTCACCATATCCATGGGATTTGGGAAAGGAAATAAATTTGGGATAGAAGTGAACAAGGGCGGCTTCGTCGAAGGAGTGATGAACACTTGCACCTTTCCAGGTGCACGTGTGCTCACAATAGGAGCCGAAAGAGATTCAGAGACAAAAGGAGGGAAAGAGGAGGACACTACAAGAAGTGTAGTCTTTTCCCCCTCCTTCCTCTCTAAGTAGGCTTTCTTAGCTAGGAGGGCCTTTCGTCGATGCTTGTGCCCATGCACAAGGCAGTTTTTATGGTTCTTCAAACTAGAAGCCAGGATCTACAAAGGGATGAAAGGATTTTGTTCAGCCATGGGAGTGTATTCCATAATTGTTTCCCATGGAAGGACAGACTCCTAAATGGGAGAAGAAGGGGTAGGTTCATAAATGGCAGGAGGAGTTGACTCTAACACCTTGGCGGTGGGCCTCTTCCCATTCAGTATTTTGGGGACAAGGATAGTAGGAGGTCGCAGAGGTCGAGACAAAGAGGACTCTCCATGGGGGGCTTTTTTTCTTCCATTCTGAATGGGACTAGACTTTTTGGGTAGGATAGGAAGCTCAAATGCAAGATGATTGGCCTTTCACCAAGTGAACACCATGGTATTCTCTTGCAAATGAGAGAGAGAAGCAGATGGTGCCGCAATAGGGCTAGAGGAAGCATTGGGTTGAATAGCGGTAGAGGAAGAAGGAGGGGCTTGAGACCGCTTCTCTTCTTCTCTTCTATGTGGCTTGGTGGCATCACTTTCAGCTTTTAAGAAAGCTCTATGTGAAACAACATAAGGCGAAGGGGGGAGCCTCACTTTCAGCCAAGCATGTCCTTTCTTATAGTTTTCATACATGCGGTGTAGAAGGTCCTTCCTAGGCAAGAGATGACCAAGGGATGTAGGCCAAAAGTAATCTAAGGTATAGTTGCCACGTGCAACCAATGGTCTATAATCGGTGTCATGGACAATGTGTACCAAACTTCCATGAAAAAAATTTAGACACTTTATATAACCGATGGAACTGTGTTCACAGCTACTATCCAGGGGATACCTAACTTCACTCTAAAGAGTTTAGACCCTAGGATGATTTCAAACTTAAGGCTTATAGATTTAGGTCCAACCACGACTGATAGGACAATACTCCCTATAGGAGGTACAAAATTTTTGTTGTGTGTGCAGACAGTACTGTTAGGTGCATCATACCCATCCTTATGAAGGAAGTTAATCAACATGATCTCCTTAGTTATGCTATTCACTTGAGATGTCGGATCAATGAGAACACATGCTACAGTATTCCTATTTATCCTTGCAGGAATGTAAAGAGGAGGGATCTCTATTGAATCCCATTGATAGGTCCTGTGAAGTGAAGGTTATGTTCATACCACTACTCATAGTCTGCACAGAGGGAAAAGGTTGATTTAAGAAAGAGGCCATCATGCACACCAATAGTACTTCTATAGAGCCTCCTAAGGTTTATGAGATAAGGTAGTGACCCATTTAAGGTTTCGTTATGCAATATCTTGGAACCTTCCAACTATGCCTGTTATGGGTCATAGGTTGGGTTGCGAGGAGAGAGCCTCACAACACTCACACCTACAACACTCCTAAGATATGAGGAATGTTGATTTCAGTATCACAAAATGAAACCAAAATAGTTCACGTCAGGTTCACCAAAAATGTAAAAGAGGGGGACCAACCACTGCAATGCCCTAGGTCATGAAAGGCCAAGAGAAAAAAGGTTTCCCTAACTTACCTCAGTTTAAAGGATGGTTAGGATAAAAGGGGTGAGAATGATGAGGATTATGAATTCCTTCGATCACTCTGCGAACCAAGGAGTTGAAGGGAGACTAGATGAGTCGCTTTCCAGAGTCAACTCTGCGTCTTAGGTAGCTCTCTATTAGAGGATAGAAGCGCGGCTCTAGGATGAAAATTTGGTGTGCTAGCATCTCACAGGTGCATTGGCGTCCGTATGACCAAAAAACCAAAGGGACGAGGTTGAAGCTCTAAGGAAGGACTAGCAACCTAGTTTAAGATTTTCTAGAATGATAGAATAAGAACATGAAGTATGAAATGTATAGATGAACATGATAAAGGAAATATATTACCACAAGGCTAATGAAGACGATTTCCTATAATAGTCTTTTCGCTAGCTTGCTCCGAGATCTCTAAATATGCACACAGAAAAAGGGGGTATGTTGGGGGTGTTTAGGGGCCTACCTCATTTAGACCCCCATTTTGGTGTTTCCACCTTGACAGACAACCAATTTTGCAACAATAGAAATAGAGATAAAGAAATAATACAAGCCATGTAAACAAAAGACACTACAATATAGTACATGCTTACTCAACCAAAAATGATAGAGGAGATGAAAGGAGCTTACCACCTCCATCCAAAGCACTCAAGACTTGTTGAGGACTGAATGAGAGGAAATCAATCCTCTGTTGCAATGGTGTTCATTGTACACTCACACTATCGAAGTGACAGAGTGGTAGATTGCTGCAATGGAGTGAAAAGTGTTGCCACAAAGCTTGTGGATGAATGGAAAAGTGGGGAAAAGTGAACTCAAGATCTTGCAAAAACTCATCCAAACTTGAGAATGGATGAAAGAGTGAATATTATGAAGGAAAGGATGAAAAATGACCATATTCGGGTCGGCTAGCTGAAGAGGAGCATTACACTTTGAGTTCCAATCGAAAGTGTAACATATCTGTAGACTCTAGTTGTAGGATTCTACCAGGGACATAAGAGCGTCGTGCGAATGTCTACGTGCCACAAGGGAATCCCTGATAGAAATGCCTCCACCAACACACAAATAGGGTGCCAAGTGCGATGTGGACAATGGGTTTAAGTGGAATTAAGCCTCTACTTTAGGTTTTCTAAAGTGTAAGGGGGTAAAAAGGGAATGTGCATTAGGGGTGCAAATTCACATTCATACACAATGATAGAGTAGTTGACGCTAATGTTGTACACAATGTGCAATCTACAAATATGCCACAAAATCAAGTTCAAAAAAGACAACAAGGTTATAAAAAAACTAACCCAATTATCAAAAAAATTATCAACTTAGTTGTCCTTAGAATAATCAACAAAACAACCAAAAACAAAATGAAGGACAATATAATGAAAAGAGACCACCAAGACAATATGACCAACCGTGAAGGAAATTTAGTCCATTGGGAGAATCCCTTGAGGTGATTATGCATAAAATGGTCAACAAGAACCTAATCAAGATTAATTATAGAGAAAAATATGAAGAACCTAACTTCAAATATCCTTGGTATAATGAGAATGATCAATGTGAATTTCACAAAATCAAGGGGCAAGCCACCAACACCTGCGTGAGACTTAAGAATTTTGTGTAAGATCTAATTGAAAAGGGAGAGGTCAATATAGAATATCGACCTAGAAGTAAAGACCTAAAGATTTATAAGGATCTAATCCTGACTGTTCTAGGGGAAACAACAAATTAAAATAACAAGATTATCATAAAGTCACCTTCTCTTATGGTGAGGATATTGTTTTGGGAAATATCTCTTGTGATCGTCATACCATCCAAGTGGTAACTATCCTAGGAACCAATCCTGAATGCAATGTGACCACCCAAAGGGGAAGAGTAACAATCCAAGGAGCACCACCCCTAGTAAAAGCCACTAGTAAGCCATCCAGTGATTATATCATTGTGGAACAACTCAGGAAAACTATCATCTTAATCTCCATCCCAGAGCTCCTAAAAATGTCGCTAGCACATAAGGAGGTATTGGAGAAGGATCTTGTTGAAATGTCAATTGTAAACAACCTTGACGTTAATTCAATTTCAGGCCATGTTGGTAATATCATGTCCACCCATCATTTAGTCTTTTCTGAGAAAGACGTTCTGCAAAAATGTTTCCACAACCAAGCTCTTTATTTAGAGTTGTGTCCACAAACATAAATTCAAGAGGGTACTCATAGATAATGGTGCACGTATAAACATTTGTACCTTAAAATTTATGAAACAATTAGGATACTCTAATGATGTCATAGAGAAAAGCAAGAGCATCACCATCAAATCTTATGATGAGATAGAACACAATTCAAAAGGGACAATAAGGCTACCTATTTAGATAGGACCAACAATAATATAAACTACTTGTCAAGTACTAGATATCAAGATTTCATAAAACCTTCTTTTAGGTCGACCATGGATTCATGCTTTGAAAGTAGTACCATCTATATTCCATCAATGCCTAAATTTTCTTTATGAAAATAAGGAAATTACCATATATGTTGACCTTGAACCTTTTCACTACTATGCTAAATTGGAGGAAAAGTATAAAAAGATTTGGAAAATACCCAAAAATGATATATCTTTTCACTCCTTTTCATAAATTGACACAACATCACTAGCTTTGTCCTCCACTACACCATCATCAACTGAGATACCTAAATCTGATACTAAGATCAAAGTGCCTGAAAAGGGTTGTGGGGAATACCACTTCAACGAGTTTTTTTGTATTGGGATGATCCCTCCCACACCAAAAATATATGGAGGACCGAAAGAGATTGGAAATGTTCAAACTATAACAATGATAGTCAACCTCACCATCTTCACTAAGTGGGGTAAAATAAAAGATGAGGAAGTATGTGAAGAATATTTATCTTCATCAATCTACAAAGAAGAACGATGGGAACAACCACTTCCTCCCCTTCCTATTGATGAAAAGAGAAAAGGATATCAACTATAAAAGAACATGGGATTCATTAGAATAGGTGGCCTTGGTTTGCATGGACAAGGTAGAAGAGAACCAATCATTATAAAAAAAATGCTTGCATAATATTGGACTGGGTTATGGTTCATTTAATGTGAATACCCCAAATATTGAAAACACCTCCTATGAAGAAGAAGCTACTTCTATCACTGTTGAGGCATCAGATACTTGCGAATGTCTAGATGACTATCTGTATATCTAAAACATGTTTGAAAATCTCAACATAAATACTATCATTGTTGAACCTACATCCGAAACCACATTTAATGATGACCATATTGAGATGAATTCTAATGAATACAGATTGGATTCCTATGACTCAAGTGAATATAACCTAGATACCTTATGGTGCATTGAAAAAACTAATTTCCGTAACATAGCTACAACATCCATAATCTTCACCGATACCAATGAAAAAATATCCTTACATTATCCACAATTGATAGATTGGGACCAATAACATCAGACTCTAGTTTTGGATACATTCTAGAATGATAAGGCTTTTACGGAGTTCATGGGACTTTAAACCAATATATGACAAGGAGATCACAAAGTAGGGTTTGTAATGGAATTAGATCAAGGAGAATATTTTGGGGGAGATATTATGTTTTCCAATCACAAAAATCAAAAAGAGGTCTCCTAAAGAAATCCACAATGTGGCTTTATTGGATCCAGAAAAGAGGGAAAAAAAGAACACATCTAAACGTGAAAACCCCTCTAAGGGAATATGGAACATTCAATCTCCCCACCATAGAATATCAAGATAAATCAAGACTCCTCATTGAATACATCAAACCTATCAATGTTGGCATAGTAGAAACACCCAAAATCAATATCATGCAATATTACTCAATCTTGAAGAAAAGGTAAAATTCTCAACATTTATGAATGAAAGAAAAATCAACTTTGCATGGACATATGCATACATACTAAGACTTGATCTAGCATTAGTTGTACATCGCCTAGCAGTATTTCTTGGAGCTAAGCCATCAAGAAAAAGCTACAAAAGATGCATCCCTAGATAAAACTATTGGTAAAGTAGAACTTCAAAAACTATTAGAGGTGGAATTCATTAGACCCATTGACTATATTCAATGGGTGTAAAATCTAGTACTAGTATTAAATCTGACTAGGGACATAAGAAACTATACAGACTTCCGAGATCTAAACAAGGCTCACCCAAAGGATGACTTCCCTCTTCGTAGCACTGGCGTGATTATAGATTTAACTGTGGGTCATCAAATGCTATCATTGATGGATGAATTCTCCAGATACAATCAGATCAAAATATCCATTGAGGACCAACATAAAATGACTTTCACTTTTTCATGGCGGACCTTTTGCTAGAATTCCATATTGTTCAGTCTAAAGAATGCAGGGGAAAGCTATCCATGAGCAATGACTACCATATTTCATGATATGCTACATACAATTATGGATTATTATGCAAATGAAATACTAGCAAAGTCCATCAAAAAATAAGACCATATGCCTATCCTAGTAAAATTATTTGACAAGCTCGAACAATACAACTTGAGGCTCAATCCAAAGAAGTGTGTATTTGAAGTATTATCTAGAAAACTACTAGGTTAAATAGTATGAAGAAGAGGAATTGAGGTAGATCCCGCCAAGGTAAAAGATATATTAGAAATTCCTCCTCTGAGGACATTGAAACAACTGAGAAGTCTACAAGGGAAACTACAGTCCATTAGGAGATTCATTGCATAGTTAGCAGACAAGTTCCATCCTTTCACCCATCTGCTACACAAATACATAACATACAAGTGGGATGAAAGATGTGATCAGGTGTTACAACAAGTCAAAGAGTATTTAATCACTCCTCCAGTATTAATGCCACCAATTCTAGATAAATCAATGATCCTCTATGTATATACAAAACAAGTAGCATTAGGATCTCTCTTAGCACAAATAGATGACAATAAAAAAGAAAGAGCGGTCTATTATATTAGCTGAGCGTTAGAGGGCTATGAATTGAACTATTGAATCATAGAAATAGAATGTTTTTCTATCATATTTGTGGCATAGAAGTTGAGGCACTACATCTTAAACAAACAAGTAAAAATGATATCAAGGGTAGAACCCCTAAAATACTTATTGGAAAAAGCAGTTCTAATAAGTAGGATTGCTAAATGGACAATGATACTAAGTGAGTTTTACATGGATTACATAGAAAGAGAAAATATCAAAGGAAAAATATTAGTAGATCAACTAGAAAAAGCATTGATGGACGATCATCAACCTTTAACAACAAAATTCCTAGGTGAAAACATATTGCTAACAGAACAGACAAGCCATTGGACCTTGTGCTTTGATGGGTACCACGCTCAACACAACTCAGGAGCAAGTATCTTATTTCTCACACCACAGGGAGATAGTATACCTAAGGCTAATAGGATAGATTTTCCATGTACGAATAACATCTCCAAATATGAAGCACTAATCACAAGATTGAAGATGGCCATAGAATGGAGGATAAAAGAACTACAGGTTTATGGAGATTCTCAACTAGTGATCAGGAAATTAAATGATGAGTATCAAACAAAGGATGACAAGCTAATGTCATATAAAAGAATGGTGGATAGTTTCAAAAAATATTTTTTCATCATCACCTTTGAATAGGTTCCTAGGATCAACATCAGAGTAGCCAATGCTATGGTGACAATAGGTTCACTTCTTGACATTCTATAAAACATTCCAAAATACAAATTCCTTGTGGAAAAACTCCTCATACTACCATTCAATATCCCAAAATTAGAACTAATTTGTTATGTTTTTGATCCTAACTCACCATGGTACCAAGATACATTTGAATATATCCAACATGGTATCATACCTCCTAATTTTACAACAAGCCAAAATAAGATGTTTATCCATAGAACATCTTGATTCACCATCTTAAGATATACCCTATACAGACATAGTCTAGATGGAACATTACTTCAATGTCTCAACATGGAAGAAGTGAAATCCAATTTGTAGGAAGTGCATGAAGATATTTGTGAGTCTCATGATAGTGAACCTAATATAGTACAAAAATTGATGACAACAGGGTACTATTGGCCCTCAATTGAACAAGAATGCAATCGGTACTCAAGAAAATGTTGTCAATGCCAACAACACAATGACCTTATTAACAAATAAACATAGGAATTGAGACCTATAACAACACCATGGCCTTTCTTAGAGTGGGGATTAGACTTGGCAGGTAAGATATCTCTTGCTTCATCCAATGGGAACAAGTTCATTATCACTACAACTAAATAATTCACAAAGTGGATGGAAGAAATTCCACTAACATACATGATAGGGAAGTAGATATCTAAGTTCATCTTGAGTTACTTGATCTGTCAATATAGAATTCCTCAAACCATCATAATGGACAATGAAACCCCATTCAAAAACCAAGATGTCAAAAATATTTGTTCAAAATTTTCTATCTAGCATTGATTCTCTACACCCTACTACCCCCAAGGAAATGGTTAGGTTGAAGCATCCAATAAAACCATCCTAAAAATGTTAAAAAAGATTGTTAATGATGATGGTCATGATTGGAATTTACAACTAAACCTAGACCTATGGGATTATCGAACCAACATTCATACACCCATACGTGCCACACCTTTTTCCTTGGTTTATAGATCTGAAGCAGTCTTACCTATTGAAGTTGAAATCCCCTTATTAATAATATCACTAAAAGGAATGGTCAGTAATGAGCAATATCAAGTGTCCAGATTGAATGAGTTGGAACTCTTAGATGAAAGGAATTTGAGAGTGTTAAACCATCTATAGTTTTATTATAATCGACTCAAATGAAGCTCTAACAAAAGGATAAAAAACATAAGATTACAAGTTGGTGACCTAGTACTAAAAGAGAATCAAAAGATCCAATTGAATTAGGATGGGAAGGGGAAGTTTGAACCAAACTGGTTAGCACCCTTCACCATCACAGAAAGTTATGGCTCTAGAGCTTATCAATTTACTAATCTTGAAGGAGAACCTTTGAAAAAACCACTGAACAACAACCATCTTAAGAGGTTCTATACTTGAACACATCAAAGTATCTCAACAAAAAGCTTAAAAAACAAAATTAATAAAGAAAAAATAGTAAAGAGAAATAAAATGTTCTTTAAGTGAAAACCAATTTTTGGCACTTTTAAGATATGTACCATAGTGAAAACATGGAAAATAGGCACTAAATTTGAATAAGACTTGCATTCTTATCTATTAGCACTATCTGAAGCATCCACCCATTTGTCCAATAATAAAACATGCAAACCAACCATGGCTTGATGATTGATTAAGTGTTGAACCTTGTTGCATCATCAAAATATATCTCCCCTAATGAAGGTAATCTTGTTTCAAGCTAGGGGAAACTTCCTGAAACTAGTAGCTGATTGGATCCTTGTAAATCCCATCATGGTTGAAAATTATCAAAATAAAAAACATCCAGAAAACAAACAAACACAAAAATAGTAAACAACATCAAAATCCCAAAAACATTTTATGCTTTAAGTCAACACTAGTTGAACTACATGTTCTCTGCATGTATAACATAGGAAAGTATTATATATGGTCAACCCATGAGGCCTTAGGTTAGTCCCCTTAGGTGTTCATAATGGTCTTTTAACTTAGTCAAAAAATACAAAATTAAAAACCAATCAAAAAATAAATAAAAAATAAAAAACATGTTCTTATCAAACAAGTGAACTACAAGCCTCTGTGTGGATAATGTAGGAGAATCTATCATAACTGATGAGCCCTTGAGGCCCTAGGTTAGTCCTCCAAAACATAAATAAAATATTCAAATACCTTATCAAAATCCAAAAACTCTCATAAAATATAGAAAACTCCAAGAAACAAGGTCAATCAATATGATCGAACTACAATGTCTCTAAATTCATAACATAGGAAAGAATAATATCTAATCAACCCCCAAGGAATTTGGTTAGTTTCTTTAGGTCTCTTATTTGTTTCTAAAATTCCTAAAAACAACAAAAAAAACATTAGATAAACTTAGAAAATAAAAAATGTACTATCTCCATCATCACTTATCAGTAATAAACTTTCCATTCACAATAAACAATCATTACACTCACCCTCTGACAACACAATGAGCAAAAAAAATAAACAACAAAATAAAAGTTTCCAAAGAGAAGATTGAAATGATTGGATCACTATCAAGTTAAAACAATGCCTAAGTATAGACTACCATACCTATTTGAAAATCATTATGAACAATCCTAAAACAAGAGTCTTAACAGATAAAATGTTCCTACAATAGACATCATCAGTGGATTTCATCATGAACATCAAAATAACTATGGCAAGTGATATTGCGAAATTGTTTATCTTTTTTATTTATCTTAATACTACAATGGATCTCTTGAGGATGTCCATAAGCATTTAGAGAAGAAGGAATCTCGGCATTAACTATTGATTTCTATTTTTTATGTTTGTTAGATATTTTTGGAACACTACCACTGTGAATACTTTCTTTTTTTTGTGTATGAAAGTTCTTTTGAAATAATTCATGTAGGAGTCACATGTTAGGTATTTCATACCTATGTATTTAACTGGTTCGAAAAGTTTTAACATAATTCAACTATATACTCTAATAGGGATTTTGTATGTCTAGTATGAGCAAGAATATTCTTTATGTGTTGATTCAAAGTCCACACAATGGATACAACACCACCTTGGTTATTAATACCATGGTGCATTGTATCTATTTTCTACATCAAAAGGATTCGTAAAAGATACAAAGCCTCTATGCAAGAAAAAGAAAAACTCATCAGTAACTAACAACATCAAATTTCTATCCATCTCTAAATCATCCAACACTTCTAACTAAAAAATCCATCTTGCACCCACCATTTCATTAATATATATCATGACGATAATAAAGAAATAAAACATAATTCCTCATATACATAATAAAATCAATATTCATCACATAGAAATATAAATCATCCATCCATCCACATCATATTCATACATCAGATAACTACAAAACATAGGCATGAATACAACATCATCCATAATCATCCCATCACACATAATAAAGATGAATTGAAACATAGTATATCTCATATATCATCAAAACTGATAAATGTCATATACATCATCAAGTCGCATGTGTGAAATCATATACAAAAAATACATAGATATGAGGCCTCAATTGGGCCAATGAATTTATATACAAAAATTATGTCTACATAAAGTCTTAGATATGATACACATCATAAAGATCAACAAAACTCAACCTTATTGGCTATCTCGAGGTGGAGATCTTGGTTTCTCCTAGCTCTAATGGGGAGACGTCTCTAGCATAACCAACAATTGATTAGGTTGTCTCACTTAATGACCTCTTAAATCTACACTTGTAGTTGTGCTCGACTGACCAAACTGAGACCATCTTTGTGCCTTGGGAATAAAGGCCTCGCAAAGCATCTAGTAATATGTATACCTCTAAACTAGTTTCTCTCACTCAACTTGGTTCTAAGCCATAGGAATAGGTGAGTCCAATGAGATCTCTATGGCTAGTCTCTGCTACCACTCTATCACTAGCTCCTACCTGGCAACATCGCTCTCATGTCTAAAATCATCTCTCTACTACTTGACAACATCTTGCTCTATATTCAATGCTACAACTTGTGCCTTGGTATCCTATCGACATCCAATCTCTGTGTCTCTCTCAACTGTAAACGAAAAAATTTGTGATACCATTGTTGCATCCCCAGATGGAGGAGGAAGACCCTGTGCCACTAGTTGATCCTATTTCATAGGATCATCTTGTTGATCCTATTTTCTATCTTGTCCCACTCTACCCAGTTGATCAACAGTGATCTAGAGTCACTGCCTCTCGCCCATGTGGCTACTCACACTTGCTCTCCCTATAGTTGGCACAAAACCAACAAGACCTATAAATTGAAGTGGAAACTGATGGGCCCACCACTGATCATAATCTCATGTAGTCCACGAGTTTTCCAATCCTATAGGACAACGCCATCCAAATGGGGTAAGACAATAAAAATTAGCTACAACATCTATGGAAGAAGCTTGATGTCCCCACACCCTCACCTCTTGGGTGGTCTTCCCAAAGCGAGCATGATAAACATCATGAAACCATGTCTGTCACTCACAAAATTGATGGAGAACCTGATCTAGTAAATAACACTTGAGAAAAGAATCAACATGGTCAATCAACCAAAATTTATGCCGATAGAATGGAAGATGTTCCTGATCATTATTCTATACCTCACAATCTAGCCATGGCCTCCAAATAAAACAAGGAATATCATCAATAATGTGTCACCAATAAGATGACTGGCTAGGCTAGGTGTAGTGTACAAAAGAAAAACTTATATAAGAATATGATCCTCTAGATCCTGATCCATGAAACCATCAGGTCTTGTCAATAGGATGTGCTCCTAGGACCATATATGAAAATAAGTAACACTAGTGGAAATGGAAGTGTCTCCTTGAGAGGAAACCTCATGCATATCTCTATATAGATGTGCAAGGAGACAAGGAACCCATGTGTACCTTGTACTGTGCTATAATATCTACTCAATACAGATACCCCAACCAACTAGAAATTGTCTACCTCACTTATTAGGAATGATGATCCCTAAGATCAAAGCACATAAAACCAAAGATACAGGATCTATACTATTAATGAATGGAGAGATGTCTATCTCCACCTCCACAACTTGAAGGCACCTAACACTGAGAAATCACTCCATAGCATGAGTACCTTATCTAACATCATAGGTGATAGGCTCTCCATGAATCATAATATAGAGAATCCTCTAGAAATCCTCCAAGTTGAAGGTGGCCTCACCAGTCGGTAAATGAAAGGATGATGACTCAGAGTTCCATCTCTCCATGAGGGTGGTCATTATCGGCCTATGACAATGAAACAAAATGTATCATATTTTTTGAAGTCCCACAACATATAGTACATCCTGCTCAAGCTTTTGAAAACTAGTGATTAGATCAAACAATTATCCTCGTCGTCACTCCCTCAAATAAAGCGGTTTGACAATAACCTACAAACATTCATCCCATGACATTACAAAATTGCTATGAAAACATGAAATGAACCTTAGACTTCAAAAGAATTGGCTAATAATTTCAAAACTAGTAATAGCAATTACTTTCTTGACAAAAACTATCAACAAATTCAATAGAGGACCTATTTTTGTCAAAAGTGGTGAGAAAATTCAATAGTGGTACAAATGACAAAAGTGACAAAGTTTCTCAAAAGTCCAAAAAATCCACAAAAGGCAACCATTTCATACAAAGAAAATCAATATTGAACATCTTAGGCAACAACGAAAATCATAAGTGAACATTTAGAGCAATAGTGAATAATGTAATCAAAAGCGGTACACTCACAAATCTCAAAAGTGGTAAGAACGATGCAATAACGTAAATTTCATGAAATTACCACTATTGCCTAAGAAAATTCTACCATTAATTACTCAAAAACAAAAAGAAAAAAATAGGATAGGAGAAGGAACATACCATGATACCTACGCTAATGGGCCTCCTGAACTCACAGACCACCTCTACATGATGTGGGGATCATGCAATCCTCGACATTGTGAATCAACAATCAGAAAATCAAGAAATCTAGAGACAAGAATTTACTAAGGGTTGTGAGTGCAAATGAGGTAAAATGAACCCTAATTACCTTTTTTTACCCCCCAAACCCTTATTTTTACCTAGGAAACCCTCCTAGGTTGAAATTATGAGCTTTGAGGAACATCTAAACTATAAACAAGGGTCCTATAAGCTCAATTTTTCATCATATATGCATCTAAACTAAAAATAAACATTTTTGTGAGCTTGACCTAAAAAAATAAGGAAAATGATGACTTTTTCAGCCAACCTTTTGAGGGGGCATCCCAGCATTGTATTATCTTTCCGCTAACTATCGAGGCTCAATGGGGCATATATTTTTTTTCCAAATCTTGATCTTAACGTCGAATTCTATGAAACAAAGCAACCAATACTTTGTCTCAAAGAGGGGAAAAATATAGAGATGAAAACATGACCTAACACTTATCGCACATCCTGAATGAAATTTTCTCATCATCGACATCATTATCATTTAATATCACTACATTTCACATCATTTACATGAAAATTCCTAATTTCCTCTATTAATTAAATTATTTAATTAGCTCACTATTTCATCATTCATCTAATATTTATTCCTCTTGATGAATTAAATACCATTAATTATTCAATTATGTCTCTAATTTACCTTGTTCTCCTGATTCAATTAAATTATTACTACTTAATAGTTTAATTAAATCACTTTCCCCTTTCTAAATCGAATAAATAAATAAATTATTCAACATCATTGGAAAAGGTCAACAAACGAATATAACTTTATTTGTTAAAGTCAAACATGACTTGCACATTCAACTCAAAAGTCTTAATTAATCAATTCAACTAATTAATTACCTTCACCCCCTTTTGTGATTGAGAAAATCACAATCATTGATTGCTCACTCTGATTGGCTAACCGATTCATTAATTTCCTAGCTAATCCATCTATTCTTCAATCCCACTGAAAGCTCAACCTGATTTCCTCAATTCTATAGATTAGGAAACCTATTTCCTCTGATTGTTTAATTAACATCCTTAATTGATTCAATCACATAGGCTAACTAGGCAATCTAATTCCTCTCAACAACTTTCAATCATTGATCTTGATTCAACATTGTTTAATCTTGCGTGTTCATCTCGAAATAGGAAATCTATAAAATAGCCTTCATCTTCTCACAAATCATCTAGAATTTACATAAGTGAAGTGCTACACAATTACCTCTTGAGAACATTATGATTTATCATCACATTCTAGTTCAAAATTGCACACATTGAAGTGTTTATAAGGCATAATGGAGGCTTTGTATTGATTGCAACAATCCAACATTCAACATTGATGCAAATACAACTTTTACATGGGATGGTAAAGTTTTTTAGTTTTGAATTCATTATGTTATCTTAGGATTTTGTTATTTGATTTCATTAGCTTAAAAGCTTCATTTCATGAGTAACAGGTTTAGGAATTCTTAATTTTATTTTAAATTAAGCTTTTTATAATTCATTTATGTTTGCTTTCTGTATTCATCATTCCCCCCTTATGACACTAAAAAAATCCATATAAAGAGCCATATTGAAGAAGATGAATATTAATGATCAAAACTATGATCCTGATACATATTTTACTAAGCAATATTTTCCTAAATTGACAATTACTTATTGATGAAACTCTCCATCCTAAATATACTCACTCATTAGCTACTACTTTACATAATGTATTAGGTTTTTATCCTTAGGGAATGAATATTATTCATAATAGTGGATTTTAATAACATTTTACTTTCTTATCATCCATCTACCCTTTATCCTCTTATAATACTTCCTCCTCTCATACTATGATTATTTATTCCATGGAATCCACTTCCCATGTTATACCACCTTTCTCTCCACTAGTATTCTACTTTCCTCTCATAATTTCATATATAATCACACCATTGTTACTACTAACACTATCTTGTACACATATGGTCTTCATACCATTCCTACTTATCATTTGAAAACCTAAATTTATATAGTGTAACTTCTCCTTCCACTACCATGTCATTACCTTTATAGACCTTGCCCTCTTCACACATTCTACATGTTATTGTATACTAATCCTACCACTACTATATCTTTATTACTTGTATATACTATTAAAGAAATTTAATTAACTTGCAACATCACAAAATTATATCCCTAATTTTTTAAAGTAAAACTTGTAGAATAAAGCACAATCCATGTTTCTCAATTCAAATTCTTCAATATTTATAAAATTAACTTAATTTTATTTTAGGTTTATTTAACTTAGGTTCATTACAATAAGGTTAATATATAACCATAATTAGTTGTCAAGATAATATTAAATTTGTCAATAGCCATATTTTTCCTTCCACACCTTGTTAGATCAAACCAATACTGAAAACATGTCAACATTAGAGTTTACATAAGATTGATAAACGTCCATACCGATGAGAATACAAATCTAAGAAATATAGCTATATATCATGTACATCATCAATGTATACACATAAAACATCAGATCCATCATCAATACAACTGATAATGCCCATATAATATTATCTATGTGTTAAGTGGGAAATAGATCTAAGATCCAACAAGTGAATTAACCTAGATCTAGCTTTCCATATTTGGAATCAACATTAAAACACAAACCTTCTTTGGAATCAACATTAAAATACCAACCAATTAATCTTTTGATGATAGATTAGCTACCTAAAAGCAGAGTCAATCTGCTAGATTTTGGTTCTTTTATGTTGTAAAGAGGGAAAAAATTATATTGTTATAATTACTCTATTTGACATAAACCCTAGATATAAACATGCAATTTATGACGTAGACAAAAGTAAAAAAATTGTAGAAAAAATACAGATTTGAAAATTGATGATAGAGAGGAACCAACACATAAAATTGGTGCCTGAATTGAGAGATAAGGGTGTGTTGAAATAACACCGATACACTGAGAGGGGGGTGAATTAGTGTATTCAAATTTTTACCACATTAAAATTGTAGACAAGATTAAAGATCACACAAAATATCACACACATAAGAAAACACCAAGTATATGTGGAAAACCTAGTATGGTAAAAACCACAATGAGAAAAGTTGCTTGAGTCTACTATTCAAATCCGGCCTCACAAAAAAAAGGTATTACATATGTTTTGTAAACATCCACCTACAGGTAAATTTACACCCAAGACAATGTTTTAAGTCACCAACCTCCTAGTACACTGCACACCAACTCAGTACATTCGAGGCACCAACCCCTTCAACATTACAAGTTCATGTATGCATAGAAATTGGTTCTTCTTCAACCTAAGAATGCACCTTTCATTTTTTTTTTTGTACTCACTTCATCTACTATTCACCACACTCTAATTAATTTATTAAAATCATCACTCAGATTATTTTTCATCTATCTATTACTACAAAATAATATATCAATTACCCCTATGTATTTGAATGAATCTGCATTAATATGTCCACACTACACATCATCTATCAGAATTTCAATATTTTCCATCTTGTTACACCACTATTTTAACATGGACGGTAATGAAAATTACCAACCCTAACTAATTCGCAGCCCTAATTGATTCACATTTTCTAAAATACATCCAAATCAACTTCATTTTTGTAACTTTCTATCAAATTTTATCTTCTGGAAGTATCTGTTTGCTAACTTTCAATATTGACCATTGATTATACCTTTGTTTCCAAGACCACAAGGCTCTTGTTAAACTGCATCAATTTTAAAACATAATTTCAAAATAAAATATGTTTAAATTCAAGCTATAGATCATTATTGCATACATTATGCCTATCACTTTTTTTCTTAGGACTCCAAAAACTATTTCCATGATGTAAAGGAGATGCACAATTTCATATTTATAGGCCACCTATCTCTAGGGTGTCATCACGAACACATGTTAACATCCCACACTCCCACAATACTTAGTCGAGGTACCACCATACTCTCAACAGACTTGTGGGATTCTACCATCTATCTTGTCTAACATCATACTCCACTACCATCTCTACCTTGTTTCAGGCTTAAGCCCTGGTCCCACTGGGACACTTGTCACATTTTTTGTAGTTCCACATGTAGAGGAATTGGGTCCACCATAGATCTTGCATTGGGGGGAAAAAGAGAATGTTATCATAACTTTGTCGGGGATCAACAAAAGCTCCATAACTTGGACAAAACTATGAAATGACTTGACTTAAGAAAAACTTTTAAATATTACAACAATTCTCTTAGGCGCTGACACACTTTGGGACATCAAAAAGACAAACCTCTGACTATAATTTATAATACGTCAGGAGAAGGAAAGGTTATGAAAACTTGGGTGATGACTGGAAATTTTTCAATAACTAGCAACAAGACCAACGACTTCATGATTCAGCCAAATTTTGGGTAAATAAGCCAGTTTTTTAGATTGGCTAAAAACTCTTGAACCATAGGAAAATGGGTGCTTTATAACCTAGGTCATAGAACACCACTATTTTCCTACTGTCATTCAAAGATGTCCTAGGATCCGATAGTGGATTGACTATCAACCCAAAGGGTGAGTCAATTCTCAATAGGGAAGGACTTGAGAGGGGGTATTTTAGGCTTTGAAGGGTTCACCACCAAGAAAAATATTGGAAAAGATAACTTAACATTTAACTCATAAAACATAGTAATGCAAGAGAAATGAAGGATTTAAATGTTGAAATTAAGTAACAACAATTTAGGATGTGCGTACCTAGGAGTTCTGGAAATGTAATGAGGATTTCTGGAATGCAAGGAAGCTATCAAAATATGCTATGGAGGACTAAGATGCCCTTACTATTGTCTTAGTCCCACTATTTTTTTTGGGGGAAAATGTAGAATCTTCAGATCCTGAAACTAGATTTGGAAGAATCCCTACAAAATACCTTCAGGAGGACTAAGAAACCCTACGTGGTGACTTAGTTTAGTCTAGAATTTCTAAAATCTCCGAATGTGGTCTTGAGGCTCAAGGTCTTCACTTCCTTCTTCTCTGATCTTAGGTCCTGAATCTTCCAGATCTAACATGTAGGTGAGTTTTCATGAAGATGATAACTTTTCAATGCAACTTTGGAACTTTGTAAGTTTTCACTTCAAATGATTTTCAAGTCTTCAACCTAAATCTGAAATCACAAACACAGAAGAGGTGAAAAAATTGTTGATTGTTAGTAAATGGGGGTTTACCTTGGTCAAACTCCTTGTTGGTAACTAAACCATGAAATATAATGTAATAATGGAAGGAAATGATGAATGAACAAAGTACTATGTTGCAACTCACCAAACCCTTATGACAAGGTGCTGCACATATGCTTGAAATGGTTGCAATGGATGTGGTTCTTGAATCATTCTTGAATGATATAGTTCTTATATGAAATAATTTCTTGAATCATAAACCCTACATCACAATTGTTAGCACAACAACAAAAATGATGATTGAATCTTGATGATGGCTCCAAATGATTGAATAATTGCTCTTGAATTCTCTTTTGAACTAAATTATGCTACTAGGAATGCTCTCACAAAAGACGGGTGAAAATGATTGAAAGAACCTTCTATATATACTTATCCATGGTTAATATCCTGAAATTACACCACACCAAGCCGACACATGAAATCATTAATTAAAGGAGGCTAAACCCCGCCAAAATTTAAAATTAAATCCCAAAAATAAGCAAAGGGGGACTAAGACACCCTCGGTGGAATTTTACTCCCATGTCCTAAAAACTTGGGGCACATACTCCAAAAGGGGGGCCCATTAAGGCACACTTGAAATCAGGGTCCCAAGACCTTTGGGGGACAAACACACCCTAGGTGGAGTCTTAGTCCCAGCCCAAAAATCAGTGACACTCACAAAAAATTATTAAATTATCACTTATCTTTTGGATTTTTTTGGGATTAGCCTAAAAAAGATATAGTTTATTAGGCTTGTGGATGCAAAATAGGACCAATTAAGATATAAATCGGGATAAATAAAACAAGGTGGGCCCAAACAAGTGTGAAATGCAAGGGTATGCATTTTCCTACACTACATTTAGCCCCCAGTTTAGTGAGAGGATGAACTTGCTTCAAACTCACATTAAATTAGTCAACCACACAATCAAGAGGGGTTCAAATGTACAAATTCTAGTAAGATAGGATGAAAATAATCAAGAGGGATGATCAAGCCCCTAGGATCAAGATATTATGGTAGACCAACATAAGCACAAAGGAACACACTTGTAGATGATATATGAAGCCATAAACAAAACACAAACATACACCATCAAAGACAAAAAAAGGAAAAATAAAAAGAAAATGCAACAAATCAAGCTTTGAATGGCCATCCAATGCACTATGGACTAGGTCTAGGCTATTTTTTCAAAAGGGTTTGCAAGTGGAATGCGTTGTTCACTATGCAAAAAAAACACATGCTCACAAGGGCTAGTGAAGCTAGTTGTCTACTAGGTGAGCCCCAAGGGGTGAATATCAAAGTCATACCCCCATGACTATGATAAGGACAAAAATAAAAAATGCACACTCATAAGGGCTTGTGAAGCTAGTTGTCCACTAGGTGAGACCCAAGTAACCATATCAAAGCCATACTCCATGAATTTAATAAGGTACAAAGATGTTGATGAGAGCTATTAATGTCCCATTTTATGCCATATTCTAGCCTATTTCATGCACCTTCATAACCATTCTCGCATTCCATTTATGTTTTATTTTCAAATGATTTAACTATTTTACATTGCATATGATTTAATAAATATAATTCATATTTAATTAGTTTTAAGAATAAAATATGAAAATTTATTATTGGTTGTCTTTACTAATTAGAATTATTATTTTAAGCCTTGGTAAATATATTTTGTAGCATTCAGATTTCTTGTCACCTGTTTCATAGGAACTTCATGTCACCTTCTAAGCAAGAACCATCCTATCACTCAACACTGCCACTTGCACTCCTGCTACATCAACTTAGTGCAACCATTACATCTACCAAGGCATTTTTAAGAGGCATCAAACCTATCTTAAATGGCCACACACATCAAAAATTTGTTTAGATATTTTAAACATTGATTTTTACCTTAATATTTGGCATTATTAGAAGACATCTCATGATCCTCTCTACAAATAATTACTGCCACGTTAGAAAATTCTTTTTGTTTATGAATTCAATAAGGGAATCTATGATTTACTTGCCAGCTTTTAAGGAGGATAACCTATAATAAATTTGTGCTTGTTATTAGTATGGAGAAAATAAAAAAATTGTCATTTCTTATTGTTTTTGTAGCATAAACATCTTTTCTTTATTTGTGGACAGCCATAAATTTTTTACGTGAGCCATTATTTTGTTGGCTACAGGCCAAAATATATACTCTATTCCTGTACATAGTTGTTATCGACTGCACATATATATGTTGCATAATATAAGCTACAGGATAGATAGTGGAGTGTAAGAAAAATTATTGTAAGCAAATCTGTGTATTAGAATGTTGTATTATTTTTGGTAAATAAAATAGTGCTTTGCATGATTGAAGCAACAATGTAATAAATTCATTTTGTTTTATCACCTGCGAGACTAAGAAGGGGGCCCATTGCTTGGGACACCTGGTGTTTTTCCAGCTTTCATAGTTATGGTAATGTATGTTTGATTTTCATAGCATGGTGTTCTATTTTGAAATAGTGATTAAGCATGATTGAAGTGTGTTTATTTTTGTTCTTTATTAAATGTTGCTTCTATATTATTTGCAAGTGTAGTTTGTGATTCATTTAAATTGTGAAATTATTATAAGTTGTAGGTTCATTTCCATAGCTACATTCATAACCACTTATCTCATGACTATCACCCCTTTATGACATATATTCCTGATACCTCTCACAATTCTATGCCCCTAGATTGACACGTATAAACAAAACTGAAATCCATTATAAAGTGTTAAATCCTTCTTATGATTTACCCCAGTGTTGGCCTATCAGAAGCAACACAATAACAAAGAGGGATGTTCAAAGGGATTTTTCTTATTTTGTGCAAGGTCTCATCTTAGGGAACATTGTTCCTAATGTCTCCAAGATAGGAAAAGTCAAAGAAATATCAAAATCTCAAAGGATATCAAACATAATAAAACCACCAAGAAAAGGACACATCACAAGAAGAAAGAAAATTGCATGATGAAACATGAGTGTCGATGTCTGCCCTCACTTTAAAGTGGTTTCTATCACCATTTAAGTGAGAAATTACTTTAAAGTCGAAGAAGACATGAGATCTTACTTGAAAATCCCCATGCCAAGTCATATGTTTCCAATAAGCTATGTCATTAAAAGGGAAGGGGTTGCCCCAAAAATGCATAAATCAATACATCACTTGTGAGACAACTTAAGGAATGTCATCCACATCCCAATCTTTCTCTTACATATACATGAATGGTGATCAACTAGCCAAAAGAGGAAATGACAGGTGACATACGAGGACAAGGCTATCTAAACCCTTGCCCCCACTTAGTGTAGGACAAGGATGAGCTGATATGAAAAGATGAACTAGGTGCTTCAACACAAGGGAGAGCACCACAATCCTTAAGATATTGTATTTTTTTTTTCAAAGCCTTACATTCATTAGTAGAATGACCATGAACTCTATGATATGGAAAAAAATCAATGTTGTAGTAAAACTTATTTCATGTCCATGAAGGGAGAGATATAAAACAATCTTGGAGGAGTCTCACCAAGATACTCTCTTGATAAAAAATAGAAAATGGTTCTTTATTTTGCAACAAAGATATCTCTTGCTTAGTATAGGATGTCATACTTACACAACTCTTTAGATTGCAATATTTTGTTTTCTTCTTTAAAGGAAGACGTAAAATCTATCGAATTCAAATCATTAGTGTTTTGTTTGATGAAATTAATGTTAAGTGAGGAGTTTTATGTTTCTTTCAAGTGATAATAATCAAGACCACTAGTCTCTATCAATTCAAGATGTTGTATTGTTAAATTTGGCTTAGACGAATATTTTGTAAGATTGTTGATATTGAGTGAAGGTTTGTTTATTTCTATCAAAGGACAATAACAAGGACCACTAGTTTTTTCTTGCATTTGAGGCTCTATAGGGAAATATATACCGTGTTCTCCAGCATCACATCCTTTTCCACTATATCCAAGTTGTTTCATAAGCTCATAACCTTTTCCATAAAGATTTTTCATTTCTTTTGGAGTTGGTGGTTGTTGATAGTCCATCTCATCAAAGTTTGTTGTGTAATATTCTTTTTGTTCTAAAGTGTTTGAGGTGGATGATTTTGAACGGTCTTCTGAATTTTGTGTTGATATTACTACCTTTTCATTACCCTTATCAGATTCTTTATTTATGATCTTGTATTCTTCCATAAATGTTGGTGCGAAACTAAATGATCTCAAATCATCTAGCTATATCGTTGTGAAGGGTTTAGTACAATTATCTTTTTGTTGTTCTTGTGTGGGTTCCACTTGTGTAGTTGGTGTCAATGTGTTGAAAGGATTGTCTTTGTTTTTCTCAATGTTCAAACAACTATTTGGTTCAAGTTTAGCCTCAAGTATGTACACTTTGTTGTTATAGATGTATTTCATTTTACAATGAAGGGTGGAAGGCACCCCATTCATTACATGAATCCATGGTCTTCCTAAAAGGAGATTATATGAAAGATAACAAAGCATAACGTTGATCAATGTCTCTAATGTGGCCTTTCCAGTTGTAATAAGAAAAGTGATCACACCAAGTGGTTGTTTTTTCTCGTTATCAAAGCCATTAATAGATAAAGAGGTGAGAAATATTTTTTATTTATCAATACCAATCTTGTCCAAAAGTTTCACACTACACATGTTTAAGGCTGAACCATTGTCAACAAGGGTTTGTTTTATCCCTACACTATTGTATGGATCTATGATCATGAAGAGAATAATTTTGTTTTTACACTTCCAAAGGGGGAGTTCACTTTGGTGGAAAAAAATGTCAGTGTTTATTCCTTGAATCATGGCTGCTATGTCATTTGGGTTTGCACTAGAGGGAACTTCAACTTGTTGCAAGGCTATTTGAAGCATAATGCAATAATTAGGTGAATTATGAATTAAGTCCCATAGGTATATCTTTGTAGGAGTATTATTAAGTTGTTCAAAAATATCATACTCCTTATTAAGTTTTTCAAAAATATCATACTCCTTCCCACTATGCGAAGTTAAATGGGGAGCACTAGGAAAAATTGGATTAGGAAACGGGAGGGATGTTGAAGGTGTTTGTCTTTGTTGTAGATTGTTCCTAGTGTTGTATGTATGAGAAATGGTATTGTAACTCAGTTGTTGTGAAACATTGTTCTGAGGTGGTTCAAGGATAATGACGGGTTTGTTTTGAACTTGTAGTTTTTGCGAGGGTGCATAAATGATAAGTTTAGGCTCAAGAGAGTACTCCAAGGGGTATCTAATGTGCATAACCTCAAAAGACTTATCCTTATTTTCATGATCTCTTAGTGAAGGGGAGTCTAATGCAACTTCATCATCTACATCTAATGAATTATTGTTGTCAATATTATTATTTTCTTTCATCATGATATCTTCCCTAGTAGAAGTGCTTTTAGGAGAAATACAAACCAAATTTTCTTGATATTCAAGGATTGGTTCTTCCAAAATGACCTCATCGCAAGTAGGGGAATGATCAATGGTTGAATTATCTTTCTTTTAAATGATGGTATTTTCTTGTTCGATAATGTTTTCCCTAGAGGAAGAGAGAAAATGAAGATTCCTATGACTTTCATTGATTGTATTTTCTAACATCAAAGAATCTTCTTCACAATCAGGAGAAGAAAAAATGTGATTGTCATGATCAATTATTATTTCATTCCTTTGTTCCCTAATGTCTTCCAAATTAGGATAGGTAGGGGAAAAAACATAAAGAGGGTTGTCATGGATCTTAAAGGTTTGATCATCCAACACCAACATATCTTCCTCACTTACACTTTCATTCTCTAGAACATTATCATAAGAGGGGAAGATATTGGGAGATGAAAATAGGCTAGTTGAAGTTTGAATGGTTTCTTGTTGTGTTATATTATCATCGTGATTTCCTATGGTTTTTACTTCTTGTTCATCAATGTCTTGCCTAATAAGAGAGGTATAAGGAGAGAAAAAACTAGGATTATCAAAACTCATTAATTGGTTCTTCTAACACCAAAACATTCTCTTCGCCAATAGGATATATATTAGGAGAAGAACGAATATGATCGTTAGGAATGTCCAAGGTTATATTCTCTTTCATGAAAATACTCGCATAGGGAGGGGATATTAATCTTTTCTTAGTGTGCCTAGAAAGGTAAGAGACTAACATTGTTTGACCAAAAATGGAAAGCACTTTTGACCAAAAATGGAAAGCACTTTTAACCATCTCATGTAATGCTTTAATAATGTAAACAATGTATATCCAAAGATGCAAAACATATTTATCCAATGTATGCAAAAATTTAAGAATGCAAACAATGTATATCCAAAAATGAAAATCACTTTTATCAAACTTATGCAAAGCTTTATGAATGTAAACATTGTATATGCAAAAGTGAAAAGTACTTTTATCCATATTATGTAAAATTTCAGAAATGTGGGCATTTTCAGATCTAATGATGCTTGGACTTGAAATGATTTAAAAAATGAGAGCCCTAAATTGATGTTTTTGACCTAGATGCATAAAATAGATGTTCCCAAAACTTTCCAGACTTATAGTATATGTTACTAGGAGGCTTGGGAAGCATAAAAAAGTAGATTTAAATCTTGTAAACTACAACTTGAAACTCAATAGGAACTAAGACACCATTAAGGGTATCTTGGTCCTATTGAAGGGATTTTGAGGTCCCAGAAAGTGGAATAGAAAAAAAAAAAACCCATAGAGGGACTAAAACGCCAGGAAGGGTGTTTAAGTCCCAATAAGGGTTTTTTTAAGAAAAATACAAAATTTTGATTTTTTCATAGTATTTCGAGGTTGCCTACCCAAGGACATGATGTTTGGAAACATAAAACTATGTAAATGAATGCAAGAAAAAGTAACTAATGAAAAGAAATTGGATGCAAATTTGAATGCAATAGCAATGTTTCTAAATGTAAATAAGATGATTAACAATGCACTTTTCAATTTTTCAATGAGATAATGTGATGTAATAAAGAAAAATTGCAACCTATATGCACTATCAATAATGCAAATGTGAGAAACCCTAGATGCACTTTCAGTAATGTAAGACGCAATGCAACCAAATCTAGGACTTTAATGGAATCGAAATCAGAAAATAAATTCTCTTAAAGGTCGGGTTCACCAAAATGAACCATAGAAAAATGGGTGCTTTATAACCTAGGTCATAAAACACCACTATTCTCCTATTGCCACTCAAATATGTCCTAGGATCCCAAATTTTATTTGACTATCAACTCAAAGGGTGAGTCAATTCTCAATAGTGAAGGACCTAGGAGGGGTTATTTTAGGATTTGAAGGGTTCACCATAAAGAAAAATCTCAGAAAAGGCAACTTAACATTTAACTCACAAAATCTAGTAATGCAAGCTAAATGAAGGATGTAAATGATGAAATTAAGTAACAAAAAGTTAGGATGTGTGTGTATACATCCAAATTTGACCACTTTTGTATGGCCAAATCCATCTCCTTATGCCTCTATGACACCAATATTAATTGATGTATTTATTTAATTAATATTTCACATTTTTCCTAAGGTTCCTAAAGTATTTAATTTAACAATTAAATAATTTGTCCTTTATCCTTTCTTCTCTAAATTAAATAAACATATCAATTATTAATTAGTCATTTTCCCTTTTGAATTTAAATCAATTTTTAATTCATTTTTTTCTCTCTCCTTGTCACATCCTCTATAATCCCTCTTCTAATATGGATTAAGATGTGCACCACTTAATCAAGATTAATGTCACATCCTCCTACATTTCCCACTTGCTTCTAATCCCTCACTAACTTTCTTAATCATGTATTTGCACAATCCTAATCTAACCCCCTTGCTACATTCAGCATGCCTTTTTGGGTCAACCTTCACATCTTCCATATTTGGAATAGGTTCTCTTCCCCATGGGAATTTAAAATTCACTCTTTATTTCTCCAAGAATCTCCCTCTTCCCCATGTGAATTTAAAAATTCACTCTTTATTCCTCCAAGAATCTCCTTCTTCCCCATGAATTTAAAATTCACTTTTGATTCCTCCAAGAAATTTCCTCTTCCCCATGTGATCATTGAAAGGTCACATAAAGTCACATGAAGGTCAAGAACCTTCCATTATAAGGGCCTTGTTTTATCCACAAGGCACTTTTCAGCCTCCTCCATAAGAACCTTGTCTTATCCACAAGTACTTGTCATATGAATTTAAAATTCATATTTATTCTCCCAACCACCTTCTCTCTTCCCCATGGGGATTTTTTGAGGAATACTAAAATTCCTCATATGTCACTTTCACCTTCATATGGGGACAAGAGGTTCCTTTTTGAGGAAATCCTCTCATCCCCCAAGGTAGTTGTAAAGTGATTGTCCTTCCTCCACATAATTTGTACTGTTTCCATCTCACCTTGCCCCTTGGACAACTCACCCTCCACATTGATGAGATTTTTTTAATTTTGTCACAATTTTTGCCTGGGTTCTAGGACTTTTATGTTCTTCCTTCACACTGGGGGTCTAATGCCTAGGGTTTAGGGTTTTTCTACCCTTGTTTAAAACCTATATTTCATAAAACAAACCCTTGCATTATAATTTTGTGTTGACTTGTCACTGTGGGTTGCTGGTCTCTTAAGTCACTTAGTTGAGCCTTTTGTGTCATGTTGTTACCGACCCCTTTACCCAGCCTATCGATTTTCTCCACATTTTGGTTTAATATTAATTTTGCTTAAAATGGGTGGGTTTTTTTCTCAATGTTTAGACTTTAGTCTAAAAATTTTGTGCCCCAAGGGTTGCGCCCCCATTTTCCTATTCGGTCCCATTATTATGTATAACTTTTCTCCATGTGGATATTTGCAGACCATCGGATCGGTGAGCTCGAATCTGGACCATTCTTCATGGACCTCACAAGGTTTCTTGTTGACATCACTAAAGTAGTGCGACGTATGCAAGATGCCGCCATCTATTACGTACGATGAGGTGGGACCGGTCCAGATGTGCCAGTGTTGCTAAAATAATATTAAATCAATGACAACCTCTTAATGACGGGGATTAATTATGATCATCCCTCACCAACCTCGCACGATTAGATTAAAGTTTTTGAAAGTGTTGTGAGGTGTGCAATTTGGTGACACGTCACATGGTTTTATGGTATAAGGTGGCTAGTTGGGGCCCGCTGCTAGCTTGTGTGTCTTTGACTGTGAGGTATGGGATTGGCCACTAGGTATTCCAAATGGCCAAATGGGATTTTCAATGGTGTTTGACTCAATTTGAGTCATTCGACATGCCAGTTCCTTATGTCATCGACGGTCTGAATTCAAAATTTTGATCCACCCATGTGATTACTATTTGCGATCTACAAGCTACATTCATTAATGGCGCAAGTCTTTTGATGGATCCCATCCTAATTTCCATGCGTGCGAGTGGTTTTCTCCTTGTAATCATGATGGGTTGTGTGCAATTTTCCATAATCTTGGAGATGTTTAAGTGATGACAACGTCAGCCACTACTCGCTCACTTGCTTGTACTGTAATTGGAGCATTAATGTTTTATGCTCCAACTTGCTCGATAAGTGCCTGTTAATTGTTCATTTGTAAGTAATTGTTGTTCTTGCCGAGTTTTGAACCTATGAGCAGGATGGGTAAATCAGTTGTTTTTGTTTTCCCATTATGTAGAATTAGAAAGATGAGTGTGAAGAGTTCATAGCAGGAGTAGATGCCAATTGAATAGAGTATTGTTCCTGGTGCTTCTGGGGCCATTGTTGAGGGTGTTGGGTCCGTCCCGACTCTAGTCAGGAGCAATCCTCAGCTCAAAGGACTGGTTACATGGGCTGAGGTGGTAGATTATCCAGTGATGGAGAGAGTTCGTGTAATTCCCCGCCACACAAACCTAGAGGAAGTTTCAATTCACTACAAAAGTGTACTAATTTTTTTTTTAAAGTGCATTATACATACATGTTCACCTAAATTGACAACCTCCCCTAAGGCTATGTAACTGAGATTACTTAAACCCCATTAACATACATCATCTAAATTACATTGCATTAATTAACTCAAGTAATGACATACATCTAACATAAGTAAATACAATATAAAATAGATTAACTATCACATAATTCCATTATAAAATTCCATTACAAGATTACAATCCTCATTCTTAGAA
Source organism: Sequoiadendron giganteum (assembly GCA_007115665.2). Classification (NCBI taxonomy): domain Eukaryota; kingdom Viridiplantae; phylum Streptophyta; class Pinopsida; order Cupressales; family Cupressaceae; genus Sequoiadendron; species Sequoiadendron giganteum. The sequence goes on along the minus strand of CM021105.1, from coordinate 215,619,256 downwards.
TGAGTAAAAAAACATAAGTAGAATAATTACAAGATCCACCTCATAACAACAAGAGGGGTAAATACAACTGATACATGAAGAGATACAATAGTAATAGAAGAGAGTACCAATATCCACAAACTGTCCAACTGGATGTCTCACTTCCATGAAATGAAGAACAAAGGGGGACCCAGCGATTTTGGTGCATGTTCCTCCCTACCATGTGGTACCCGTAGGCACAGCCCCCATGCTAGGAGACAATAACAAAGTAACATGGACAAGAAATCTATTACCTCTAACCAAAGGTAGACTCATACTGACACATACTAACTCAACCAACATATGCACAATATAAATCTAACGCTAACATGGTTACATTGCTTCCAGACATATAATAATCAAGTGTGCTAAAGAAACCATACACACAACATACAAACAAGGTTATCCTAGATAGAGTGTCATCGCAAGGTGTGTCATGAGATCTCCTCTGGGCATCCTTCATAGGCTCCGATAATCCTGGTGGCCTCAACCGAATCCAGGCCCTCATACTCACTCAAGCGGAATCAACTACCTTTGATATGGACAAGTTAATTGACCTTGCCATTCCAGGCCTTCTCACTCACCCCAAGTCTAAACAAGCCCCTGTGTCTGCGAGCGAGGTTAATTATATCTTGGTTAATGTGAATGCATCCTAGTAATCTAATACTTTACTTTAATTATCACTTATTAAACACACTTTCGAAGGTTACCCGGTTTACCTCTTTGGGCTCCGGCCCCTAACAAAAGCCACTCTTCTAATGGATAACTCACTACTCAAATCTAGACTCCAAGGGTGAATCAAGTGCTATAGAATTGAATGACTCTGTCTCTCCTAATCTAGGAAACGACAATAAGAATCCCACTCCAACATATGGAGTAAAACAACTCAAAATAACCTACCCAAGGAATAGACGAATATTAATTAACATGGGAATGACCCACCTACACTGGAAGACTTTACACTACTTAACACAATTACCCATTCCCAAAGCATTCATTAAAAGGGAAACTAACATAATATTGCATTGATAAAGGAACAAACACTATGTTTGGATATATTAAATCCATAGCCCTACTTTAAGCTTCTCGCAGAAAATAAACATTATCCTTATTAATTTTCACTAAAACGCAATAAATTCAACACTAAAACAAATACTTTTCGGTTACAAACCATTGCTTTAGTAAAATAATTAATAAACTGAATCATTACCTTTTCACTTACAAAGAAAAGAATAAAATTCTATTTTTAAACAATACTAGATGCCAAATTTGTATTTAAATCAAAATACTAATCCAAGAAATATTTCTTTTAAAAAAACTCTTAACTTATTCATCTAATCTTTCCAATTCACAATTTAAATAATAATTACAACTACTAGATCATGCACATAATTAAAAAAATATAATCATATATATTAAACTGAATATTATATATATGTTTATTTAATTCTACTAATAAACTCAAATTCCAAATTTAATCCAAATTCCATAATTCTGGAAAAGAAACAAAACAAAACAAAAAAAAATAGAAAATCAAATATAAATCTCTATCTCACATTCTTATAAAATATATTTATATATATATACATACAGTATATACATATATATATTTTATATCATATTTATACAAAAAATATTGTTATTTTAATAAAACAATGCATGGTATTTAATATATATACTCACTGAATATATTATGCTAAATTTTTTTTCCCAAATTTCAAATTTATAATCTAAATTTTCCATATTAAATTTCGGATTTAAATAACGTAATAAAAAATAAAATAAATTAAAAAAAACAAATTCCAAAGCAAATCAAAGTTGATGTGATAGTGATGTGACCGGACGATAGTACCGCCGGTACTCATTACTGTGCACTATGTAGGGTATTACCTCCGCCGACTGTACATGGGAGGCCGCACCTCCCATGGGGAGTGTGTCCCCCAAGGGTGGGCGCACTGCCCATGGCAGGTGCGTCCTGCCCTCGCCATCCGTGGGGTGGGGGTTTGACCTCCCCACCGCCCACTTAACAATTATTTTATCCTATAAAATTATATATATATATATATATTTTAAATATTTTCTTTTTCCATATGCGTTTTTATAAAAAAATAACACAGTTACCAATATTGTACTTTGTACTTTTCGTGATTGATTTTAATGCGAAAAACAAAAACTCAAATATACAGAGGGTTTATATATTTTTATATATATATATTATATGTAATTCACATATAATATATATTAGTTTATATATATTAATATATAAAAATTTACCAGAATTTCTATAACTGGTAAAATTGAAGAAATACAAAAAAAAACTAGAACAGAAAATTCTTTAAATTTTCCAGAATTTTATTCCAACATCTAAAAGGATAAAAATTTAAATTTCTTTCAACCCTATTCATTAAAAATTCACAAAAAACTTAAATAAGGAAAATTCAAATCAAACTATTTACTAAAGGTTTTCTCATAGGGTTTGAATTTGGCAAAATAGATCTGATTGATTTATAAATTAAATTTTCCACAATAATTCCTAGATGTTGAGAATATTCTAAATTGAAAATTGAATCAATGGATCTATAGGTTTTGTTTTCTAAATAATTTCCTAGAGTTAGTAAATTGAATTTTCACAACCATTAAATTGAAAATTGAAATAAACATCAAGTATAAAACCTGGAATATGATGCTCTAGAAGATGAAGAAAATATCTTGATAGAAGCCTCCTTTGTGCTTTTCCTCAAAGTGCAAACAATTCCAATTCCAAAAACCAAAGTTCGATTCAAATCCCTGTTTGTGCAATTCTTCAAAATTCCCCAAAATCTTCTGAACAATAATAATCCTTCCAAAACTGTTCTTCTTTTTTTTCCTTTTTTTTTTTTTTAAATTGCAACATGCATTCATATTAAAACTAAAATATCTAACCTAACCCTAATTTCCTTTTCGCATGCAAAATAAAAATAGATATTTATTTCCTTTTCCCATTTTCGAAAACTTCAAATTGATTTCTAAATGCAATTTCACTTTTCTTTCAATTCTTTTAATTTAATTTAATTTAATTTAATGCAATAAACATAATTAATTAATTTTAATTATTTAATAATTAAATTCAATCTTTTCCAAGATTAATTTAATTAATTAAATAAATTAAAATTTAATTAATACAATTTCATAATCAACATATATATTTCATCTAAGCATATATATCACTTAATATTAAAATAAACTCTACTTTCAACAATACAATAATTCTAACATTTTAATTAAATAAAAAAACATCTAATTAAATCATAAACATTAAACCAAGTAGACTCAACTCACAAATAGAACAAACGACTCACTAAGGCTAGGGCATAGACCTGACACATGTTACCCAGTTACTATCTACTTTTCCACATAACCGTTGGATCGACACGCTCAAACCTATGAAACCAGGTGGAGTCGGTGTCATGTACCTACGACCTGCAACCAAATAACAACATAATACATATATACAGTATATAATACACACTGTGAAGAAGAAATCATGGATTTGCAGGGCGCTCACAAGCGAGTGATGCGAAACTGTCCTCTTCACCAATACACTCATCAAAGACTGACATTACATCATAATCATAAATCACGTAATACAATATCTCATGCTAACTCTACTAATCATCAATAATCCATAAAGCATGTGTCACAATAGTCGGATAATCCACATCACACAATAATCAATGTCGCTCAATAATAGAGATCAAAACATCATAACAAAGCGTATCCAATATCAAAGTATCGGCAACCAAATAAAGCATAAAGCAAACTACACAAAAGCTAACCAGAGGGGTATTACAGTTCGATGAAGGTGACAAGGAGGTGAGGTCTGGGTGATACGAGTGACCTATTGAGCTCTCTAGTGGCTCTTTTGATGAAATATTTGATATTGATTTAGATTACCATGATTACCTCTTGGCCTTGATTGAGCTAGTGGGTGTGAATAAAGAGGTCCTCGTTGCATCTCCTATTACTGTGGTGGCACTGTGTGCTGCTTCTAGGTCTAGTCTTGGTGTTGGTAAGGGTAAGGTGATGCTCTCACTTCATACTAAAGTGAGGATGAGGAGCGGTCACCTATATCGGGGCCGTGTGTTTGTTCGTGGTGCGAAGTGATGGTGTGGTCATCAGGGTTGTGCAATTTTTCTTGGGTGTTGTTGTTGCTTTTGGGGTCTGATGTGGATGTGCATGTGGGTGATGCGGTGGTGATTTGTTCTGATCGACTGGTTACAAGGGTTGTAACCATTGTGATTCCTTTGTTCATGGTATGATTGCATCTGATGGTGGGGAATTTTGATATGTTGTCAAAATTTTATTTGGTTAGAATAAAATTAGGTTGAAATCAACAATTGAGCCAAATGCTTGTTGCTCTCCTAGTCTATAGAGGAGATTTCAAGGCTCACTATTGAGGTCGGATTTTTTGAGTCCTAATGTTTAGATGGTGTACAGTTAAGGCATGTAATGCAGAATTTGGAAGGTTTTAGCTAGTAAATCATTTTAGGTAGGGTATGTACATGGGATAAGTGTTCTATGCTTTTTATAATTACTGATATCGAAAGAAATCTAAAAAAAATTAAGACAATTACTCTCCTATGTGTGTTATGCCAGATTGTGAATGAAATTATCAAGGTTTTTTCATTTATCTTCAATGGTATATTTTGAATGTATGATTCACTTTCTTTCCTTAACTTAATGAGTTAATCAAATTCTTGAAAGGGAATTATAGGTCTATGGTAAGGAGTGTTGTTTTGATTGTTGAAAATCCTTATGATGTAAGGCATTGTGAGGACAATTCAGTGCTATCCTAGTCATATCTCTTGTGACTCCTTCCCAATTGAATGAGGCACTAGTTAATTCATTAAGGATCTTCTAAGAATTCAAAACAATTGCCCTAAATATGAAGGCTTGAAGTCGGGAAATCTTAAAGTTAAATTCTATCTCATTTGGGATGCAAATCTCACATTATATCAGTGTTCCTAGCTCTAGATAGTTGTCCTTACTTTGTGGTTTACCAAAACGCTGGTAGATGGTATCTATTAGCACTTATAGGAATATATTTGTGCAGTGAATTGTTGTTGAGGCATGAAGCATTTTATGAACACATATAGGAACACCCTCCTTGGTTTCAAAGAGCCTAAAGTGTAGGAGATCTCAGTATTTGATTGAATCTTGTTAGTTGGCCACTAACTTTGTGAATTTTTGAATATAGAGGTTGGAAACCTCTTAGAGAATTATGAAGCCTAGCTTGAAAATTTTAAACACCAACAGAATGGAAACTCCACAAGGGAACACCTCAAAAGTTTCGATTGTAGACCGTGTTGTTATAGGGTCACTATCATCATGTTTGTAACCAAAGGTTGAAAATTATTGCATTATTTTCCCACCTGATTCACCAACTAAATGGTGTCTTAAATGGGGAGAAATTATGAAAAATTCAAAGAAAAAAGGAACCATACAAGTAGGTGGTAGTATCCCAGAGTCAAATATTTGGTGAATCTAAACTTTAAGTTTAGATGTTTGAAGGTTATGGATCTGAAAGGATTGGTAGCAACACTATCTCAAAGCATTTGAGTGTGACTCTGTTGTGGAAGAAGACCCAAAACGTGATTAGTTCTTGACAAGAATTTATTATTGATTTGAAATTCAGTCCTCTATTAAAGGGGTGGCGACTTTGTCGAAAGAACCAGTTGACATGTCAATAAAAGTCTCAGATCTGTAAAGTTTACAGTCAGGGAGAGAAGGTTAACATGTGCCACTTAATTTCTAGGTATTCTCATAAATCTAAAAGGATCAGTATTTTGTTTATGAGAATTTTTCATAACTAGAGGTGATGAATGGTTCCTAATTAGATGAATTACCATTAAGAAGGGAACATTGGTTGGTATTTTCATACTTCTAATATGTAACATGTAATATATGTAATAGGTGAGGAGTATATTCATTTTTACTTATGACTTTAGAAAGGTCTTAAGGCATAATTTTCTAATTTATGTGAAATAGGATAAATGCAATGAACATCCATGTTTTGTTCAGATTAAATATGGGTGTAAGAAGGTTTCTCTATGAAATGGAAAATAAATGTATGCAAGGGAAACAAGTTTCACCAAGCCCTCAAAGGTATTTTATGATTCAAAGGTATATGCGATTTATTTTCAGTGGTATTAAAGGTTTCCCTAATTTGATTCCTAATAAGGTTAGGAAGCATTTTCCCAAATTCACAGGGCATAGTTCAGAATTAGCCTCTAAGCATCTGCAAAATTTCATGGATGTGATGGTGGATTATGAGGCTAGTCATGAGGATGTTGTCATGAAGCATTTTGTTAAATCCTTGAAGGATGATGCTAGGGATTGGTTTTCATATTTGCCTGCATGTTCTATTGACTCATGGAATCAATTGGTGATGGCCTTTATTGTGAAATTTGGTGAAAGAGTAAACCCAAGCATGGTAAGAAAGGGTTTTATGGGAATCCACATAAGGAAAGATGAGTTAGTCCAATATTTGAATTTCATGTTTTCAAAAGTTGTAAGAGAAATTCTTGAAGAGATAAGACCAAATGAGGCAGAGTGCTTGGTTGTATATCTTGGTGCATTTGACAAAAATATGAGTTATCTATTAAGAGATAAGGAACCTACAACCTTATATTAGGCATATCAAATTCTATGGACATTGAGAATAACATAAAATACTCAATGATGAAAGGGTATCTAGCTGCAAGTGTTGGTTATCCTAGCACATATCATACTAATAGAATTCAAGGGTTAGCTAGAAGAGACAATTGTCATGATAGAAATGGTTTCAAAACAATGATGTATCCATCATTACAGTATGAAGATCATGGTGAATCCCAAGTTTAACACCAGATAGATTTGAGTAATAGTGACCAAGACTCTTTTATGCAAGAATTGTATGAAGTCAAAAGACAAGAAGGGGAATCACCATTCAAATTATTTTCAAGGTTTTTGGATGCCTTGATAAAAATCCCAAATGAGTTCAAACCTGAAGATTTTGTGCGCATTGATCTATTTTGTGAAATCTATGAACCTAGGTTGAGTGCTCTACTAGAAGAATTGAAGCCTTGTAACCTTGGTCAAGTCCTTGAATGGATAGAGATTGTAGAATTAGCCAAGTGTGGATGACACTTATCCTTTTGAGGAAGATCGGGTAACCATACAAATGACTAAGGATCGGGATGATGGAGAACTAAGTGATACAAAAAATTATTTTCCATGTCATGATTACATTGCATATGTTGCTGAGGTTTTGTTACAAACTAATAAAAGTGATCCAAGAGGTAGTGATTGCATCTCCAAAGATGATGTGGAAACATATTCCTTACTTGAGGTTTGTGATGGTACAAAGGCTCATGATGTCATTTTTCTACAAGTGAGGGGAAAAATTACATGCGATGGATATTTGGAGTGTACTCTAGGTTTGTTATCAATGGAGCATGTTTATTGTGTGAATGATAAGGAATTTGAAGAAAAGGAGGTGTGTGTTTAGTACTATGATCTGTACAATACTGAAAATGACCAACACATTGATGAATGTATTGGTGTTATTGATGTTCCTAATTTTTTGTATGAAGTTGAGATGGATGTGTTTATAATGAATTAAGAGGATGATGTGGTGTATAATGATGAAATAAGGGATTCATTTTGGAATGATCAAGTAGGGAATTATGGAAAATATATGGGTCTCGAGTCAACATTGTTGCCTATTAATGATAATGAAGAGTTTTCACATAACAAAAATGTTGTAGATTATGTTGATATTGTTGAAATTCTTGATCCATGTATAGAGCAACCTAGTAATTGAAGTAACAGTGAATTTCATATGGATGAGTATGCATTAGAGCACAATTACTTTTTTTTTTTATATCCCTCATATGGAGATGGACTTGTTATTACCCCTTGAGGTGAGATTTTAAGTGGCAAGGGATGAGAGTGTTAGTGATATTGCTGGTGAAATTTTTTCAGCTTATGATGAAAGTGTCAGTGATATTGCTGGTGAAAAGTTTTCAGCTTATGATGAAAGTTTCAATGATACTGTTGGTGAAAAGTTTTCAGTTTATGATGAAAGTGTCAGTGATATTGCTAGTGAATTTTTTTTAGCTTGTGCTGAAATTTTCACTTATAAATTAACACAAACAACAGGTGGTGTTGAACATGAGGGGGCCAATGCAAATAGCTATATTTCTATTTCCCTTGTCGATATTGGGTTGCTAGAGCCTGTTATTGAGGTTTTTTACATAGAATTGGATGATAGGACATAGGAGGTAGTGTATTGTAAGGAGCCTAAGATGAATGTATTCACAAATTTCCTGGGGGAAGATATGACCTATGGTTCACATTTTTATGACATCAGGAAGTGTTCTAGTGTACTTGAACACAGATGTTGGCAGCTAAGCTTAAGTTGCAACCATCAAGGTGAGGATTTCCTAGAATATGCATCTTTTGTTTTGGATGTTCCTGGGTATGAGATGCATGACACAAAACAGGTTGATTATAAGAGATTCTATTTTAAGGTGCACACTAATTTGAATGTCAAATGTCAAATGGATTATGAGGTTTTTTTACATCTCAACTCATAACAATGAGCAATTTGCCAAAGGAAAATGTCATGATGGTCATGAATTGCAGTTAGTGTTTAGATGCAAGTTGTTGATTGATGAAGTGGATGGTGACATTGGAAAGCATAATGATGCTTTGGGGAATAGTAATGATTTGAGTGGCATATGGACACTTAAGGGCACAATTTGCAGACTTGGTTTACTCCAGATAATGGAGAATTTTTTTTTTGACAGGGGTAAACCTTGGTGTTCATTATTTGGGGGCCTTGGGCCACCAAGTTGGATGTAATGTAAGTTTTAATTCAGCAGAATGGAGCATATTTCAGGGCACCTATTTGATTCAATATTGGGTCTGCTCCCCAGAGATCTAGGTTCTTGCTCTACCCGCAGGGGGCATACATCCCCAATCGGAGCCACTGATGGGAATTTTTAAATTTTGTCAAAATTTCTCCCTGGGTTCTAGGGTTTTCTATTCTTCCTTCATGTTGGGGGTCTAACGCTAGGCTTTAGGGATTTGCTACCCTTGTTTAAAACCTGTCTTTCATCAAACACACCCTTTTGTTATAATTCTATGTTAACTTGTCGTTGTGGGTTGTCAGTCTCTTAAGTCACTTGGTTGAGCCTTTTGTGTTTGGCTATTACCAACCCCTTTACCCAGCCTATCATTTTTCTCCACGTTCGGGTTTAATATTAATTTCGCTTAAAATGGGTAGGTTTTTTCAAAATGTTTAGACTTTAGTCTAAAAATTTTGTGCCCCAAGGGTCGCCCCCACCCATTTTCCTAGTCGGTCCCATTATTATAAATAACTTTGTTCCATTTGCAGATTTTCTGACCACCAGATCACTGAGCTCGAATATGGACCGTTCCTCGTGGACCTTATAGGGTTTGTTGTTGACATCACTAAAGTTGTGCGAGGTATGCAAGATGCTACCATCTATCACGTACGGTGAGGTGGGACCGGTCCAGATGTGCCAGTGTTGCTAAAAGAATAAGAAATGAACGACAACCTCTTAATGACGGGGATTAATTATGACCATCCCTCGCCAACCTCTCATGATCAGATTAATGTTTTTGAAAGTGTTGCGAGGTGTGTGAGATGGAGACATGTTGCATTTTTCTATGGTATAAGGTGGTTGGTTGGGGCCCGTTGCTAGCTTGCGTGTCTCTGACTATGAGGTATGTGATTGGTCGTTGGGTATTCCAAATGACGACGTGGGATTTTCAATGGTGTTTGACTCAATCTGAGTCATTTGACATGCCAGTTCCTTATCTCATCGATGGTCTGAATTCAAAATTTTGATCCACCCATGTGATGACTATTTTTGCTTTGCAAGTTACATTCATTAATGGCCAAAGTCTTTTGATGGATCTCATCCTGATTTCCATGCATGTGAATGGTTTTATCTTAGTAATCATGATGGGTTATATGCAATTTTTCATAATCTTAGAGATGTTCAAGTGATGACAACGTCAGCCACTAATTGCTTGCTTGCTCATACTGTAATTGGAGCATTAATGTTTTCTACGCTGGATTCCTCGATAAGTGCCGGTTAATTGTTCATTTGTATCATTTCATTTTTGAGTTTGTGTTCATTTGTAAGTAATTATTATTCTTGTCAAGTTTTGAACCTATGAGTAGGATGGGTAAATTAGTTTTTTTTGTTTCCCCATTACATAGAAGCACAAGGATGAGTGCGAAGAGTTCATAGTAGGAGGAGATGCTAATTGAACAGAGTAATGTTCCTGGTGCTTTTGGGGCCATTGCTGAGGGTGTTGGGTCCATCTCGACTCTAGTTAGGAGCATTCCTCGGCTCAAAGGACTGGTTACATGGGTTGAGGTGGTGGATTATCCAGTGATACGAGAGTTTGATGAAGGTGACAAGGAGGTGAGGTTTGGGCGATATGAGTCACCTATTGAGCTCTCTAGTGGCTCTTATGATGAAAGCTCTGATACTGATTCAAATTACTGTGATTACCTCTTGGCCTTGACTGAGCTGGTGGGTGTGAATGAAGAGGTCCTCACTACATCTCCTATTGATGTGGCAACATTGTGTGCTGCTTCTAGGTCTGGTGTTGGTGCTGATAAGGGTAAGGTGATGCTCGCACTTCATACTGAAGCGAGGACAAGGAGCGGTTGCCTATATAAGGGTTGTGTGTTTGTTCATGGTGTGAAGTGATGGTGTGGTTGTCAGGGTTGTGCAATTTTTCTTGGGTGTTGTTGCCGCTTTTGGGGTCTGATGTGGACATGCACAAAGGTGATGCGGTGGCAATTTTTTTCGGTCGAGTGGTTATGAGGGTTGTAACCATTTTGATTCCCCTGTTCATGGTATGATTGCGTTTGATGGTGGGGAATTTTGAAACGTTGTCAAATTTTCATTTGGTTAGAATTAAATTATGTTGAAATCAACAATTGAGCTAGATGCTTGTTGCTCTCCTAGTCTATAAAGGAGATTTCAAGGCTTATTGTTGAGGTCAGATTTTTTGAGTCCTAATGTTTAGATGGTGTATAGTTAAGGCATGTAATGCAGAATCTAGAAGGTTTTAGCTAGTAAATCATTTTAGGTAGGGTATGTACATGGGATAAGTGTGCTATGCTTTTTGTAGTTACTTATATCAAAAGAAATCTAAAAAAATTAAGACAATTGCTCTCCTATGTGTCTTATGATAGATTGTGAATAAACTTATCAAGGGTTTTTCCATTCATCTTCAATGGTATATTTGAATGTATGATTCACTTTCTTGCCTTAGCTTAATGATTTAATCAAATTCTTGAAAGGGAATTATAGGTCTATGGTAATGTGCTAAGGATATGGTAAGGAGTATTGTTTTGAATGTTGAAAATCCTTATGGTGTAAGACATTGTGAGGACAGTCCAGTGATATCAGGGTTATATCTCTTGTAATTCCCGCCCAATTGAATGAGGCACTAGTTAATTCATTCAATATCTTCTAGGAATTCAAAATAGTTTCCCTAAACATGAAGGTTCAAAGTTAGTACATATTTAAGTTAAATTCTATCTCATTTGGGATGTAAATCTCACATTATATCAGTTTTCCTAGCTCTAGATAGTTGTTCTTACTCGGTGGTTTTCCAAAACCCTGGTAGATGGTATCTATTAGCACTGATAGGAATATATATGCGCAGTCAAGTGTTTTTGAGGCTTGAATCATTTTATGAACACATATAGGAACACCCTCCTTGGTTTCATAGAGCCTAAAGTGTAGAAGATATCAATCTTTGACTGAATCTTGTCAGTTGACCACTAACTTTGTGAATTTCTTGAATATAGAGGTTGACAACCTCTTAGAGAATTACAAAGCCTAGCTGGAAAATTTAAAACAACAATACACATGTCAAGATGTGAGGGATTGTGAGTTCTCAACTCACCAGAACCCTTCATCTTGGCCATGGTGGCTAAAACCTGGCCATTGAATTCTCTATAGAATTCTAATTCCTCTATAAATACTCCTCTCTTACATGCTTTAAGGGACCTCATGCATTTAGTAACAAACTTATGATCTTAAGCTATTCAAGCCACCATTAAGCATATTTTTGCATTCAAGAGATTGTACCCATTTTATTTACTTATCACCTACCCACCTTCATCTTGCATTTGAATCATCTTCTATCCATTTTCCATCACATTGCTATCAAAGGAGCACACAACCAAATTTCAGTCAAGGGCCAACCAAGGAGATCAACACAAAGGTATAATCACTTTCAGTTTTATCTCTTTTTTTATATTTAATTAGGCCAATAATTGATGGTATTGTGTTATTTACGTTGCATTCTTAGTTATTTTTTGCATATTTAGGAGTAAGAAACACCTGCACATATTTTTGGCACACCCGATGGGACCCACAAATGAGTCATTTTCTTTTGAAGTTTGTTGTTGTTTTATTTTTTGTAGGTTCAACCAACTCAGAAGGGCGATCATGGCCTATTAGGGGAATCCACACCTAGGCACACATGCCCCTATGCAGTAAAATTAACATTTTTGGATTTTTTGTTTGCATTTTTGTAGGTTTGGGTGACTCAAAAGGGTGACCACGACCTAGTGGAGGTGGCCAAACCCTAGCAGAGGCGGCCACACCTAAGCACATGTTCTCCTCAATAGAAACATCATCATTTTTAGCCCTTTATCTAACCAGAAGGGCAACCAGGTCTTGCAGGGATGCCTGTCTACAAAAAACCAACACTAGAAGCTCTTTATTTTCACCAGAGGGGCAACCACGCCCTAGCAGAGGTGGCCACACCCTAGCAGAGGTGGAAATTCCCTAGTAGAGGTGGCCATGCCCTATTAGGGGTAGCCATGTCTGGGTACACATGCCTCTCTATAGTAGAAATAATGTTTCAACTCTCTATTTTCACTAGCAGAGGCGACCAGATCCAAATAGTAGGTAAAAACAGTTTTTTAGTGCATTTTTCAAACTCTCTTTTCTATCGTTTTGTTAATATTGACCCCCTAACATGTGTTGTTGGTTATTGTGAAGGGTTTTATACTAATTATTGTGTATGAAGTTTACGATTGATGAAGAATGGTGGAAAAACTACTAACTTGTTTCCTGCAAGACGAGAGAACCAAGACCCTTAGTTAGCTATTTGATTTCACTTTTTTTACACTAATTAGGCACATAGACAAAGTAGGGGGGTCAAAGAATTTTCTTGCCTTGTCAGAAATTCAAGCTACCGATGTATCCAAATCCCTTTGCACCATTTGGAAATCTTGAGTGAAGAGAAAACGTAGCTTACTTAGTTCTTTGTGTTACCCAAAGGGGGTGGGAATCATTCAAACTTTCCCCTTGCACTTTGTGTGAGCCTGGAGAGTAGTCGAAAATGATTAACACCTTCTTTTTAGTGGGTCCTACTTGGGGATTTCATCACCCCAAGGGACGATCCTAATCACGTGTAACAGAGGGGTATATAAAGGGGGGAGGAAAAATCTATACCCCAATCTATTCACGTCGTAATTGGCAGAGCGTCGAAGCTAGGGTGATACCTAGATAGATGTAAAGAGTTGGTTCAATCCTTTTAGTATCTTGTTGGGGTTCCCAACTCATGCTTGTGATGAACCGTTTTTCACAGTTTGGGCCTCATGTATCGAGCATATATCGAGGACTCCTTAGGTCACCTTGTTTAGCCTAGTTAGAAGAATGTGTTGGCCATACCCTTCTTACTAATATTATGATTGTGCTACTTGAACTATCTTTTCTATGTGAATCTAGTGCATATCTTATGAGTCAAATTAGTCTTGCCATTTTTCTTGTTGTTTTAAGTGTTTTTTTTCACCTAAGTCAAGTTTAGGTTTGTCAGTAGGGGCGGCCTTTCCCTAGTAGGGGTGACCTTGCCCTAGCAGAGGCGGCCACACCCTAGTAGGGGCGGCCATGCCCAATCATATGTACCCATCTACACTAGAATCAACCATTTCTAATCCTTGTTTTCACCTAAGGGGCAACCTTGCCCTAGTAGGGGTGGCCACGCCCAAAATAGGTCATTTTTAAACATCCCCTTCATCATTCTGTCAATCCATTCCCCTATTTGGAGCATCCATTCCATGATTCTGTCAACCTGGTGCTTCATTTAGAGGATTTATTCTCTTGTTCTATCAAACTAGTCATCATTCAGGGAACCCCTTCCATCATTTAACAAGTCTATTTCACCATCCACCAGGCTGGTTTTGGATTTGGACAAGTTCAAAAATCAGAAGGGATGACCTTTCCCTAGCAGGGGTGGCCATGCTTGGGAATACGCACCCCTCTACATTAAAATCATCATATTTGGCTCTCTATTTGGTACAGTCAACCTTGTGAAAGCCTGAACAATTGGGGATCTAAAACCTTGTTGTTTATTGTAATATAAACACCTTCATCCTCGTTTGTTCACTCGTAATTGATCCTTTAGTCCATTTGCATTTTCCAAAGGTCATTTAGTCATCACCCACATCATATAGGTACTCTTAGAGAATTTCTAGGTGGCAAAATCCATCATCACTTTATCAATCCAAATCCTTTCAACTTTGTTTAAAGTCATTATCTGAATTGACCTAGGTTCCTGAACCTGATCATCATCCTTGGTCCTATCAATCCCCTTCCATCTCAAGGTGGATTTGGTGTCATAATCATCAGTTCATCCCTTAATCCGATCAATCAACGCCTTACATCACCTAGGGTGATTTTTGAACCCAATTTAGAAACCCTTTCAACCATCCAATCCTATCAATCATTTATCGATCAAATAAAATCCAATCCCTATCCAATCATCCAATCAATTGATACATCATCAATTGATCCATCGTATATCCTATCAATCAATACAACATCCAATCCAATCCAAAAATCTTTATCCAATCCAAATCATCATCTATATCATCATTTGGAAGCTTTGTTTCATCTTAGATCACTTAGTTGTTTTGCACGTTCATGCCCATTCAGACCCGTTCACAAAAAAAAATGGTAGACCAATAGACCCAAGGTTCCCAACCAAACATCTCACAAGATCCTAATAACGTTCCAAGCAATCCACAAGATCTCCATAATGTTGCCTCATCCCAATCCAATACCAACACCCATAACACCACACCACCCGGTGATGAGAACATGGTCAACCAACCCAAAGTCGCCATTGATGAGTACCTCAAAGATCTTGTTAATGTCCAAATGATGGATCATCTCCTAAATGAACATGGAGATAAGATTCTCACCACCTTTCTTATGAGAGGATTCAAGCCACCATCCGAGTTTGATGCATCACAATATGTTTCTGCTCACTCTCTTCCCACACATATTGATCCATAAACTTCTCAAAAAGTCCCTAGGAATTCATATATCCCTGAAGGTACATGCAGAGAAAACTGGTATAACCTCAAGTTTGGCAATGTTGTAATACACCAAGTTGCTAGTTATCCCCATCTTCCAACTGCAACTTTGGTAGCACAACCTGAACATCACAATCCTTATTCCTAGGACATTCCTTTATACATCTCGTCGGCTCCATCGCTTCCATCTCAATAACCACTTATCAACACTGGCAGCACACCTACCCTTGCTTTAATGCTGCCTCTAGGGTCTACACCCACTAAAAACTTATCACAACCTGCATTCCAATAACCTCCTATCAATCACCACCAATCCACTTCATTACAAATAGCACCTCAACATACTACTATTGATGTTGCTTCATATCAACCATCTCATTAGTGACCACCCCACCATAATGTCTCAGCTCCCACGCAACCGCCACATTAGGTAACATAAGCAACATCCCAGAAGCTGCAACCACCCATGGCACTTCTGTAGTAGTCCCCTAGATACAACATATTCCATCTTACCCATCTCATCAACAACAACCACATTAGCAACCCCCACAACAAAATATACATATCCCTACACAAAATGTAAAATAATCCACTTACAAAATACCTTTACCATCCATCCAGCACATACACTGCTCCATCCCATCTCAATTCAAATCCTCATCAGACTAGTCAAAACCAAACCCAGACCCAACTATCGCCTTACACCAATCCTTCGTAGTCATAGAGTCATCCCTATCAACATCCATCAAATCCATCCCCATACGTCACATAGTAGCCCACCATGGCACAACAATACCAATCTTATCCACCCTATCTTTAAAAACAACAAACCTACCAACATGGTGCACCTTTCATCCCCCAAAAACCATCATGACATCAACAAGGGGGTCCTAACTCTTTCTATTATCAAAATTCTACACAAAAGCAAGGCACTTCGCCTGCTTCTTACCACCAAAATCAGCCACCCTTCCAACAAGTGGCTTTTGCCCATCACAATCTATCATCCTCCTACCCACCTTACATCAATCCACAATCCACTTATACCAATCAAAATCAACAAACACATTCATATGTAGCTCAACCCACCTATGATAGAACCACAGTGGGGCCATCCTCATCATACCCACAATACTATCCATATAGTCAACCCACTCTGACTCCTGTAGCACCTGTCAACAAGGACTTTGAAGAAGTTAAAGCTACATTGAAGGATTGATAGGATGGGACAGTCAAAAAGTCATTCAAGTTTGAGGATATTTGTCCCTATCCTTTTGATCCCTCCATCTCCTTGGTTCCCTTCCCCAAGAACTTTGAGATACCAAAATTCGATAAGTATAAGGGAACCAAGGACCCTAGAGCCCATCGACAAGAATTTTATGCACATTGCCAAGAGGTCATGCATAATGACAATTATCTCATCTGACTTTTCCCTAAGAGCCTACAGGGGGTTTCCCTTTACTATTTCATGGGCCTTGAAAAAGGATCCATCAAATCCTTTCAACAACTATCTAAAAAATTCATCTCCCAATTCCCTTTTAATATGGGGAAGGACATTGACATGCTTGATCTCCTAAAAGAAAAACAACATGATGGAGAGACCTTTGCAAGCTATCTGCAAAGTTGGCACACCTTAGCCAACCGAATGAAATCCCCACTATCAGAAAAGGACATGGTTACGTTGTTCATCAAAAATTATCATCTAGACATGGCTCATTTTTTCTGACTACACTGCATCACCACCTTTGCGGCACTCATGGGGAAGGGTCCCATCCTAGAATGAGCCCTTGTTGCTAAAGGGAAATTCAAAATTTTCAATTCTGATAAACATAAATCGTTTAGGGATAAAACTCAATATTGAAATAAAAATAAAAATGTTGTTAATGATGGTGTCACTGACACCAAACATGTTCAGGTGGCCACCAACTCATAAAAATATCCTCCTTAATAGTAGTAGTCAATCTTGAACACCATATCAGTGCCTCAAGGAGCACCTCAACAATAATCAAATCAAAACAACCAAGGGGGGAATAAGCGATAGTTCTCTCAATTGGGAGAACCCCTTAGAATTGTGTTTAACAAAATTTTGCAAGCCAATTACCCCATCACTTATCCTGTAACCAAGCCCCTTGATGAGTCCAAGCCCAAACTGACTTGGTTCAAAGAGAATGAGTATTGTGACTTTCACAAGATCAAAGGGCACACATTGGATAAGTGTCAAGGACTAAAAAATTACATTCAAGGTCTTATAGATCGAGGTGAAATCCATGTGGATGCTAATACGACATCTTCGTCCAATGCTCAGCTCCAAATATACCAAAATGATTTTCCAAAGGACAATTAGGGCCCCATTACATCCAATTCTAATCTTGACCCTAGTAAGAACAATAATAAAAAAAACAACACAAATAATATCAGTTATAAAAATGCGCCATACAATTACCAAGGTGTGGTTAGATATGTAGAACAAGTGGAGCCATGTGTTTCCATGATACACGTGAAGGGAAAAGATCCATAATGTGTTGTTACCACCCATCGAACCTGCATCATGGTCCCAGCCACTCCTACATCCACCTAGCTATCATCCGCCAGTTTACAATACAACATCCTTGACCACTTGGGAAAGAGTTCAGCTCATATTTATATCTTAGATTTTCTTAGGTCTTCCCCCGTGCATCAGGATATCTTGCATAAAGTCTTCTAAAACACCCAAGTCCTTGATGATATCGATCCTACATAGTTCCAAGCGTTGGTAGGAAATCTGTCCACAACCTACCATATAGCTTTCAATCAAAAGGACATGCCACGCCTTGACTCAAGTCATAAATTTCCTCTTCACCTTAAGGTCGGGGTGAATTTTCATAAAGTGAAAAGGGTATTGGTAGATAATGGTTCGACCCTAAATATTTGTACATTAAATTTTATACAATAGGTGGGATACACACAGGCTGACCTAAATAACAAGGTTATCACCATTAAAGCATATGATAATGTGGAAATATATTCTGAGTGCACTATCTGTCTTCCTATTAAGGTGGGTCCCATTGTATAGTATACTAGGTGTCATGTTCTAGACCTAGAACCTCCATATAACATCCTTCTTGGCTGACCATGGATTCACTCTATGCAAGTTGTCCCATCAACCTACCAGCAATGTTTGAAGTTCTCCTTTCAAGGAATGGAAGTAACCATATAGGCTGAACCTCAGCCATTTGAATATTTTCATGCCCTAGAAGCTTCCTTTCCACATTCACATTACTGCCCTAGAGTAGAAATGGGGGCATCTCAAACATCTGATTCTCCTCCATCCACCAACACACTAAGCACCACATCATCCATCCCTTCATCCATGCCATCATCCACACCTGGTTCCACCATCACCAAGATCCAAATCATTGACAAGGGATGTGGTAAGTACAAAATGTGTACAACACTAAACATGGAAACCATGCCACCCTAACCACATACATATGGACAACCATCTCAATTAGCTCTAAAAGACGAAGAGAAGATAATCACTCTCGATGCTCCGACTATTGGGTCTAGCACCTTCTATTCTCCCCGATTATGACAAGACACACTTGACGATGACATCAACTAGTGCCTATACCATGAGGAACCTGAACCTTCTCCCCCATTGAAAGAATACTTCCAAGAGGTCTATCCTTGGCCTTCTAAGATTGTAGAAAAACATAACTATCAGGGGGGAGGTCTTGGTGCAGAGGAACAAGGACAACGTCAACCCATCAAAGCAACTACCATCCAACCAAGAAATTTGGGCTTGGGCTATAATACTAAAGAAAAGGGTACTATGGCATCCTCCAATAACTCCAAAAATGTTATTGCGGATGATGGATCCCTCAAGGACATACCAGAGGAGGAGTTCATCATATGTGTGTACGATGACATTGATCACATTGAACTCCCTCCCATGTTTGAATGCCTATCCGTTTGCACCATCACCTTATCTCTCAAACATCCCGAACTCATAGATTATGACCTATAAGGTACCACACCTCCTAGCACCTTTCCCTTAGTGGACCAATATGTGCATCTCATGGGATTGGGGGAAGATGAACGCCCCAACAGCAAAAATAAGAAGAAACACAAGCAACAAACTTGGGAACCGAAGAGAAACCCAAGTTCACTTATGTGGCTAAGGCACTATCAATAGAATAAAATTCTACCATCATCAACTTTTCCTAGACATATTTAGACATGCCCAGCCTTGATCTAGATTTGGTGGTACATCACCTAGATGTTCATCCTGACGCAAAACCTATTAAATAGAAGCTCAAAAAAATGCACCCTCAAGTGGCCCTCTTAGTTAAGAAAGAATTAGAAAATTTATTGGAAGTAGGCTTTATCCGACCGATTGACTACTCTGACTAGATCTCTAACATAGTCCTAGTTGCTAAACCCAATGGAGACATCAAAAATTTTATAGACTTTTGAGATCCTAATAAAGCTTGTCCTAAGGATGACTTCCCTCTACCAAATATTGATATGTTGGTTGATCTCACTGTAGGACATGAGATGTTGTCCCTCATGGATGGTTTATTTGGTTACAACCAAATCAATATTTCCCCTGAGAACCAACACAAGACCACATTCACAACACCTTGGGGAACATTTTGTTATAATGTCATGCCTTTCAGCCTTAAGAATGTAGGGTCAACATACTAGTGGGCTATGACGGTTATCTTCCATGACCTTATCCACATAATAATGGAAGATTATGTTAATGATCTGTTAGAAAAGTCAAGAACAAGGGAAGAGAACCCTTCCATCCTCAAAAAGATATTTGAATTTCTAGAACAATACAAACTATGGTTCAATCCAAAAAAATGTGTGTTAGGTGTCACAGCTAGAAACCTCCTGGGGTTCATTGTCTCTTGCAGAGGAATTGAGGTTGATCCCACCAAGGTCAAGGAAATCATGGAAATGCCTCTACCTTGTAATCTAAAAGAGCTAAGAAGTCTACAATGAAGCTCCAGTCCATCCACAGATTCATTGCTCAACTGGCTGACAAATGTCACTCATTCACACACCTCTTGAAAAAAGATACTGGATTTAAGTGAATCCCCCAATGTCATCTTGGTTTTGATCAAATCAAGGAATACTTGGCTCACTAGCCTATTATCATGCCATCTATCCCTGGAAAGCCCCTCCTCATTTATATTTCAGCTAATTCTGTGGCAATGGTGGCATTATTGGCACAACATGATAAATCCTCCAAAGAATGGGAAGTCTACTACATCAGTAGGACTTTGGCTGGTTATGGGCTCAATTATTCTCCAATGGAAAATTCCTACTTAGCTATCGTCTTTAGTTCCTAGAAACTCAGACACTACATGATTAGTCATCTGATTAAGCTAATATCCAAAGTTGATCTGCTAAAATATATGTTATCAAGAACAACATTGACAGGTCTAAATGGGTCATTATACTAATTGAATTTGACATAGAGTACGTAGATCATAAAGCAATCAAAGGGAAAGTCATTGTGGATCAATTAGTGAATGCTCCATTGGTAGATTCCTATCATTTAGAGACAAAGTTTCTAGATGAAGGGGTATTTGCAGTGTCGGAAGCCACCACATGGACATTGTATTTTCATGGGTCCCACACTAACAATGGATTAGGAGCAAGAGTATTGCTCATCACCCCCCAATGTGACTACGTACCCAAATCATTTAGACTAGATTTTCCTTGGACCAACAATATTGCTAAGTACGAAGCTCTCTTCGTAGGCCTTAAGATTGTCATTCAATGGCGTCTCTCACATTTGCATGTCTTTGGTGACTCTCAACTGGTAATTAAGCAATTTAATGATGAATTCCTCACAAAAGATGAGAAGCTGTTACCCTACAAATGCATGGTGGATGACTTTAAGAAATATTTCTCCTCCATCCAGTTTGACCAAATTGCCAGGATACAAAATAAATAAGTTGATGCCCTAGCCACTATTGGTTCCCTCCTGGATATTCCCAGAGAACATACCGAATGTGAGTTCCTTGTAGAACAACTATTAATCCCTAAGAGTGAAATGGTATGTGAAATTGTAGGTCTTGAATCCCCTTAGTACCAAGACATTTACACTTATCTTCATGACAACACCCTACCATCTGAACTCACAGGGAACCAATGAAATTTTTTAATCCAATGCACCACCTACTACACCATCATCGGTGATACACTTTATCGATGTGGGTATGATGAAACCATCCTCTGGTGTTTAAATGAGATTGAAGCCCACACCGCTTTGGTAGAGGTTCATAGTGGTATTTGTAGGGCCCATTCTAATGGTATTGCCTTAGCAAAAAGGATTCTACGAGTAGGATATTATTGGCTGACTATGGAGCATGATTCATGTTAATTCATCAAAATGTATCTTCCTATTAGCAACATGCAGATTTGATTCATGCCCTGGCACAAGAGTTATAGCCTATCACAACACCATGGTCATTTTCACAATGGGGTTTCGACTTGGTTGGAAAGATCTACCCTTTGTCCTCTGACGATCACACTTTCATCATCACAACCACTAAATACTTTACCAAGTGGGTGGAAGCCATACAAATCACTCAAATAACCGATGTTTAGATATCTAAGTTCATCCTCTGCAGGTATGGAATCCCCTCCACTATCATCACTGACAATGGAAAGCCATTCAAAAATAAGTGCATGAAATTCCTCTGTGAAACATATCATATCAAACATCATTGGTCTACACCCTATTACCCCTAGGGTAATGGTCAAGCAGAGGCAACCAATAAAACATTGATTAAAATCATTAAGAAGATGGTCAATAGGACTGGTCAAGATTGGCACCTCCATCTCCATCCTACCCTTTGGGCCTACTACACATCCATCTGCACCCCCATCGGTGCTACTCCATACTCCCTTGTCTATGGTGCCAAAGCCATCTTGCCAATCGAAGTTGAAATCCCCTTGCTTTGAATATGTTTGAAGAATCTGATCACTAACGAAGACACCCAGGTCGCACGACTGGCTCAGTTAGAATTACTGGATGAAAAATGGGTCAAGGCCTACAACCATCTACAGGCCTATAAAATACGGCTCAAGAGAAGATACAATAATAAGATCCGCCCTCATCAATTCAATTTTGGCAACTTAGTCCTCAAAGAAAATCAGTGGAATTAGCAAGATCAAGATAAGAAGGGTAAGTTTGAAGCTAATTGGTTAGGTCCTTGTGTCATCACCACCAAATATGGTTTTGGAGCATACAAGTTTTCTACACCTGAAGGAGAGACCCTAGAAGAACCCATCAACATCATGCATCTGAAGAAATTCTATACTTAGGTCAATTAGGGTATCCTTCCTGGTAAAATCTCAAAAATACCAAAAAAGAAAAAAATTATCAAAAAAAAAAAACTCAAAAAATCAAAAAATAGTAAAGAGAAATAATTCATCCTATGGTGAAAACCGCCCCTTCATGGCACCTTGGATACACATGATTGTTGAAAACATGGAATTAGACCCCTTTCGTATAGGGCTTAGTCATTATCTACCTCATGTCCTAGTTACTTTATGATTTATCCATCCAGATCATCCTATCGATCCTATCCTCCCATTTTCTTATATCATCTAGTATCTTGGTATATTCTTGGTTGAGCATTGGATGAACATCATCCGCTATCCAACATCCTGAGCTTCTACCCTAATTTGAGCTTGTGTGTTGCTTTGACACTTTGGTCATCTCCATCTAGGATCATTCATTGTGTCTATCTCCATCTAGATCCCATCTTGTCTTTGGTGAACTACGTTGCCCCTACGCTTTCACGTAGGCAAGGCCGATTAGTTGATCTGGCCTAGGGTTGCTATTTTTGTTTTCTTTTCCTATTTTTCCATCCTAGTGAACTACGTTTCCCTTAAACTTTCACGTAGGTAAGGCCAATAAGTTGATCCACCCCCAAGGCACTTTTTCCTTCATCATCTGTCACCATTGTCCACTTTTCGATCTTATTCATCATTGGTCTTTCATCCTTTTCAAACTATGCTACCCCTAAACTTGCACATAGGCAAGGCTGATCATTTGATCTACCCCCAAGGCTTTTATTTGTTTTTCTTTTGTGGTCAATTTGTATAATCATCATCTTCCATCATCTATCATCATCGTCCTCTTTCTGCTTTTATCATCGTCTTTTCCTGAACTATGAGGGTTCTACGCTTTCACGTAGGCAAGGTTGATCTTTGATCAACCCTCGAGCCCTTAGGTCTTTAGGGTGAGTCAGTCTTGTATTCAAGGTATGCCCTTATGTTATTGGTACCTCACAAATAGAATCCATTTGTATCACATTGTTTAATCGGTTTTCAAATATCCTTCGTCATTATCAAACTTTTAGTTTAGCCTCCATCTTTGGTCTCAATAGGATGTATCCTTCCTAACAAATTGCATCAACCCCATCCATCATCTTGATCCAGTAGTAAAGGATGTTTTGAAATTGATTACAATATTTTGATGCTTTTTGTTTTTGTTTATCACTTGAGGTCCCTATCATCACTCGTCAAGGCTGCCATAATTTCTCATATTGTGGTGTGTTTTGACTGGTTTACATAGGGGCATATCTTGATTTTTCTTTTGTTTGTTGTTTTCTTGGTTGTCTTGTGTAGTACTCACTAAGACCCCTAAGGTCTTGTGTTATGCTTGGACATCCTTCTGTGCTTGTGGTTATCCCAATACCTAGCCCGATCAAAGTCATCGCGACTTTGGGGTATTGGGATAGCCTTCTTGTTTGTTGTGCTTTTTTATGCATTAGACACTAATCCGCCTTGGTCCATATACCATGGTAATTGGTGTCTTGTGCTATAGGAAGAATCAGTCCTCCAATGATGGAAACCTACATTAGGATTGCATTTCATTTTCTCCTCCATTGTAGTCATGTATCCTTCATCCCTTCTTTTCCTCTAACTTAAGATTTTGAATCATGAAAATGGTGATTCCCTCCACCTTCCCCTTTCTTCTCATGAGTCTTATGGTTCGTGAAAGGTGCGGTCACCCACCCATCATCTTATTCACTTCCATAATTAGGCAGACCCTTATTCGCATCTAGGATCACATTGCATCATTCTCATTCTAGGTTCATTAAATTGTATTACATAATCATTTTAAGTTGTGTAGGTTAATTTTCATCCTATGCATCTTAACATTCATTATCATATTCATTAGCATATTCATTTTGGTTCATCTCATTAGGTTCATTACCGCACCCATCATAAACATTAAACATCATGCATATCCTAATAAATCATCCACATAGAAATAAGCACAAACCATCCATCATACATCCTGCATCATAAGTGTTAGCCATCATTCATATCATAATAATCATCCACATAGAAATAAACATGAGTCATCCATCAAATCATGCATCATAAATTTTAGGCATCAACATAATCATACATCCATAACCATAAATCCATATATTCATATTCATACATCACATCATCCATCATAAAATCATAGACATACACACATGCATAAATAGGACCATCCACCATATACATGATGTATATAAGAGCTATTGCATATCATATAAAAGTATCAAAATCAAAAGTCCATCACATAGTCCATAATAATGTCCATCAATATCATCAAAATGCATATCCATCGTGTCCATCATAATCACAAAATAAAGTACAAGTACAAGGATTTTCAACAAATAATATTGCTGCTACTTTGTACTGTCCATCCATCCTACACCTATCAAAATCTGATATCCTATCATCTATCAAATGAGTTGCCCACATCTGACCTCTGTGGAGACTCGGGCACTAACCCTCTATGAGGGATGGTCGCTTGAGAGCCACTATATCCTTGAGTCCATGTCCCCAGTGACTGGGATGGCGTGGGCATCTGAGGAGCCCGTTACTCAAAGCGAAACATGTGTTGGGCTGGATTTGGAACCGCATGCTGATAAGAAACCATCTAGAAGGATGCCTCTCTCATATACTCATCTCTCTTTGCAGCTTGACACCAAAGAGTGTTTTTCTCCTGTCTATATTTGTCTCAATCTCGGGTAATGACTCTCCTCTCTTGTGCCCATGCCCCCTATTCCATCCTCAGCTGATTGATCTCCACCTATAGCTGATCTCTCACCTTTGCCACTGCTCGTGCCTCTGAGGAATCCCCCTCTCCCTACAATATATGCACCCCTATCCATGGTCAATCACTACCACTCTATAGTATGACTATATGTGCTTGTATAAAATCCCTCTCTACCTGTATAGCCTGAGCCTCTTCTTGTGTAGTATACCTCTCCCCCTGCATCGCCTGAACCTATGCCTCTAAGGCCTATACCTCTACATGCACCATGTCCCTCTCTTTGTGTGCAATCCTAACTAGGCCTTTGTTGCCTCTTCCCTCGACCTTGCCTCCCCAAGTGTTGTCTCTATCATAGATGCCCTATCCTGGAGCTTAGTCCTCTCACTCGCCAACCCTATCACCTGTGCCCTCAACTCTTCCATCTCACTCTCAACCTGCAACCCATCCCCTCTAGACTCCTATTGTCCCCTACCCTATGATATGGTCATCACTTCCTATAATCTATCTCGATCCTAGGTCACCCTGTCTAGCTCACTACGTAGCTCATCTCTCTCCCTCTCTACATCCTATACCTATGAAGTCAAGAGGTCAACCATGAAGCCATAATCCCTCTATCCTGTGACCTTTAACCGGACTACCTCTACCTGAAGCCTCCTCCCCTCAACCTCGATTCTGACAACCTCTGTCTTTGCAATCCTTAGCCTCTATTCTATCATCCGAAGCCTCGGCTAGGCCCCCCTCAATAAGATGATAGGTTCCTTGGGTGATACATTCGGTATTGTCACTAGTGGCTCCACCACAAGGATGTCCACATCCATCGTATCCTCCTATGCATCTCCATCTATGGCCTCTTATGCTCCTACTAAGCCCTGATCACCACAGGAACTCTCCACAGCTGTCCTCTCCATCCCACCCTCATCTGCTATCTCACCTCAAGCTCCTCTCTCTCCTCGGGCATCTCCATCTCTAGCTCATTGGGTACTTTCTTGGTTCCGCTCTCCACCTAGGCTCTCCTCCTCCTCGCTATCCTCACAGGCTGATTGGAGGTCCCTACCCTCTCCTAACCTATCTCTTGTTGTTGTCCCTACTCCCTCATCATCATTTATACCTCATCCTACTCCTGCTAGGCCCCACCTCCTCTCATGCCCTCCTCGGCTATATAGTCCCCATTTTATATCCTCCAATTCCCATCTCTACCTTAGGATCATCTCTCATCTCCACATCTTAGTGCTCCCGCACCACTTGCTCCCTCTTTGGTTGTATCCTCCTCATTGGCCTCACTAATGGTCCTACTGCCCCTACCTCCACCTGGCCTATGGCTCCTACACCTTGCTGACCTACTGCCCTACTTTCCTCATGACCTCTCCTCCACAAGGCTCTCCTCCTCCTAGCTCTCCTCTCTATTGCCACTCTCTGATCATCCTCATATCCCCACCCAAGTGCACCTATAATAGGCACATCTAATGTAATCCTCACCCACCAATGATTACTTAACCATCTTGCATACCGAGGTGTCACTCCTACATCCTCCTCCCCTTTAGTCCTCCCTAAATAAGATTCTAGCTACAGTGTCATCCAATCCTCTCTGGAAAATATCGGAGCAATCAGCTCCCCCCATGGCCACTCTCACCTGATCCGACGAAACATGTCGATCCCCTTAGGAATATCCTATTCATTCTCAAACTGCCTAGTCACTCTATCGGGCTTGTGCACCTCCACTATGCGTGGTGCCATCCCAACTATGAAGCACCTAGTGTGGAAATATCCCTTGTGTCTCCCCTCCTCTATCCTCCACATGATGAACCACTGAAACATGTATGGCCAACATACTATGTCCTCCTCCTCTAGCTCATCTAGCCTCCACCTCCATCTATCTAAAATCTTGAGGCCCTCCGAATGCAGGACCCAACCATACTCAGAATGGTACCACCAAGCCACAAGTGCTACCTTATCTATTTTCCCCACTCTAACTACTCCTATCCTGGAAACACTAATATGCTCCGATGCCCACATTTGCAATAGGTTTTCCTATGTCACACTGACTGCCCCTTGATAGCACACCATGTGCATGTCTTGGTATAACTGCACTAGTACGCATGTCCCCCATGCGAACTGCCCCTCCCTCCCCTTGATAATATGTCGAATAACCTCCATGTATCTCAGGTTATAGAATCATCTGCTCCTATTCAGTAATAGTAACCCATTGATCAAACCACACAGGTACAGTGGTAGTGCTGGTACCCCCACTGGCAAACATTGATCCATGTCCAACCCATGAATCTCAATGGGAAGGTCCTCATGTCAAAACAATAAAAAGAGGGTTTGATCCAACTCCTCGCCCATAGACCTCACCTCGCTCATTAGTCACCCTACTATAGGAAGCCTCAGAATCTGCCATACATCCTCTAAAGTCATAGTCATCTCCCCTATCGGTAGATGGAATGTGGATGTCTCTGAACTCCACCACTCTATGAGCATTGCCAATAGCGCGCGATGCATTCTCATTGTGGGATATCCAAGAAGATATCATAATCTTGCCAACTCCAAAGCATGGTGGTATGCTATGGTCATGGCCACCATCATCACCATCAACACCTCAGATCGTCTCTCTCACATCCACAACTACTCAAATGACTGCACCCATACATCAACATTCTATCAGTCATTTCTCACATTTCCTCTCCTCTTCTTTTTAAGCCCCAAGTTATTTTTCTCTCTATTCCCTCCCCTTTTTCTACCTTTAACTTTCTTTTCTACTCTTATTTCATCGGTCCCCTTCTTCCTGGGCATGGCCGCCCCTCCTCGGGTATTGTCACCCTTTCTGGGGTGTTGTCACCCCCTCGGGACATAGTTGCCCCGACCAAAGCGGGGCATCCCCTACTAAGGCATGACCACCCCAGCCGAAGCATAGCCACCCCTGCTGAAGCACAACCACCCCTACTAGGGCATGGCCACCCCTATCTCAAGGCACTATGGCCCGTTGACCTTTTTTTGGGCAAACCCAACTCGGGTCGATCCTGGGGTAAGTCCGCCCTCCTTTTTTCTCCCCCTTGTCCCTTTTCGGGCCCATTTTTTTGAAATTTTCCCATTAATGGGGCAGACCCCCCTCCCCTCTCATAGCCTCTAACAACCTATTCTAACTACCCCATTGGAGAAATCCCAATTTCTCCCCCAACCCATTTTCCTAACCTACCCCAAAACCAAAACCCATGTTTTGAAAAATGCCCGAAACTTGAAAAAAATCTCAAAAATGCTTAAAATTACAAAGGGGGTTTTGACACCTAACCTAGCATGGCATTGCACATGCATGGAAGAATTCCTGCACCTCATCCACTTGGTGGGCGATCTCATCATCATAATCGGTCGACATCCTTGTCTCCTCTTCTCCTTTTCTTCTCCTCTCTCTCTCTTCTTCAATGACCAGGTGTGCAAATGAGGAATAGTAACTCTAAAATTACTTAATTTTCCCCTCATTTTTAAATCATTTTTAAATGAGGGGTATTTTTATTTTTTATTTATCCTTTTTAGGCCCTCATTAATTCCAAAACTTCCACAGGCCGCCATTTGCACACCAGGTGTCCGATCAACTCCATTCAAAAGACAAACCTACTTGATTTTTCAAGCTCTATCCAACCATACCTTCCTTTTCTTCATATCGAGACATCACCCAAGGCCCCCTTTTTCTTCCCCCTTTACTATTCTCACCCTTTCCTCCACCATGGTCATTCCCTTGCAAGATTGGGGCATCTATTTTCATTTCCCTTCATTTGGGCAGCTCACGTAATTTCTCTCATGTTGGGGCATCTTTTTCTAGTCGCTTCTTCTATAGAGTCATCTGCATTTTCTTATCTTTGAAACACTGTTATTCTAATAATATTTTAAAGAGGAGCAAAATGTAGACATCCAAATTTGACCACTTTCGTATGGCTAGATCTGTCTCCTCACGCTTCTATGATACCAATATTAATTGATGTATTTATTTAATTAATATTTCACCTTTTTCCTAAGGTTCCTAAAGTATTTAATTTAACAATTAAATACTTTATTCTTTATCCTTTGTTCTCTAAACTAAATAAACATATCAATTATTTAATTTAGTCATTTCCCCTTTTGAATTTAAATCAATTTTAAATTCATTCTTTTTCTCTCTCCTTGTCACATCCTCCATAACCCCTCTTCTAATCTGGATTAAGATGTGCACCACTTAATCAAGATTAATGTCACATCCTCCTACATTTCCCACTTGCTTATAATCCCTCATTGACTTGCTTAATCATGTATTTGCAAAATCCTAATCTAACCCCCTTACTACATTTAGCATTCCTTTTTCGGTCAATCTTCACATCTTCCATATTTGGCATAGGTTCTCTTCCCCGTGTGAATTTAAAATTCACTCTTTATTTCTCCAAGAATCTCCCTCTTCCCATGTGAATTTAAATATTCACTCTTTATTCCTCCAAGAATCTCCTTCTTCCCCATGAATTTAAAATTCACTTTCCATTCCTCCAAGGAATCTCCTCTTCCCCATGTGATCATTGAAAGGTCACATCAAGTCACGTGAAGCCCAACAACCTTCCATTATAAGGGCCTTATTTTATCCCCAAGGCACTTTTCAGTCTCCTCAATAAGAAACTTGTCTTATCCACAAGGTACTTATTATATGAATTTAAAATTCATATTTATTCTCCCAACCACCTTCTCTCTTCTCCATGGGGATTTTTTGAGGAATACTAAAATTCCTCATATGTCACTTTCACCTTCATATGGGGACAATAGGTTCCTTTTTGAGGAAATTCTCTCATCCCCCAAGGTACTTGTAAAGTGCTTGTCCTTCCTCCAGATCATTTGTACTTTGTCCATCTCACCTTTCCCCTTGGACAACTCACCCTCCACATGTCAAGATGTGAGGGCTTGTGAGTTATCAACTCACTGAAGCCCTTCATCTTGGCCATGGTGACTCAATCTTGGCCATTGAGTTCTCTAGAGAATTCAAATTCCTCTATAAATACCCCCCTCTTACATGCTTTAAGGGACCTCATGCATTTAGTAACAAACTTATGATCTTAAACCATTCAATCCACCAGTAAGCATATTTTTACATTCAAGAGATTGTACCAATTTTGTTTACTTATCACCTAACCACCTTCATCTTGCATTTAAACGATCTTCTATCCATTTTCCATCACATTTCTATCAAAGGAGCACACAACAAAATTTCAGTCAAGGGCCAACCAAGGAGATTAACACAAAGGTATAATCACTTTCATTTTTATCTCTTTTGTGCTTTACTTAGGCTAATCATTGAGGTGGTCTTGTGTTTTTTACCTTGCACTCTTAGTTATTTTTTGCATATTTAGGAGTAAGAAACACCTACACATAGTGTGTACCTGGGATGTTTGGAAATGTAATGAGGATTCTAGAAATGCATAGAAGTTGTCAAAATATGATATGGAGGAATAAGATTCCCTTACTATTGTCTTAGTCCCGCTGCTATTTTTCGAAGCAAATGAAAAATCTTCAGATACCAAAACTAGATATGGAACAATCCTTGTAAAATACCTTCAAGAGGACTAAGAAACCCTAGGTGGTGCCTTAGTCTCATCTGGAATTTTTGAAATATTTGAATGTGTGTTAGAACACAATGATCTACTGTGAGGGTGGTGAATCAATAGATATGAAAAATTTTAGACTTGAAAACCTACTTGAAGATTCAACCTTACAATTCAGATGTGCAGATTAATACATAAACTGATTTGACAATCTCATGCACATGAAACAATAACTCATAACACCATATGTACATGGAAAACACAATATGGGAAAAACCATTGTGACAAATTTTTTTTGAGTCTACTACTGAAATTTAGTGTTAGAAATGAAAACTCTGTTACAAATTTTTTAGGGCTACAACCTAAGGAAGTACCTATTCCTTAATTTAGGAGTTACAACTCCAAAGAGATACCCATCCCTTACTCTGAGCACCAAATCAGTACAAATGAGGCTATAACCTGTTACACCATTACAAGATCAAATATGCATATAAATGGTTCTACATAAACTTGAGATGCATCAATACATACAATACATTGTTGCACTTACTACAAATTACACTTTGTTATTGTAGTTGTACTCTCAACAACACATACCTTTGCTTTGCACTCTCCTATGCTCTGCACTATCTTTTCTACTACATTCTCATCTATACATTTCTTTGTTCAACACTCCATGCACTAACTAACTTCTCACACCCCTCAAAACCTTGTAGACCCCACCACAAGACAATACCTAATTGTCTTTCTTTTTTACCAATCTGCAATTACTACCTTGGGATCCACTTCATCATCTAGATCAGCCCTAACATCATATTGGGGTTTCCCTCACATCAAAACTTCATCATAAAGCTATATGTTCATCAAGCTACACACCATCATCAAGAAATATTATAAGGTTAATCATATATCACCATACATATGCATCAAGCCATTCAACATTTAATTTGGTTATAGATAATTTCCATTCATTCTCTCTATCAGACCCTAAAATATGATTATGCATTCAATGTGTTCTTTTGATGATTCAATCTAATCTTGATTCTTGTGTCTGCAATCACCTCTGCAATTTGTGCTATTGTTATATGCATCAAATCTCATTTACATTGGTCGTTGGGTGTAGTTGGACCAATTAGTTCTTTCATCTATGTTGATTTCCAGTCGAAACCCTCTTCACACTGAGTTAGCCATTTTTTATTACTCCATTCAAATCAGGGCCATTGATCTACTAACTTCACACCATGATCCTACACTTTCCATTCACTATTCCTACTTTAAAACATAGCCGTCAGATCAATTACCATTAAACATGCACCGTCAATCTCCACTGACTAATGATCACTATTAGATCAATTTCGAAACAATTTGCATCGTAGATCTCTTTAAACACCACTTTCCATATGTGGGGTCCACCAAGACACGCATCCAAAATCCACTCATCTCACAATCTTGAAAATGGGCCCACACAAACCTAGCATGGTTAGTTGGTTACTACCATTTGTCATCAACGTCATTTCCATACAACTCACAACAATAATGTGAGTTGGTATGTTGATCAAATCTTCTTTCTCCACTTGTCGTCATATGTCATCATTCACCATCATCACCTTCACTTCTTTCTTTTCTAGCTCCCACCATCTTCATTGATGGTTAATATCTATCCACCATGGATTAATCTCCATTGTTCCTTGCTAACCTCATAATTCTTGATTGGGCCCCACAAAAATTCTAGTTGGGTGTGCGGGCTTCTGCCATTTGTCCACCATGACATCAATTTGTACTAGCTACAATTACTACCTTCATAGGTCCCACCATGCATCAATGATCAATATCCACCCATCATGGATTAACTTACATCACTCCCTGCTGACACCACGAGTCTTGAGCGGGCCCCACTAACATCTCATCAGGGTGCACGAGCACCATTAGATCCCACAACTCAATATACACCGTTGGTCTCATGAAGACAAATATTTGCAAGGGAGTTAGGAAATGATAATGCATACAAATTTTCTTAGTCGGTAAGTGTAAGGTTGATGGGCCAATCACCCTCAAGACTTCAAAGGCTTAAGTAGTAAATTAAGTGACCTGCAACTACCTTAACTAGCCAATGTCAAATTATAAGACTTTTCTGTGCCCATGATTGCAACCCTAGGGTTTAACTGGTAAACCCTAATTCTGACTAAGAGGAAACATAATTCATTTCTAAGAGTGTTATACATCCTCTAGACCTACACATCTCATTTATGAGAAACTCTCAAAAACCCCATATCTGATTTGGTCTTTGATTTCTCCTCATATGCCTAGAAGAATACTCTACAATATCATGACAACAATGCACCACATTGAGCAAAATTTTGTAATTTGCACATCTTTCCTAATGTAGATCCTCATCATTCCATGATCCCTTTTGGAATCAATGACATAACTCCCTTTCCTAGGATCAATTCCATCTCACTCGTGATCCCCTTTTGACATCAATGACAATAATATGCCAACAATCTCCCCCTTTGTCATTGATGGAAAAACTGAATTATCAACTTGTTGTCACTTGTCATTGCTCTGACCAATGGTAGATAATCATTTGAGCTCGCATCTCCTTTTCTCAACTTCCTCCTCCTTTCTCAGATACTTGAGAATTGCATAATTTCTTGCCCTTTTACATCAATGGAAAAAGGTAGAATCTCTATAACACATTACTGTCCCTTTGATCAATCATCAAGTCATTAGAAATTTGTAAAATCACTAATACCTTACTTGATCTATCTTGTTTATTTCCAGGGATGATTGATATGTGAATGATACTCCCCCTAGACATATGCCCCGTCACTAGAGACTAGTGATAGTTGGAGCAATGACTCCAAATTTTTTCCTAAGGTATTCAATTTATTCCTTGGGAAAAGGCCTGGTTAAAATGTCAGCTACCTATTCTTTTGTGGGAACATACTCCATGTTGACTTCCTTATCTACAATCTTCTCTCTTATGAAGTGATATTTAACCGATATGTGCTTCATTCTAGATTGCATCACTAAATTCTTTGATATGTTTATGGCACTTGAATTATCACAGAGAATTAAAATGGGTTCTTTGTACTCTACCTTGATGTCCTTCAGTGTTTGCTTCATTCATAGATCTTGAGTACAACATGATGCTAGTTCCACACACTTTGCTTTAGTAGTAGATATGTAACTGATTCTTGCTTCTTGCTCATGCAAGAAACTAACTTGTTTCCCAAGAAGAATGCTCCTCCATTGGTACTTTTTATATTATCCACACTTCCTTCCTAATCAACTTTTGTATATGTAGTTTGAATGAAATCCTTGCTCTTGGGGTACCATATCCCATAGTCAACAATACTCTTGATGTATCTAAAAATAATTTTCACTACATTGACATGTGACTCTCTAGGTGCTGCCTATAATCCTACTACTAGACACGTTTCTTGCATAATGTTTGGCCTTGATGTATTTAAATACAAAAAGCTTCCAATCATTGACCTATACAATGTCTGATTTTCTTCAGGTCATTTATCTATTTTTCTTAACTTGCAGCTAGTTATCATGGGGGTATTGACTAGTCTACATTCCTTCATGCCAAAAAATTTAAGCATTTCTTTAGCATGCTTGCTTTTAGATATAAATATACCTTTATCAATTTGTGTAATTTGCAAACTAAGAAAAAATATGAGTTCTCCTAGCATGGAAATTTCAAATGCATCTTCCATGTTTTTGGTAAATATTTTGCACATTTTATCATTGTTAGCCCCAAATATAATATCATCTACATATACCAAAAAAATTATCATAAACTTACCTTTATATTTAAGGTAAAAAAAAATTTCAACACAACCTTTCTTGAATCCTTGTTGTTGTAGATACTAATCCAACCTTGAATACCATGCTCTTAGGGCTTGCTTTAAACCATATATTTATTTTCTCAATCTACAAACATAACCATCATTCTCTAATAGCTGAAAACCTTCTAGTTGTTCAATATATACTTCCTATTCTAGATTTCCAATAAGGAATGCAGATTTTACATCCATTTAATACACCTTAATCCTTTGTAGAATGAGAATGCAAGAAACATTCTTATTGCTTCTAACCTTGCAATAGGGGAAAATGTTTCTTCAAAATCAATCCCTTCTACTTGTGCATATCCTCTGTACACTAATCTTGCTTTGTTTATGACCATAGCTTCATCTTCATTCATCTTATTTCTAAACACCCATTTAGTGCCAATTACATTCTTGCTTGATGGTCTAGGAACCAATTCCCATGTATTTTTTATTTTCAATCTGATTGAGTTCCTCTTCCATTTATTTTATCCAAATTTCATCTTTACTAGCTTCATCAAATATTTGTGGTTCAATATGAGATAAGAGGGAAAGTTTCACTTGTTCTTTGTTCTTTGTAAGCCTTCTTCTAGTATGCACACCTTCATTCTTATCACCAATTATTTGATCTACAAGATGATCTTTTTGCACATATTTTGTAGGTGCTTGTTCAGCCACTTTTTTATTCTCTTCTTCTTCTTCTTCTTCTTCTTATGTTGCACATATATCATCCTTATTTGACTCAATTTCAAGATTGTTTTTGCTAGGCTTACCTTTATTTGCACTATCATCTACCCTGACATGTACACTCTCTACAATTCTATGCAATCTCTTATTATAACACTTATAAGCTTTGCTTTGGCTAGAATACCCCAAAAATATCCCTTCATCACAACTTGACTCAAAACTTCCTAAATCCTCATCTTCTCTTTTAATATAGAATTTACTGCCAAATACTTTGAAATGCTTGACTGATGTTGGCCTACCAAACAATAATTCATATGTCATTCTACCAAGCTTAAATATTATAATTGCTCTATTCTGAATGTATACAGTAGTTTGTACTACTTCTTTCCAAAATGTGTCTACCAATTTTTCCTCATTCAACATGGCTCTAACCATATCCTTCACAATCCTATTTCTTCTCTCTACCGCACCATTTTGTTGTGGTGTTCTTGGAGCTAAATTCTGGTGTTTGATTCCATGATCTTCATAATATTCCATGAACTCACTTGAAATAAATTCTCCACCTTTTTTTGACTTGAGACATTTGATTCTTCTCCCAGTCTCATTTTCTACCAGCTTCTTATAACCTCTAAATGCTTCAAATGCCTCAGCCTTCTCCTTCAAAAATGTGACATATTCCATTCTGGTATAATCATCAATCAACAACATGAAATATCTTTCTCCTTGAAATGCCCTTGTCCTCATTGCACCAAATAGATTAGTATGAATTATCTCCAAGGGTTTCATAGTAGAATAATCCTTTGTAGGAAACTTGAACCTTTTTTTTCTTTCCTTGTTGGCATCCTTTGTAGATTATATTTTCAGGCTTCACAATCTTAGGCATATTTCTAACTAGACCTTTTGAGCTTATTTTTACCAAGTTTTCAAAGTTGACATGCCCAGTATTTTATGCGATAGCCAACTCTCATTCACTTGGCTGATTAAACATGTTTGGCCTCTTAACTCACATAGATTATAGAGATTACTCTTTGTCCTTTTTCCTTGAGCAATTATTTTACCATTCTTCCTTATCTTGTAGCCTTCAGAATTAAATACAACTTTGCTTCCATTATCACACATCTAGCTAACACTAATTATATTATGTCTCAAACCTTCAACATAGAGCACATGTTTAGCTTTTTTCCTCCCATCTATGATCAAAATTCCTTTACCATGAATCTTGACAACAATATTATCACCTAAGCTTATTGATCCCCCTTTTCTCATTTCAAGTTCAATGAATTTTATTTTATCACTAGTCATATGTCTGGATCAACCACTATCAATGACCCACATATCTTGTTCCTTTGTATGTAATGTCATTTTGGAAATTATAGACTAAGTGGCACAAGAATTCTACTCCTTATCCTTCCATACCTTCTTTAGGCTTCTTCTCAACTTTATTTTCTTCTATCTTAGAAGTCTTATTTCATTTTTCTTCTTTAAAAAGTGAGGACTTCTTCTTCTTATATTTCACATTTGGTCTTGTAAATCTATCTCTAAAGTTTATAGCTACATGATCAAAGTTCCAATTATAACAAATTATATTCATATCAACCAAGGGAGCAAATGGATTCTTGCTTACAAAATTTGCATTCTTCCTTGGAATGACTCTACATTCTCTAGCCCTATGACCAAAATTGTTACTAGTGATACCCATTGAAATATGACAAGTCCCTAGTCATGGAGTTTCCTTCAGCTGGATGAGGAGTTCTTGTTTGTCTAGGCCTCCTTGGATAGTGTACTCTTGTGAATCCATCAACATCTTCTCTTTTTACGTTATGCATCTTCTTTTGTTGATCACAATGTTGGAAGAATGGAGAAGATCAGTCTATATGTTATCATTGATGTCACCATGTTGTTTATGGTAACAGATTGGTCAGTACCCTGAACTGGTGTACAAAATAGGTTTATATCCTCTAGTGTTTGATATGATATTTTGGTTTTCATATTCACTTTGATCATCATCATGGTTGAAGATTTTGGGAAAACGTTTATGGTTTCTAGAAGCGTGTCTATATGCACTCCCGTATGTTCATATGATTGGATGGTGTGCTAGGATTGGTTTAATGAGTGTACTTCATTATTAGATTTATTCATGGCCAACCTAATAATTAGTTAATAGTCAATAGTTATCTTTTTGAAATATTTATTTGCATCCAATTAGGCCGACCCAGTTTATGCATGTGGATATATCAGATATATATATAATATGGTTTTTAGATGAAGTGTGTGTGTAAGTAGTGAGTGTGTTGGACATGCAAATTATGTGAGTAGAAGGGTTAAGATTAGTTTGCTAGCATGTGAATTCTCTAAACATCAAAGGAACTGAATCAACACTTGTGGTGTAACCCTATTAGTTCACATACTAGTTGTAAGCCATTTTTTTTTTATCATTTATGTAGGCAGTGAGCCTCTCTATTTGGAAAGTGAGTCCTTTTAAGTAGTGATATTTTGTACCTGCCAATGAGCCTCTTTTGTAACCAGTATTGAAACAACTATATATAGTGAGATAATCCTCATTGTGGTTTTTCCTGCATTGGGTTTTCCACGTAAAATTCTAGTGTTCTTGTTTTGTGTGATTTCATGTTTTTTCCTTGCTCTTCTTTATTTCATTCATTAAAGAAATGATGGTGTTTTTTTAATAAGTAAAAGAAGATACTGATTCACCTCCCCTCCCAATATCTTGAATATTCAACAATTGGTATCAAAACTTTGGTTCCTCTAGAGAATCCTAACATCTTAAGAGAGATCTTGAAGATTGGACAAATGGATAAAGAAGAGCTTCAGATTGCCCTTGAAGATCTTAAGAAGGCTAAAATTGAAAACAAAGATTGAAAGAAAATATTGATGAAGCAAATTATTGCACCTGGAAATTGAAAGAGCAATTAAAGAATTTCAAAGAGAGACATAGAGAAGTGAGTGAGCAACTAAAACAAGAAAATGAAGAGAATACTAGACTAAAGATGAAAGTGGATGAAAAGAAGAGAGTTGAGGAGTTT